>VYZV01025144.1:229425-244831 GCA_013401275.1 Pandion haliaetus | reverse complement strand
AGGAAAAAAAGTAAAACTCGTGGGTTGAGATGCAAACAGTTTAATAATTAAAATAAAATATAATAGTAATTATAATAAATGTAATGATATTGGCCCCTCCTGGCCAACTCCCCCCAGTTTATATACTGAGCATGACATCCTATGGTATGGAATATCCCTTTGGCTAGTTCAGGTCAGCTGTCCTGGCTGTGCTCCCTCCCAGCTACTTGTGCACCTCCTTGCTTGCAGAGCATGGGAACCTGCAAAATCCTTAAATTAGGATAAGTGCTACTTAGCAACAACTAAAATATCAGTGTGTTATCTACATTATTCTCATACTAAATCCAAAATGCAGCACTGTCCCAGCTACTAGGAAGAAAATTAACTCTGTTCCAGCTGAAACCAGGACATAAGTTTATCTACTTATAAAATGACTGCAGTGAAATTGGTAAGTGGAAAGCCATCTCTCAAGTTAACAGCCCTTCTGCTGGGAGATACATTTTATTTACGCTAGTCTGGAACTGGTTAAAAAAGCTGCTGTGTGAAATGTATAGGCTATATAGGACTGCATAAGCCCACTTTAGTGAGGCCAACTTTATAAGTCCTTAGCCAATGTTTACTTAGCCACAATAAGCCTACTGTAAATAATTAAAAGGCATTTTTGTTTCCTTTCTAGTTTGTGTGTTGTCAGTTTGGTTTATTGTTGCTGGGTGGCAAGTTACAAGGATTTCCTAGGCCAGCTCATTTATTTTATTTGGCTATTGGGCCTTGTTGCCATTTGGAAATTTCCTGATTTCAGTTGTGTTTTCTGGGCTGCTTTCAGAGGTCTTTGAGCATAAGCAATCTAACAGGAGAAACTGTGATGGTTAATAAAGGACTGCAGCTGTTAGCATGAGCCTCACACAGCAGCACTGCTGTCACCCTGGCATCTTTCATCATCAGCCTCCCAACCCTTCTTTCTCCTGACATCATGAAGCAAAGCTAACTAAAAAAGTGATGCGGGAGTCCA
Organism: Pandion haliaetus; assembly: GCA_013401275.1. Taxonomy (NCBI): domain Eukaryota; kingdom Metazoa; phylum Chordata; class Aves; order Accipitriformes; family Pandionidae; genus Pandion; species Pandion haliaetus. The sequence continues at coordinate 243,843 of VYZV01025144.1, read as the reverse complement.
GGAGATGAAAAGCAGAGACCACCTATCAATAGCAAGTTCATGAATCCTCATAGCCCCACAGGAAGGCAACATCATCCTCCATAAAATGCACAGGGAAAAAAGACTGAGAAAGCCCATATGAGTGACCCAGGCTCACGGTAGAGACCTGCAACAGAACAAATCATTGACCCCAGCTCTTCCTGGTCACTGAGTAGGCCCTAACCATTGGGTCCTTTTCCTCCTGATAGGGCAGAGAGGAGGAGGTGGAGAAGGAGGGTTAGGAAATAGAAATACCAGTGAATACATTATTGATGGCAGGTGGAAGGAGTTTCTGATGGTAGAGACCTGAAGAGTTTTTTTAATGCCACCTGTTTCAGAGAGAGTCCACTTGATAAACAGAATGAGTGCAACACAGCACTAGTATTGGTTTCCTCATTTGCCAGAGTTAAAAGGCCTATAAGATGAAACTTAATAATATAGTACAAAGGATTACTTTCCCATTTCCCAGTTGTGTTGTGCTCCTCAGCTACACTCTGATTCCATATCACAGGTTCAAAAACGAAACACTTCCTCCTACCTTCTAAGCCTGCTTTAGAAAACATGATCATTCAGGCCAAAGAACAGATGAGGCAATTCATAGTAAATAAGTCTAAAACCAGCTCAGTTTTATTCAGTCTGTGTCCACTCAGCTGTGACAGTTGATGGTGCCAGTTAGTACGAACTGTGCCACTCCCTCTGTGCTACAGCTGTATCTTGCAGGCTGGAATCCTGAACTGACAAACAGGTTTTGCTGTTTGCCATGTGCTCCTGCATTTTCTCATACATCTGGATTGATATGCCTAGCAAGAGATTAGCTCAACAGGCCCTTGATCCTTTGCAAAGGCCTCTAGGCAGTTCCGTCTCACACACGATAAATAATAAATAACATTAATGGAATGCCAAGAATGTCATTAATAATTTTCAGATATGTAATTCATATTCAGAAACATTTCAGACATTGTAAAATGCTCAAGTACCAGTGACATGGAAATGTTTGTCTGAGTGTGTGACAAAGAAGAAACCATGGACACTAAGAATGTGTCACTATTGTTGATGTGGTTTTGTTGCTATGTCTTTTTTTTTTAACCTGAGACTAATTAGAACTGACTGAAAACTTGACAGTTGAACATTGATAGAAACTGAGCTTATAACTTAAAAGCTCATGGCCATGAACAGGACTACCAAGGTTGTTCAAGGCTAATGATATTGATACAAGTAGTCCACGCAAATAAGGAGACTCTAGAGATAATAAATGAGTCATCACATATGGGCAGAATGTGAAATCGACTGACAGCAAATGGGTCCATGGAAACATACATAAATACTATACAACAATCTGTTTAGAGGACAGTCACTAATGAATGACAAGGGAGGGGAAAAAAGTACTCACAGAGAATGCTATTAATGTTGCTATGTACCACTGAAACATAAAATAGCACTGGAAGTTGTATGTATAAAGAGATTAACAACCCAGTTGTGCTTATTACTGTGTTGGGGGCAATTTAGTAATGATTTCTCTCAGACTATTAGAAACTCCTCCTTCAGTTACTGAAGTTGGACAATAAGATTTCTCAAATCAAATCCCAACTCTTCATACTCACTGAACCACCTCAGCTGATGCAAGAAGATTATTTTTGTTCTGTCATCTTATTTATGTGGTATCAGAAATAGGACTGGCACTCCCTAAATGAAAGAAGACAAAATCAGTTTTACAGGTTCATTCCTGCAAAGTGCTGAACAATCCTAGTGATTTTGGACACTTAAAGCTAAGCCCGTAGTTAAAATACCTTTGTGATGGCCAGAGTACCAATATTTTCTGGATTGAACCTCGTGGCAAAAATTTGGCAGCAGCATGAAGACCAGCAAATTCTTGTACCTGGAAAGAACCCCCTAACAGCTGAAGGGAGTTGGGGCAGGAATCAGTGTGAAACAACAGGTATTTAAATGCACGCTTCCCTAGATTGGTATCTGCACTCACACTGTAGTCAAAGGGTATTCTCAATACATTGCTCACCCAATTCCCTTGATATGGTTGTTGTCAACCCATAAAGAGTATCCCTCCTGATATACACACAAGTTGCCACTCCAGTAATGCATGGGTCTCCAGTGGTGTGTGGGTCCTGTGCCACCTCCACTAGCCTTATGCAGGTGTTTTGGTTACTATAAGGCATCTTAGGAGGCACAAGGCACCTAAGTTCAGGTGCAAAGAAATCTAGAAGAGTTTTCAACTGATGAAGAAGAAGGGTCCACTTTAGGCTGAATGCTAGTACTGTATGAGGGAGTTTCAAAAGAAATTCCCTTCTAGAAGGCCAAATTTTATTTTTATTTTTAATAAATTTAACACTATTAATCCTTGGAATATTTCCAGAGGACAGGATTTGGGTTCCCAAATGTTGTTGCTGGCCACCATATGAGACACCCTAGGGTATTCAAAAAGTCTGCTTAGAACTTGCAGATAAGATACAGGACTTTTGGGAGACCTTAGATCTTTCCGAGCGGGTTTGATTCAGTTGTCTAAATACAGATTTCTTTCTACTGTCCCTTGAGATGCCTTGGCTTATCACACCTGGCCTCCTTCTGCAGCTCCAGGGGGCACAGGTGTCCCAAAGTTCCTGTGATGCTTCTGCCAGCCATGTGGATTTCTTGCATATATTAGAACATCGCAAATAGTACTGGGCACTTCAGTCAACTGAACCAATGCAGACCACTGCTAAGAGATGAAAGGCACAATAGATGGAGGTATAAGATAGACGGAGGTATAAGCAGCAAGAAGCATAAAGATTCCTTTTTGGAGCACTGGATTTGGACCAGCGATGAAATGCCTCACATTAATCCACAACTGTTCAGTTCACCTCAAATAATTACTAGGTGTAGTTTGGATCTTGTTTTCGATCTTGTTTTCGAAACAGTCATTTCAGGATGATGACTTAAAAGAAGATAGGACCATTTCATTCATGGTACCTACATGTTGTTGAAAGTGTCTGTCTCGGATTTGTAATAGGTGCTTCCCATCTCTCTGCACTCCTCTTTTTAGTAAATGCATTTGCGAAAACACTGTAATCCATATCAGCAAGTAGGACTTTGTAAATTATTTTAACAACTTTTAAAGTTTATTTAACTGGTGCTTGGAATCCTGCAACTGTACAGTGCTTCTGTTTCTAAAACTACGCTTAAGTAAGAAATCAAACAGATAGCAAGCATCTAGAGCTCTGTAAACAGTATTTAAGTAATCTTCCAAAGAAATTTTAATGTATTCATATTCCAGAAAAGTGTGAAAAGGAATTTCTCCTTTCTCCTATCTTTTTTGCAGTATCAACCTCCTAGAAGTTTGGGGTTTTTTTCCTTCTTATACTGCAACTATTTTTCAGTGTTAATGCATTACAGCACAGAAACGTAGTATTAGATTAGCAATCATTGATATGGGAAAAAAAGATATATATCACTTTGTAGGGTACTACAGAGGCAACAAATGGAAAAGACATGATCTGTGAGAATTCACACATAAAATGCTACAAAAGTCGTCAGTGTTCCTGTTAATAAATGCAGCATGACACTAGGATTGTGATATATTCTTATGTTTTATCATGTACACCATGCCATGAAATACTTTAAAATATAACAGAAAAACAAAGTAATTTTACAATATTTTAGGTGCATCTGCATAATGTCACATGTACTTTAGCATATGTGGTACAGATGTTTTCTTATATTATATATATGGAATATATGTTACTTTCAGCGTAGGAGGATAGGTGATGAATGACAGGTTTTGCTGAGTTCAGTGCTTGAAATCTAACTAATACATCAAAATGCTGTTTACTTACAATAGGTAGATCTGACCTTTAAAACTACAATGTTGGAGGGTCACTCTTCCCGAAGTCCAAACAAGAAGAAACACGAAAAATATTCTGATAGCTGTCATAACACTCCACAAATGTTTTTAGGGCATGATATAAAAGACCACAAAGGCTTTTCCACTGTGCCTTTGGCCCAGCTTCCTTAGAAATCATCTGATGTAAGATCATGCAGGACACCAAAGATTTAGATATTTTTGATGGTGTCTTCTAAGTTGCATGAATGAGCTGGTTGTAAAATTTCCAGTATTTGGTCACTGAAATCATTCAATGTTATCAAAGCCCAGGACATTTTTCATAAATGCCCCTAATCTAAGATTCAATTCCTTTCTCATTTAAACACAGTCATATTTAGTTCATTTGCAGGGCATCACACTGGCTTCGATGCTCATGTTAATAGTCATCTGCCCCAAGCTGCTCAATGACCACTGCAGCACCAGCTGAGCCCCTGACTTCATAGAGCTTCTGTAGCGTGCTCATTTTGAGGAGGGGAAAAGGACTCCCCCTTTGACTCATACAAATTTCAGTGGGAATTATGCAACTTAGATCAAGGGGAACGGTGTCCTTTTCAAAGACACAGTGCCCCCTGTAAGAAAAACATGGATAATTCTTTGGGGGTGTACACTTAAATTTTTCAGTTTTACACATGGAGGTTGGTATGGAAATGTAATTGAAAACATAAATAATAAATGTATTACTGGCACAGGAGTTAGATGTAGTTTCTTGAGTTGTTGGCTCACGCCTGTGGGAACAGCAGGGTGGCATATTTTTCATGTGGTTTAAAATCCAAGCTGTTTTAAATATTACTGAGCACCAAACAAATTAGTAACTGAAGTCCATTAGGCTTCCTAAGAATTTCCTTCTTGGATTGTACCTGGGACTAGCCAACTAAAACCACACTAGTCTACTCATCCTTCTGGAATTACTTAGTATATTTCTAGGCTTTCTAATGTGCTCATTTCCATACTATCTGACAAATAACAAGTTTATTCTTGTAACACAGACATCCTCCTTTAGCAAACACATCACTGAGCTTCAGAGGGGCTTGTTTAAAATCCATAGGAAGTCAGTAGCAGTACCTGGAACAGAGGCTAGATCTTCTTAGGTCTAGACTTGTATCTGAACCACAAAACAACTCCTATTTCATCCCTTGATGACTAATTCATTAGCAGAAACTTTTCCCTTGTAGTGGCCAATGAAACCTAAAAGACAGGCTCATGACTTCTCTCACTAGATTTTACTAACTACCTGGTAAATATTTTCAGTATCAAGGGCCTGAGAAAGCAAAATGAGTCCAACCCCACAGCAGCACAAAAGTGGCTAGCCGCCTGTGAGGCTCAGAAGGTTCGGAGATTCAATTTGGAGACCTACCAAAAAGTTCAGATACTTGTACAGAGTTTATCCAAACGATCTGAACCCTCAGGAATGCAGACATGGGCCTCCTGAGAACAGACATTTTAGTCAGATTTCCATTCATTTCTGTTTCCTTTTATGCCAGAAATGCAACAAAAACTGCCTTTGTTTTGGGTTTGGGTTGGTTTTTTTTTTTTTTTTTTACTTGAGACCTCTAAGTGTAGCCAGAAGCATCACAAGGGAGCACAGATTTACACTGAAGCAAAGTGCAACAGGGAGCTTATCAAAACTCATCAAGGTTTGGTTTGAATTTCTGAGTGTGTGTATGTGCTTTTGCATGCACACATATGCATGTAACTTGTTTTTCAGTCTATAATCATTGACCCATTCAGAGGGGATACTGTTACAGTTAATTTCCCCCAGCCTCCAAGGATGAGAAAGTAGCCACTTGGTACCCCAACAGGTTGCTATTTGAACATTTTTCATTAACTACCAAGAATCCAGCCCTTTCAGAAACTGCTTTCAATATCTGGTTGCCTCCACAAATGAGCTACCCAGGGTCAACATAGGCAGGTTCAGTATGCTGCTCACTCATCTGCCTGTCTGGGAGGGGATGCTGCTGAATATTTAGGCAGCAATTGCTGATGCAGTTGTTAGCATTGCTATCTCTAAGTCAAACCCTTTAAAATGCCACTGAACTGGCATCATTCATTCACTCTTTGTGTGTCAGGGCGGGGTACCATGGGAAGGCCTGCAATGAATGATGGAACTGGGACCAGTCCATTACCTTTTCAGTGTATTTCATAGCATGGGATTGCGAAATACCATCCACTGCATGGAGCACAAATTTGCCTACCATTGTTGAATACTCATATGAAAGATAACAGGGTGTTATTTTTCTTTGCTTGCTCTGTTGTTTTTGATGTTTATCCTCCCCTGTCACATCCTCTGTAATAAAAGCTGGCTTTTCAAAAAAAGCTAGAAATAATTCCCAACTTCAGGTACTGAGACACTTGAGAATCCCACTTTGACATTCATCAATGTAGGTTCACAGATGAACATTTGCTAGTGCACTTCAGCAGCAACCCAGATCCTAACCAGCAATAAAAGGGGAACCAAAGTGCAGCATCATTTTTTAGCTTCTGCGATCCACAGGAAAAGAGAGAATGAAAATTCTTCTTCAGGCTTTCGACCAAAGAAAGCCCAAGAGGTATAGGATTAGCTATAACTTTTGACAGTGTTGCCCATGGATGTGTGACTAGTAAATTGGCACCATAAGCTGACACTGTTTTCTTAAAAATTTTCTTGTTTTTAATAAAATTATTCAGCAAATGTCATGACCCTTTAATCCTTTACACCTTTAAAGGGCATAAGTTTGTGAAAGTGAAAAAAATAAACACAGGAAAAGTTCTAGAAATGTGTATCGTCCTGTTTAGTAGAGTGCAGACCAATCTTAGATTTTCTAAATATAGATGGTTTTATTCAAAAATTTTGAACCTAATAGCCTTAACACATTGTACAAAAATATTTGCTCAGGTTCATTGTTCACAAGCATTTTCCTTTCACCCCTCCCTCCTCCTGCCCCACACTTTCTAAACACATAGGAAATTAACAAAGTCTGTGACCTAACAAGTGGCAATTCATAAATTCATTAGATTAAAAAAGACTAGTAACATAGCAATTCCTTTAATAGGTTTCCTTCCAATCTCTAATTTACATTTCTGTCTGCCCTGGCAAAGATATTACTTCGTTAAGACTTTCCCCCCCCCCCTCCCCTAAATTAGAGAAATTTTAATGACTTCTTTTATTTATTGCTTCCATATGCAAGTAGTTATCTTTCTTGCAAATGGAAATGAGACCCAAAATTGCAACAAATGGGGCCAAGCCGCTGAGTGCATATGTTCCTTTTTGGAGAAAGTACATATGCCTGATCGAATTAACTTTAACCTCTCTGTCCATTGAACAGACATCCTCTAATGTGGGGGCTTTTAAAACTGTTCTCGTTAAATTTATTTTGAATCGCTGAGAACACTCTATCACGGTTTCAGCAAATAACCTCTGATAATATTAAACACCTGGTAAGCGCAGTACCCAGGGGACCCCGTGCTGCTGTGTTTGACCCGTGACCTCCGGCAGTGAAGTTCGGCCCTTGTGATCCGCTCGGATTCAGACAAGAAAGCTATTCTGAGGGAAAACACCTGCTCGTGAGGGCTGACCCCAAGCCAGTGCACAGTTGAAAAAAGTCAGCTGGGTAGAAAGAGACCAGAGCCCCGTGCAGGTGTTTCCTACACCACCACATGGTTTGAAAACAAGGGAAAATAAAGGATAATATGGGTAACAGTTAGGCACTCCCTCAGCTGTTTATTTGGGTTTGCATAGCTCGAGCTTCTCCCAATGGATGCTGAGGAAATGAAGAAGAACCTACTGGTTCTGCTTTTCTGAGTCTCCCAGGACTTAGAGTTGGCCGATGCAGATCCCCAGCCTGGTGGGCTCCAATGGGACTTACAGCCATGGCAAAAGACAAACCTGGAGGCCTCATCCCTTCTTTCCTACTCACGGCCTTCGCTGCTGTTTCTGCATTCAGAAAAAAAAAATATGAGTGGATGGCTTCTTCCTCAGGAGAGTCTTTTCGGCTCTTATTTTCCTCTTACTGAGATGTCCTTTAATCTACCCTTATTTGAGAAATGCACTGTAAATGAGGAGTTAAAAGCAGGAACAACAAAACCTCCTGCTAGGAAAGAGGAAGAGGTAAATCCTTCCCTAGCTAAGTTAAGGTTTTTACAGCATTTTATTTTATGCAGTGCGATTATGATTCTTTTTAAGTAGAGTGGGCCCCACTTTCATTCAGTATTTTTTAGTCAGATGTCACATTACTCATTTTTGTCAACAGGTCTGCACAGCGAGAGGGCAATGAGAGGAAAATATTTAATCTATCTCTTTATTTATTAAGTGAGTATCACGAAATAAGATGACAGGGATGGAAACCTAACCCTTTTGAAATTCTTCCGTTAATTTCTTCATACGCTTTTCTCCAAGGTCACCACCGTTGGATGCAGGACTTGAATGTCACTCACTCACACACCCAAGGGCTGTCAACACACCTCCGTTCACCTGATGAGAGCACCTTCAGCTGGCATCAATAAAACCCTTCCATTCCCAACAGCCTCAGGCTCTGGAACTCTCAGATATTAAACAGCCAATTCTGGACCATTTAAAAAGAGCCGGGCAGCAGGGGTAGAGGGAAAGGAATGGCTGTTTCCCTGCAAGAAGAATTCAGCTACGACTTGTCAGAATTCATTTCAGCTTTGCCTTTTATAGCCTTCAGATCCAAATTGCTTTCCATCACTCTGGCAAAGGCAGGGTTTGTATGCCTGTCCTAGATGTGAAAGGTCAGCGCAGTGTGCACTGTACAACCAGTCTCATTAATACAACTGGATTCCAAAAAAAAAAAAAAAGAAGGAAGGAAGAAAGGAAGAAAGGAAGAAAGAATTATTGGCAAGCAGAGTGGTACTAACAATTTGCCTTCATCGTTTGCCCAGCATCTTGGGCCTGATAAAGACCAACATCTGAAAACAATCATTGGAGCATATTAGTGTTTTTTTCCAAACCATATCAAACTACAGTGTAATAATGAGACGTTTACTCTGCGACATTTTAAGGTTTAAACAATTTGCAATCTACTTCCAAGATGACTGAGATGGAAGCAGGAAGAACACAAGTTCTCTAAGTAACTTCCTCACTGTTCCCTAGTCATACACTGGGAACACTTGACACCCAATTGCATTCATCCTGCTGGAAGTAAATGCAAGTCATCACTTCGCATAAGGCTGTTGGTATGATTTCTGCCAGGGCTGATAACAATGTCCTATTGCTGATGAGCCTCTGTCAGTTCCACTTAGCAGTGAGAATGTCAAATTGTCAAGTGTTTTTAAGAGTGGAAGGTGAGAGACAACCAGTACCAATTTCACTTCCAGCCAGAGGGTTGAAACCCCCCCAGATGTCCTCGCTATACAGGGTAACACAATGTGATGGGAGGCTGTAACTACTGGAAAAACAGTGAAGACATTTTTTAAGATTACACTCCTGGGAGTGTAAAAGGACAGTATCTTTGCTTATTCTTTAGAGAAACTCCAGGCTGTCTCTAACAACAGCATAAAAATTAAATTAAATCCAGACATTAGACCTGAAAATTTCCAGTCCATCTGTAAGTCCTCTGTTCTTAGGGGACTTCCTTCTACCTGCCTATAGCACTGCTATCACTTAACTTCACTACTGTTCCCAAATAGTGGTGCACAGTCATTATTCCATACGGAAGGAAATATGACCTGTAAAGAATCAGAACAGGTAATTGGATTGCTTACTCTGTGCTCACACATTAATGCAGTGGCAGTCCAATCCAGGTCCTAGCAGACAAACACCTACATTGTGCCACTGTCTGTAGGGACACAGGGATGGATGTATCTTGCCTGAATTCCACCAAGGTCCCCTGTGTTTCCTGCTAACAGAGAAAGCAAGGTGCCTCTGAGGTTCCTGATCATTTAAATAGCCAGAAAAAGGCCCCAAACAAGGGGGTTGCCTAGAAGAAACATTAGGAAAAGGGACCTGGAGTAGTATTTAGCACTGCTGAAAATAACCTGTATCCTTATGCATCTCTCAGGGCATTTTTTTCAGGATGAGCCTGGTAGGGAAGCCAGCTCACTACGAGTCACCCTCTCACTGCTCTGCAGACAAGAGACATGTCAACTTCCAGGACTCTTGGCACAACATTAAATATGAAGAAGAAACACTTTAGAAAAATAAGACGGTAAAGAAAGTTTTCCTTTGTGCTTTATTAATCTTTGTCTTCTGGTCTAACCTCAAGTAATCAGCTTTCAACACTGTTTGTTTTAATAGCTGACTATTCTGCTCTCCGATGTTAGCTGCCTATATCAAACCCTTTCTGCATGAGCAGAAGCCAACTACAGCACACAGGACAACTTAACCTCATACAGTTCCAGGGCTCTCCCATTATTTCCCATGTGCTGGATACCTGTTTAGTTTCCTCACTGGTTCCTTACTCATCCATGTTATGCTGCGGCATTCTCCACATGGCAGTCTCAGTTTCCAGCTGAGTACTAATCCTACCAGGAGCTTTTCTATAAAGTTTTATTCACTGTTTTGCAGTCTGAAATAATTATTATTGTCTACCAATTTTTAGGTGTTAATGACAATTTTCTGGGAGGGGAAGGAGTAAATCATAAAGAGATTGTGTTTTCCTCTTTCCTCAACATCTGTCTCAAGTGCTGTGCCTAAAGTGTTCTATTGACTTTAGGAAGCGTTTTTTTATTTATTTTAAATTTATTTTTTCCCTCTTGTTTTGCTCTCATGAGTAAAAAAGAAAAAAGGAAAACAGCTGCTTTAAATAAAATCATCCTGCACAACAGCCACCTGGTAATGAGACTATCCAAATTGTTAACAGTAGGGACAAAAGTCAACAAAGAGTTTTAGAAAATACATCCATTCTTTTGCTCCTAACTAATGGAGTTAAGTTTTTTTCCCTCCCTGCAAACGTAAGTTATTCCAAAGGTGCTTAATGCAGCCATGTTCTTGTGAAGCAACATGTTCCAGAGACAGAGCAGTGAAGCAGTGAGTCATTTTGTTTGGTACAGCAAAGCTACACTTACCTTACTAAGATTTTGTCCAAAACTGGTTTTAGGGTTTAAAGGTGCAGCATTTTCATATCCTGCTGCACTGTCTGGATCAGACTTGGAACAGACAAACCACAATTCAAAATACCACTCGTATGATACTCAAGAAAGCATGGATTTCTGCAGGTCTCAAGAGATTCCTGTCAGGATGATTTCCTTTATCATGTCCTGTGATTCATTGTCCTGATTTTCCAACAACATTGGGGTTTCTTCTCTCCCCCAATCATAAGAAATCTGTATTTGTACAAATGAAGAACAAGTGGGAGCCAACCACAAAGGTGGTGGGACAGTCTTAACTCTACTGGTAAAACAAGTACAGAACCAAAAAGAAAGAAAAATTCATTGGTAGACCTTGAAAAGAAAAGCAGCACCTCTCCAGTTTTCCTCTAATCAGTCCCAGGTACAGATTTAATATGGGCTAAGAAGGGAAGCAGAATTGCTTTTACTACTGCCTGCCAAATGCATAATTGTTGGTGTTTAGGAAAGAATGTTCTCCTTTTTCCCAGCTTATTTGAGTGGTAAATTACCCTTTCCTTAGTTTTGTGGAAAAACACATTCTCTCTGGAAAACAAACCTGATAGTATACATACTTCGATTTTTATGCCCTTTCTACTAAACAAGTTTGGCTGAGTAATACACAATCTCCTTTGGTACTACACGTGTGTATAATCAAGTAGTAAAGACCTGCCACAGTTATCCACATAACAACATGCAATATCTTCAAATGTTGCCTTATTCGAATGATTGGTGATGAATTTACAAAAACTCTTCCTGCCATGCTGGAAAAGTTCACTCAAGCAACTCTGAAAAGGCAAAGAGAAAAAGAAGGAAAAAGAAGGTGTAAGAAGGTGCATAAATTATTGCAGCCCTGGGGCAGTGTGTGAGTTTTACGGGGCTATTTATTTTGCTTTTCAATAAAAATGTGTAATAGACCCACCGGACCTATTACTTGCCCACTGGACCCATTACCTCTATTGAACAAGGGCAGTGTAGCTTAAAGAGAGGGGTGATTGGCAGCCAAGCCTCCTCCAGAATGGCTGGGCTGCACTGGGGCTGCTGCCCGCTGCAGCTCCTGCTGAGCCTGCTTCTCACCTTCCCCACAGTGAGAAAATGCAAAGACAGGTAGAGAGGCTGCAGGAAGCCCTGGTGCCAGAGTGGCAGCGAAAAAGTACATTACGGCCATGAAGAAAAGCAGGTGTGAGCTTGCTGTTGGTACATCAAGTATCTTCATGGCCTGAAGTTGTTTAGCAGGACAGGTTTGGCCAGGCAGAGCGTGCTGTACAGCCTCAGCTGGGACGCGGTGTCCTGAAGTAGGAAAGGATAACAGTAATCTGTGCTTCTTGAAGTCACGATCTAGCAAGGTGCTGAGCACCGGGATCCCAGCCCGGCCAAGCACAGAAGTACAGGCTTAGGTACTTAAAGTTAGGCACATACAAAAGTGCTCAACAGCTAGATCTTTCCCATTTTTCAAACTCTGATTATATCCTTGGCGGAGTCTTCACTACTTTTAAAGGTTAAACCCATTTTACACAAATATTCAGATTTCATGCAATCACTAAATAATTAATCACCATAAACACAAAATTTAGAAAAACATCTTGAACATTAGTAATTATAAATGAAATATTTCACATTAGTTAAAGTCTTACGTTACTGATGGCCTCTTTGTGGTGGTGTGAAGTGATACAAAGAGACAACACTACATTTTGTTTATTAACCCAAGTCTGGTATGTGGCAGGAATGGGAAAGTACCCAGCAGTCTCCCAGGGAAGGTCCACAGAATTATAGCATCCTGTCGTGGTTTAACCCCAGCCCGCAACCAAGCACCACACAGCCACCCACCCACCTTCCCCCCCACACCCAGTGGGATGGGCAAGAAAATCAGGAAAAGAAACAAAACTCATGGGTTGAGACAAGAATGGTCCAATAGAACAGAAAAGAAGAAAACAATAATGACAAGAATAACACCAATAAAATTACAACAGTAACAATAAAAGGACTGGAATGTGCAAGTGATGCACAATGTAATTGCTCACCACCCGCCAATCAACGCCCAGTTAGTCCCTGAGCAGTGATCCCCCCCGCCCTCACTTCCCCCAGTTTATACACTAGACATGACGTCACATGGTATGCAATACCCCGTTGGCCACTTTGGGTCAGCTGTCCTGGCTGTGTCCCCTGCCAACTCCTTGTGCTCCTCCAGCCTTCTTGGTGCTGGGCATCAGAAACTGAAAAATCCTTGACTTTAGACTAAACATGACTTAGCAACAACTGAAAATATCAGTGTGTTATCAACATTCTTCTCATACCGAACTCAGAAACAGCACTGTACCACCTACTAGGAAGACAATCAACTCTATCCCAGCTGAAACCAGGACACATCCTTAGAAGAAACAAAATAAAAGAAAGCTTATGACATCACTGGAAAAATTTCTACAAAATTTATTCCAGTTAAAATGGCTGTTGCACTCCATGAAGTCAGAAGGTTCAGGTGGGTTTCTCCTGGAAGAAAGTGGGGGCAACTGATTACAATAACTTTTTTTTTTTTACTTATTTATTAAGGTTAGCTCTAGTTCATCAAGGATGTATTTTACTTAAACATAATACCAAAATCTACCAGAGGAGTCAAATGTCCTTCTGTACCCATAAAAGACAGTATTATGCAATGCAACACCCCCACTTAAGAAATTCTTTACATGTGCAGACCTCAACAACCCTTGCAAGGAAAATAAGTATCCTTATTTGCCTTTTACAGTTGTAGAAACTGACGAGAATTGGTTTACTTTTCCAAGGAGATATTGGCAGTCATAGGAATGGAAGTGTTTGAAAACACTGTTCCTTCAGCACATGAAGATTGCATTTCCATTGCTATTGGAAACAGCTTCATCAGGTTTGCTTCAGTTTGCAGCACTGAAGCCTGCCCAAAATCCCTCTGATGCACTTGTGTCTAGGACTCGCCAAAGAGCTCTCAGTAGTTTTGTATGCACTTACCTCAAGATATCTTGATATGCAGAGCTGTGTCAAGACTTAATTGTGTCCTTACAGCTCAACCACTCCCCCTTCTACCTGTACCTTCCTCAGCCATTGCACAGTTTGTGCTACATCAATGTGCTACATCAAATTAGACTCTTACAGTGTTGGCTTGAAGTCTTTCTAATCCCCATTACTGCTAGGTTAGGTCTCACTGGTTAGGTTCAAAGCTCAGTTTGGAAGCGGGAAGGTGCACCTCAGAGCCAGTACTTGTATGAAGGGAGAGAAGCCACGTACTTTCATATACATCTATTTGGCATCTTCCCCAAAAGGAGTTCTGCTTAATGCATTCTTGCTACATCTTTTTAAAAAGTAAAATCAATTGTCTTGAGCTGCTAGAAATGGAGTATGGACTTGCTTGGCTTTCTTCTGTGGTAGCTGAGACCACAGGAAACAGATACTCTTCAATTCCCATCCGAGCACAGGTCCATGTAGCATGCTTTTTCTACTGTTTTAATTCAGCCTCTAATTCTTTT
>VYZV01025144.1:206165-229393 GCA_013401275.1 Pandion haliaetus | reverse complement strand
ATTTAATTAAGAAGAAGAAGAAGAAGAAATGGGCAATGTTATAAATCCTTCTTCTAGTGGCTCACCTATAACATAAAACTATTCATTGGTATAGAAGCAAGTTGGAGGAAAGAAGAGTGCTGGTTATTGCTCTTTGAATACCCGTGTATATTCATGTTGGAACTGACATTTCTATAATTTTACACGGAAAAAAAAACATAGTTAGAATTTTCTAGACTGTTCTTGGAAAACCTATGAACAACGACAACTAGAAGTCTGGAATTCACTTAGAAATTGTGTCTTATTTACTCTCTATTTGGTTTTTTTATTGCATAAAACAATCAAAGGAAGGAGATTGTTATTTAAGTGCTAAGTAGGCTGCCAATGGTGATTTGTACTTTAATCTTTTTAAATATTTTTGGATGTTTTTGTCTCTATAAAAAAGATTGTAAAGACTGGATGTAATGTGAGCATGAAGCAGAGGATAAACTGGAATGAAATTCAGCCCCTGGGCCAGAGTCTAAAGCTATAAAACAATCCTTCCTGGCCACTGTCTTGGCCCATAGATTGGGAAGGAAGCCACTGAACTTTCTATTCCTTCTTAAGGGCAGTTAGAATCACTCATATGCAGCTGCCAAGCCAAAGCATTTTTTTTAAAAAAAGTTGGCTCAGCCTGAACTAAATTAAACAGGTTTTGTTTCTTCTTGAAGAAATGAAAAAAAAAGAAATAAGTGTTTGGGTCAATCGAGAACAGAACACTTCATTTAGAGGCACTGCATATAAAAGCAAATGAAGCAGAGAGCCAGATCCCAGAAGGAGGGAGATGATTCCCTCCTTTTATCCAAGAGACCAGTAGTTAAAGCACCATATAAGACACAGGAGACCTGCATTCCACACCACTTGTGAGAATTTAATGTATAGCCTAACTCCCAGTCTATAGCTACTTCTGCCATATGTTAGTCTCATTTTCTCAACTGAAGGATATTGCATGGAACTGCATGGGTGGAACATGGGGAAGAAGGGACTCAGTGAATCAGGCCATCACAAAATCTCATAGATTAGAAGGGACCTCAAGAGCTCTCTGGACCCACCTTCCACTCAGAGGAGGTCTATTCAGATCAGGTTGCACTGGGCTATGTCCGGTTTAAACCTGAACACCTCCAAGGACAGAGATCCTACAGCCTCTCTGGGCAACCTCTTCCAGTGTTTCACCAACCTCATGGCTGATCAAAAACAAAATTTCTTGTATCAAGAATTTTCAGATTTTCATGTGTTCCAAGTAGTGTCTGTTGCCTTTTGTCTTATCCCTGCACACCTCTGGGAAGAGTTTGGCTTCGTCTTCTCTCTTGTTGGGTAGCTGTAGACAGCAATTAGATCCCCCTGAAACCTTATCTTCTCTAGGATGGACAGACCCAACTGCCCCAGCCTCTCCTCACATGGCATGTGCTCCAGCCGCTAACCAGCTTGGTAGCCACTCCTGGGACTTCCTGTGGGGACTAGGAAGCCCAAAACTGAGCACAGCATTTCACAAGTGCTAGATAGAGGGGGAGGATCATTTTCTCCACCTGTGGCTAGGTAAGAACATAACTAAAGCAGCCCAGGATGTCCCTGGCCTTCATTGCTGCAAGGGCACACTGCTGGTTTATGTTCGATTTATCCACCAGGACCCCCAGATCCTTTTCTGTAAAGCTGACTTCCTGGGTAGTAATTGTCAAATGTCCAGGTGTCCAAAAGTGCTAGACAAACAGCTACTATATGCACAGTAAGTCTGTGTGTATGTGGTAGTTCAAATTAGAGGTCAGTCTCCTAGTCTAAGACTATTTTTACGTTTTTTATGGTGAAAAGTTAGGAGTACTTAAGTGGGCAATGAGCCTTGCCCCACCATCTTATTCTCCTCTGGTACATGTTACTGATTAATATAATCATGGCAATAGATCAGTAAAAACAGTCTGGCAAAAAGAAAAAAAAGGATTTTTGATTGCTGAGCAGCCAGTGGCAGGATGGAAGTGGTTGAATATTTGGGATCAGTTAAGATTAATGAAACAATGATATCTCTAAAATTAAAGAGCAGAAAGTTATAATCTTTAAGAACATATCATGAACTGGTGTCACAGACTGAGCAACAAACCAAGCAAATTGTGTGGCACCTAATGACATGCATTCAGTGAGCATCCCTTGAGGAGTTACTGACACCACTAGAAATTGCTTCATCATTTCAGTTCGGTTACAAATGCAGTCATGCAAAGATGGCTGGAAACCTCTCATTCACTCTCTTACATACTCATACATGCACGTACATGCACATCCCCCTCCACACACAGACAGACATCTGATGTGTACTATAAATTTCCATAATGTGCTTAAGGATATGAGGAATTATTTTAAAAGGCTAATTACTATCACTGCCTTTTTTATACTGTCCTACAGATTGCAAAGATTCCTTGAAAGCTAACTTACCCTTTCATACCTTGTCTTCTGATAAAACACAGAATCATGGCTTACAGACTTGTACAATGTTTTTGTCTTTTTTTAAAAACACTGTGCAAAGTCTTTGCGTGCTTTTATTGGGGAGATAGAAAATCAAATAGTGCATCAACATCCCTGTGTTATATGATGTATTTCTATAAAGATCATATTAATTAAACAGATATTACAGGCGGTCATAGCTTAGAAATCTTCCCATTAAGCAGAATACGGCTCATATAAAGAAACACAACATATCACATGGATATTGAAAAATTAATTATTTCTTTTGCACTGAAACCTATTAAAATCCTGTTACATTCAGAATAAAAGTTAAAGCTTTAGAACACTGGAATTCTGAAAGACAACACCTTCCTCTTCCTCAAATACAAGGATTTTCATTCCAGTTGGATTTATGAATAATGTGCATATAAGCAATATATGTGTGTGCATGGGTGTTATACAGTAAATGTATGTAAATATATATTTATACATATATATGTATAATAAAATAACACTAAAAATAGATTATTCCAATTTAGATAAGTATTGAAATACCTCAAGAAACAGGATCCAAAGCCTGTGGGTCAGGTACTCGTAACATTAAGGGAGTACTAAAAATATATCTGCCTTGTCTGGAATCTCAGCAGCATCATTATCCTCAACAACCCTAAATCTCAAGTAGTTTACCACTGCAGAGGTACAGTTTGGGAGAAAGGTGTGTGCGGATAGAGTCCCAGCATCCGCCTTTCACAAATTGTTTTGCTTGGACACAGACTTCCCCTTTATGCCTGTGAACAACAGATGATTTACACTGAGTTCAAGGAGATACTCTGTGGGGGCTGGGTTGCCCAGGGAGGACCTGATGCACAAGGTCATGTGACCAGCAAGCCTCTTGAGACCTCATCTTTTGGCTGTGGTCTGGGGCTCACCTCTCGAGCCATTGGTTTTCCTGTTGAAGCTTCCGTACTGACAGCCATCGGCTGTGACTGGCTTTATGCAGAAGGATGACAAATACAGTATCTGAGGCTCTACCTCCGCTGATCTTGAAGGTTTGTCTCTATTCACCTCCTTTACACAGAGAGCAGACTTGCCAACAGTCCACAGCCTGTGAGCAGCCAGTCAGCATTGTCTCTGGGCACGTTAAGTGACAAAGCACACTTAAAGGCCCCTTAGGACGTGTCTGAGCACACAGAGCCCAACACGCTCCTTGTGGTAGGTTATACTAGCACTGAAGGTAGCACCTGTAGGCTTGTTTTCCAAGGTCATCTCAACTTTAGGCTAAGTCTCTCAAAATGCTTCATAGGCTTAACTATAAAGTAACCAGTCATGACTCCTGTCTGATAGAGACAATGGGCTCAGGGTTTCAGAAGAAGAGCTTTCCATTCAAAAGTGGCTTGTTGTCTTTCCTCTCTCTTAAATAAATTTCTCTTACAGTTTTCATTATTGCCTCCACACAGGTGTTCTATGACTGATTGTAATATGTTGTGAAATACAGAATATTAGACTCTGTTGGAAGACCATTAACGGTATTCTTTGATTTAAGGCAAACTAATACTTGGTCTGTGAAGTTTAAGGATTTCATGACCTTTATTTCTTTTCACTAAGCTGTTCAGACATTTGCCTTTACTCATGCCATGCACATATACATTTAACTGACAACACTGTCTGCAGAACTGGGCTATGACTCTGTGTGTGTATGAGTGTGTATTTCCATGTATTTGTATAAGAATGTATGTTTGTGTACATGTATACATACCATACATGCACTGGACCATGTCTCACATTTCTCAGTGTAATGTCTGTTTCTTTTATCTAGAGATAGTAACTTGCTATATCTGCATTTCAAATACTTACGGGAAGGACTAACTAAGAATCTTAATTTTAGCTTTGGACATGCAGATCAGATTTTGCCTACAATAAGTGTGATGAGAAATGCAGAATCTGACCCCATATTTTAGTTTGGAACACTATCTAATAGGCTGTCTGTAAAATTCTTTCAATTCTATAAATGCAACAAAACTAAAGCTGAATTAATTTCACTTACATTTAGCTGTAGAAAAATTGAGCATCCAGTCTAAGCTGGTCACCTAGGCTACATGTAATGTCACTGCAAGGAGCAATAAACCTGTAGAGGGCAACTGATCCTCAAAATAAGCATCTAAAATAGGTGGTATGAATTGCCTCCAAAATGTATCTGTGCCTCTACCTGCAGTGACTAGAAATTGAGCCTACATGACCACTTGAAATTGGATGCCCCACTGTTAGAGGGCTAGAATTAGGCTGAGACATATCCCAACTATAAAAGAGAATTTGTTGCCAAGACAAAGTAATTTGTTAATATTACAACAAAGATCTTTGAAGTTAACATACACTATCCTGAAATCTCTGCTTAAGCAACTCTGGTTCTGCTGAGACAGGTCTTAAGGAACTCCAAGACTGGGCTGTAGCAAGTAGGGAAGGTGGATGGAAACACCTTAAAAATTAACTTCTTAGTGTGTTTCTTACTGTCTCTGAGATCATCTGCATAGATAAAAATAATCTAAATAACTGAGATGTAATAATTTTCTCAACAACTTCAGAAAGCCACGGTTGGAAGGCAGCACTGCCATTTAGCAACTGCCCCTTAACAGAATTTTTAGTATTCCTGTATTGCCGAAGGGTGATAAGAAATGCCAGCTTGAAAGCAACATGACAAATGAAGGCAAGGACATTGCAGCACACACTGCTAATACAGAGAGGTGAGCTGCAGGCTTCAAGAATCCTGTCTCAGGGGTTAAAAAAACAGAGACTTAAAAACATAGGACTATAAATGACTGATGACATTCAGTACAGTTCTTTGACACTGCTAGCAACCATATGCACTGGACATCCAGTCTGGCCTAATTTAAAAGTCTTTGCCAATGCTAAATAACAAATGTTAAAGATCTATAGTACAAAAGAATCAAAGTCACAAGAGCCACAAAGGGCAAAGGAAAAAAAAACAACAAACCGACAACAAAAAAAAAACCCCAGAAGACAAATCAAGAGCATTGACAATAGCCTAGATGACAAATCCTGGAGGCCGAATGAAAGTAGACTCATAAAGAGTAATTAGGAAGGGCAGAAGAAAGGGTCATTATGCAGAAGTTGTGTAACAACAATGTACATGTGTGTATGTATATGTATATATATATATATATGTATTTATAAATAGATAGATACATAGATATGAGAATGAAGGAGGACTCCAAAGGAAGTCTAATGGCTGACTTGAACCTGAGCAGAAAAGTCTGATTAACTGAAGGATATGAAAAGCCTTGAAATAGCTTTGTCCTAAATAAATAATACTTTGCTTTATTAATTAGTTTTGAGGGAGCAAGCACAAGCCTAGTGCAAACGTATTGTGAGAAACCAGCATTTGGCAAACCATGGCCAAGTCCAAGACGGACACGGCTCAGCAGGGCTGTGAGCTAAGAGTTGCATGCCTGATCATGCAGCATGAGTCAAGTCCAATTAGATTTGTAGCTGGGAATTTCTAACCAAAATAAAATATCATATTGATTAGAAAAGCACTTAGTAAGTGTAAGGGCAAGAATATTCCAGAGTCAGACCCTTGGCTTGAACACAGCAATAACTTCTGCAGGCTAAGTTTTGCGCACTGTTAGAAGTTCCAGTGACTTCAAAGGCAGTTAGTATGCCAGGTAAAGCACATGTGCAAGTCTTTACAGGATGTAGAAACTCCGCTAAAACTGTCTCAACTATCAAATGGCATATGTAGTCCTTACTGAGTTTGGCAAAATACATAGATGTTCATATTGCAGGGAATTAAGCCGTTTCTATTAAGATGCTTATATGTAAATACCTACCTTAAAGAAGACAGATTTTAAAATTTTAGCCAACACCATACCTTCTGGGATCTGCTCTAGACCATGAAGGCATATCATACACCATACTTCTGGGTCAGATACTTGAGCAACAATATGTCTGGTATTTGTTCTGATCAGTAATTTCCCCCAAGAATTTGGGCTCCAGAAAATCTATTTTTCTTTGCTTCATTTCCACATTGTAAAAAGTGGAATGCTAATTACAACTTTGGAAAAATACATCTTAGGTCTGCTGAATGAATATATTGTCATTCATGAGCTCAGTTTTTTGTTCACATTTTGGTAAAGAAAGGCAAAATAATTGGCATGAAAAGTTATGAGGCATTAGATAAAGGTCAGATGCCAAATTATATCAAATTATACAGAAAGGTATTTCCTGTGATTTAATGTATCAGTAAGATATGCATATTTTACTATTTCTACCATATTATGTATCAACATGTAAAAAAAAGCAACCGAACAAATAAAATGCAGGAAACTTAGCTTATTACCATGAATATGTCTTTCTACCACAACCGTTCCAATTCAATCCACTTTAGCAAACTATAGGGACAATTGCCTAATTACAGGCAGTTAAAGGTTTTTCTTTACCAGAAGAGGTGACATGTGATATCTGATTTTTAATTATGAATAAATCTTGGTCCATTCATACCTGTAGTCTCCTAATTAACTTCTAAAATATTTATGAAGGGTTTAAGAAAACAGCCCTGAATTTAATTTTATGTTTCTTAAACCATTAAAGCCCTGTTGTTAATATAATAATGGATATTATATGGGGAACTATAAGCTATTTTAATTATCCAGTTATTTGGGTATAAAACAATCCATGACTATTAAGGAAAAAAAGAATGTCCTAGAGAGCAGAACCTCAGCTGGTATAAATCAGTATTTAAATCTATAAGCTTATTTACTTGTGAAATTCTCCCCATAAGTGGTTTTCATGTCTTAATAATTTTCTTACAGCAATTGTTGTAGCAAATTGTAACACAAGTGATCTTTAGGTTATATTTTTATTTTTCATTATCATCCAGGGATTAGCAAAAATATATGATAAATGATAAATGTGCCTAGCAATCTATTAAGTATTATTATGTCCATATATACAATCCAAAATATCATGCTGCTTCAATGTTGATAAATATGTGCACATATGCTAGCAAATAACACACATACTTATAGGTTTAAAAATTGGTAATCAAACTTCAATATATTGCTGCGGGTCAAATTATCAGCAAATGTTTTACTAATTTACAGTAGAATATTTTGTAATCAAAAAGAGAGGACTTATTTATCTCTAGCATGTCCATACTGTACACATTTTTCAAACAGGAAAATGTGAGAATGGATATGACGGCAGCACACATTCATTATTTGTGCAGACATACCATTTTCAGCAAGCTAAGTAAAAACATTCAGCAGCAGCAATGTGTGGGAAAACATTTTACATAGAAGAGCTCATTTTCATATGGATTCATTTTTACGGTAATTTTTTGGGAGACTAGGGGGAAAAAAGTCTGGATAAAGTTGATTTCAGCCTAGGTTACTGACGGGGAAAAATACATGCACAGGCACCCAACTGCCACTGAATAACATTGTTTGTTTTTGATCAAGCAAATATGTATGCTTGAAAAAACTTGCCATAAATATTATTTGGGGGAAAAAAAATGATCAAACAGGTTACAATTGCAGGTTTTTATTTTGTTCATAAAAATACTTTTCAGAAACTGCAGAGTTTTTAGTCTGACAGTGTGTACTTGCACACATAAAGCAAATGAAAGTCTGAAAGATGAATTCTCCCATTCACAAGCAATCTAAAGGGGAAGTATGGAAAAAAGATTATACTGTTTAATGTATTTGTATATAGCATTATAAGGGCTATGTAAGACTGTATTCTGGTTTTATAGAAAAATAGCATACCAGAAAATGGTATTATATTCTCAGATGAATCCACCATCATAATAAAAAACGACTTCTTTGATTTCAGGGAAATACACCTTCTACTGATTATGGAACATAAATTCACTTTACACTTTTGAAATGCATCCAAAAGAGCTGAATCACAGTAATTTTCAGTGGAAATACCAATAAACAACATGGTTTTACATGCATATGTAAAAATTAAATACTTGTTTAAGGCTAAAATGTGACTAAACTATTTTAAATGGCTTCTCCATTTCACAAACCGCAAGCACCTACACAAAATTAATCAGCTAAGGCATCTAATGATTTTAAAAAACACTGAAACAATAACCATAAAACTTCAACCTCATCCTTAACCTCATCCTGCCATGCACTTAAACTTGCTATAGATTTACATGTATTTAGTATAAGTAATTGTGTTGATCATACTGCATCATTCCTCCCCTGTTCCCTGTTCTTGCTTTATGTCAGTGTCTACCATTGGATCTCATTCAAAACCCAACTCACAGTAATAGTATCGAACAATGAATAATGCGATTCTACGCTTGTAGTTCTACAAACAGTGCACCGATACTCTCTATGCACATCTCCCACCTCTTGCACTATGGCTTTAGGTCCAAATTTCACAAAGATTTGTTTGCAAGCTTGGCTTTACACCTTGTAGTTATTTCCATTGAACGTCCTGAGCTTATGTGCAGCAAGTAATGTCAAGCATTTGACTGGTAAATGTCTGCAAGTCTGGGACCTCAGTTCATTTCCTAATGGAGGGGGCTTGAAGAAGTGGTGGGAGAGGGCAGAGGGGAGATGGGGGAGCATCTCCTTTCCACCTCCACAAAGAACACGTGCTGAAGCTCATGTATGGCAGATGAATGAACACTTAACTTCTATAAGGTTTTGCAACGCATATCAGTAGCTTTAACAAAAAGTGACACAAGGCTGCTGGCTCCAGCAGTGGTCTACACAAGCATAAGGGATCTGCATGTTTTAACAGACATCAGTGCAGAGTCAGGGCCAAGTGCTGAACCATGCAAACACCTTTCACAACCTGCCAGTTTTGCTATCTGGAGTGTTTACATAACTCATGGCATGTACAAAGGCTGATGGGAGTGGGCTCTGTGCTTGCAAATCTTGCAAGGCAAGAGATTACGGGTAACATTTGACAGAGCGCTTGAGCGCTTTAGGAACATACAGTGGGAAGTTCCAAGCACACTTGGCGGTGCTATTTAAGAATACCCACTAAACACAGAACAGAGCTCAATTAAAGAGAAATGAGACCATGGCACCAGCTCATGATCATTAATTGCAGGATAATGATGTTGCAACACTCAGAGAAGCTTTGTGGTGCACATGTGAGTAAATGCAACTTGAAGCCAAGGTAGTATTTTAAAATGTAGATTATTAATATACATACTAGTATTAAGTTAATATAAATTTTCATAGATAAAAAGAAATGTCCATATACATACATGTGTGCATATGTACATCTATAGGCGTGTATATATATGTGTGTCTCTACATATATGTGTGTACATGTACATAACAGCAAACAAAATTATTTTCTGCAGAGATGTGAATAGTTTAATTTTCAAACTAGAATGTGGCATTTGTGTGGGTGTGCATATATAATCTTTGGTCACTAGTAGCTGTAGTTAAATTAGAAGCATTTCTAAGACTGTTATATTTTTTTAAGGACCATTAGTCCTTTTAGAGCTCTTGCTATGTGAATAACAAATGTGTCAGTCACACTGCAAAGGATAAACCAAACTGCAAACATAAACTTTTAAAGCCTCACTGTTTCTCTTTAAGGGAACTTTAATCTGTGCTTTGCCAGTCCGTGCGCTTATTCCTGGCTGTTGAGCAATGCGCTGTGCTTGTTTCAAGGGTTTAGCAACACTTTCAACCTAAAAATCAATTATATGAAAAACAATAAAAAATATTCTTATTGCATGCCATAAAAAAAAAAAAAAAAGATACAAAAGGTTAAGCAGAGCAGCCGGCATCTGCACACTAATGACATGATTGTTATGATAGGTGTTTGCTTTACCCTGGAGTGGTAACATTATAATTCATCCACCGCTGAATGAGTGGGGACAATTAATGCAGTCAATGTGTCCCACGTGTTCCCTGCAGCATTAACAAGGCAGCTCCAGGCCCCTCGGCAGACACGGGGCTGAAAATTGAGCCGGCTCCCCCGTTGAATGTGATCCTGATTACCTCCGCGGGGGCCACCTGCTGCTTCGTGCCTTCTGGTTTTGTGCGCTGGCCGCCTCTGTCCGTGGGGCCCCGGGGGACTGCAGCCCAGGGCCGCGGGCAGCTGACACCAATCTGGCGGGCTGGGGACGAACAATCATGCCCCACGAGCCCGGCTGCGGCATGCGGTGCTTGGCCAAGCTGAGCCCACCACGGGCGCACGAGCCCACGCGAGGGCAGGGCATCGGCCACCACTCCCGCTTTTGTTAGTCACGAAAGGGACTGCTCCTGCGGTGGGTATCTCATTGTGCCGGCCTGCACCGGGATGCTGGGGTCGGTGGGGTCAGTGGGGTGTTTTTCTGGCATTCAAGGTGCTGCGCACTTGTGGGGCTGAAAATGGCTGGCACCTTGTGTACGGTGGGAGACCGACTGCTTGAGCCCTGAAGTCTGTCTGTATCCGGTGACAATGGAGATACAGTTTCCTTCCAGTTGTCCCAGTGCTCGTTAAAGTAAACCCATGAAACAAAGTGAAAGTGGGCTTGTCTCTCTGGGCCACCAGGTGATGGGCGCTCGCTGACCGCCGCTGTGCTCAGATATTGACAGGTAAGGACTGCGTTCACAGCAGCAGCTTGGTGCTTTTCATCCTTCTGGCCTGGCTCTGGGGGAAAACAGGAGGGTTTCTGCGAGGCTGTGATCAGTTACGCAGGTCTGTGCCGCTGCAGCTATGGTCAAAGGGGCAGTGTGCAGCAGCAGTGGGGATCCATGCCTGAAAATAGGAGGAGGAGTCAAAAGGTAAGAGAGGTGAAAGAGCCGAGTGGTGCCAGGTTAGCACTGCGCTGCAGAGTGGCAAACATAGGCTTCATTATTCTGTAGCGTGAGCTTCCTGCACAGGAAGTTTGAAGGGGCTTAGCAATCTGCTTTCCTTTGCCCTCTGCTAAGTGAAGGGCATTTGCTTCATGAATATTCCATTACCCTGCTGTTCCCTGCAAGCCCTCAACCAACTTCTGAAAATAAACAAGTGTACGCACTTCTAGACAACATCATGCAGGCCTTGCTTGGGTTTTTTTTTCCCTTCTAAATAGTAAAAAATGCCGGTCGGGTTTTGCATGTAATTCATAATCTCTTAGATAAATCTCACACACAATATGAAAGTGTATTGCACATATACCCCAAGAAACTTGCATCTTCTCATACCGGGCTATTCATCTGCAGTTTGCTGATATACATTATTTTAAGAAACTCACTTCTTCCTTAAAGCTTTCCATCAGGAGCCTCAAAAGTCCTTTCAAAGGTATACCACAATTCCTGGAGAATGTGCCACCAACCAACATTATAGGTTTGAACTCTTATGACTACCTGTGTTACTGTCCAACTCAGCTGGAACATGGCCAGGATAATTTTCTCTATTGGTAGGCCACACAGCACAGCTAGCACTTAAGAAATAGAAAAATTTCTATGTATTATTCATATTAATTATTTGTATTCAGCTGAGGCTATCTAGACTCATTGTGATATGTATTATAACAGATGTGTCATTCGTATAAATGTGCAAGAAGTGGGATTTCAGTTCTGGAGAGATATTTGTGTTTCCAGACCTTCTTGTTTTTCATTCAAGATGGGCACAAAAATCTCCCCAAAATAGCAGCGAAAGAAAAAAAGAACCAAGGTTTTGGCGGGGGGGGGGGTGGGGTGTCCCCTTCTACATGCCTAAGCACACTTTAAAATCTGGACTTTAATCTAATATCTGGCTGATTCAGCCATTCTTATTTTGAGTAGGGGTGTCTGAGTGAGTTTGAGATCCTAGACTTCTGTGTCTCATCATCCCTTCAAGAAAATGGAGGTGAGAGAACTTGCTTGCCTCAGAGAGACATTTGGAAGATAGGTATGATGTTATCATGCAGGGCTTAGATAATGGCGTGTCTGTATACTTCTAGGTAGATAGAAGAATATTTGGTGAAAATTCTTCAAAAGAAGTAATAAGGTGACATCATTCAAAATTTGGAGGTCAAGAGGAGCAGGGAAAGGAAGATCATTCCTCCACAGGTAATAAAAAGAAAATTGATAAGTAAAATACAAGTTTTCAAAACAGAAATGCTTTTTTTTTTATCTTTTGCTTACAATTGAATGATTTTTTTTTAATGGGAAAAAAAAAAGATTTTGAAGGAAACAAAACTGTACTCTGAGAATTGTCACTCATTAAAAGTATTTCTCAACTGCTTCCACAAGGCAGAAAACTCAAATGCCCTAACTCCCAGACCAGAGCCCACCCACCGAGTTATCTGCCTCCCCAGAGGAAACAGATCATTTTGATGCCATGAAAATAATATTAGTGCAATAAATTCGGATTCCTAAGGATATTAGAGTCTTTTCAGTCGTGAATTAATGAACAAATTTATTTCAGAGTTGCAGCGAACATTTTTTTTTTACTGTGTGATGGCTGCTCAATACGAATAGCTGACTGAAAACGAATTTATTGGCTTCAGTCTACTATTAGCTATTATGACAAATATCACTTTTGCTAAAATTAGACATTTTAGTGAAGAAACCTGAAAGCAGAAGCCATTGAACTTTGAGCTAGAAGACATGCTTGGTAGCTCCAGGCTGTAACCAATTCCCTTTCCCTGAGGACTGGATAAAAAGTTGAATATACAGTGCTGTGATCAATTGATTATGCCACCAGCACAGCTGCCGGTCTGGTCGGGAGGCCCAGAAGAAAGGCTATGGCAGCATGGCCAGTGTGTAAATTGCTGGCTCGACTCAGAGTCTAGCCAGTTTGTTATGAAGAATATAGCATCGCCACATAGCCAAGTGCACAGTACCATGCTGCAGACACTTTGTTCAGGGCTCTATTCAGACTTCTCAGTCTAGGAAACAAAAATTCAGTGTGAATAAGATTCAGACCTTTATTTTTAATCAAACCCAATGGCATTTGAGGTTTTCCTCAAGAGGAGTCAATTCATGTTCATTTCAGCAGGAGAAGAATTGAGTTGAAAAGTGCTCAGCCCCAAAAGCTATGAGAAGTCATGTTTAAGCTGCTACTGTAGGCCTAGCAGGTCCTAGGAAATGGGAATCTCAAAGGTTCAACAGGTTCCTTACTTTAGATTTAAATAAATTTTGAACCTCTGCCACAGTTTTTTTGCTAAATCCAATCTAGATCCTGGCTCAAGTTCAAATGGCCTTTATACCACTTTCCCTTTAAAAACTTCCTCCAGTTTTATGGTGTATCAAAACCCCTATCTGAATCTCATGGAGAGTATCAATTTGGAGTCAAAACATTAAAGATCAAGAATTGTTTTCATGCATTTCAACCTCACTTCTTGGAGTGGCAAGTTTGTGGAGTAAATCTTCTTTGTTGTAATTCAGTGAACGCTGGCTATTGGATTCTTCCCTGTGTGGTTATACGAGACACTCGTACAAAGGTAACCTTTGTCAGTCAGGCATAGTCCTGCCTCCATAATGCCCATTTGATAAATTATACATGGGTACCTAATGTTCTCTCATAAATTATTATAGGCTCTTATAGCCCTGTGTTTTATGGTGATATGTCATGGCACAGGAGCAGACAATATATTGTCCCAGAAGATGCCACAGACTCTGAGATGGCATTACAAATTCTGCCAGTATAAAATAACAAATTAAGAGCTCTAAAAGTAGAATATTTGACAACGCCTCCCTTAATTGAAGAAAACATTCCTAATGAAAGCGAGCTGTTGCAGCAATCGGTGCATTGGTGAGTGAGAGAGAGGGTTTGATTTAGGATCCCCTCTGGCTCTCTTGTTCCCCAAGCAATCAGGAGGAGCTTTGAGCACTCAGTCCCTGGGGAAAGGCATGCCTTACATCACTTACCAACTACCCCTTGTGTGATTAAGGGAAGAGGTAGAAGCCTTCAAAAGGATTTTCATCCAGTCCTTCTCACTAGGAGGACGGTGAATAACATCTTCAAACTGTGGACTTACTAAAAAAAATGTCTAGAAAGATGGGATAAAGAAGGTGTAGGGGATCAAAGAACTGAAAGATGCAATAGCCGTATCCTGTGACAGGGACAAAATGCAATGAGAAAACTTAGGACCACTTTAAATGGTTCTGCTTTTTATCTCAAGACTAATACACATCATTTAGGATGCTGCTCTCCAACACGTGTTATATCTATACCTAGAAGGGGCTGTGAGACAACACTCAGTAAAAGGTACTATGCAGTGTCAGAAGGGCTCCCACAACTCAGCCCAGGGACTTTGAAGTTGTCTTCCTCCACCCAAGTGCAAAAATAATAGCATTCACAAAGGAGTCACTTTTAATTCTAAAGGTCTTAAATTATCTGAAATGCAGAGGATGATGTTAATAGCTCTTTAAAATATTGGAATATGTGCTGGTTTTGGCTGGGACAGAGTTAATTTTCTTCCTAGTAGCTAGTATGGGGCTATGGTTTGGATTTGTGCTGGAAACAGTGTTGATAACACAGGGATGTTTTCCTTACTGCTGAGCAGTGCTCACACAGAGCCAAGGGCTTTTCTGCTTCTCACCCCACCCCACCAGCGAGCAGGCTGGGGGGGGCACAAGGAGTTGGGAGGGGACAGAGCCGGGACAACTGACCCCAACTGACCCAAGGGATATTCCAGACCATATGATGTCATGCTTAGCAGATAAAGCTGGGGGAAGAAGAAGAAAGGGGGGGACGTTCGGAGTGATGGCATTTGTCTTCCCAAGTAACTGTTAAGTGTGATTTTGAAGTCTTTTTCTTTTAAAGGATTTTTTAAATTTTACATCAGAGGCACATTGATCTTCATCCAATTTTTCCCAAATACATTTAAGTTGTACAACAGAACTTCAAGGCTGATGTGGCCTTGAGGTTAGGAACTGTAAAACAAGAGTGGCTAAAATAGTTTCCCACACATTTTTGTGGACAGGTCTTTTTTTTTTTTTTTCCCCCCAGAAAAGCTTCTACGTCAAGGAAATTATATTTTTTCCTTGAAAAAGGAATCAATGTATTTGATTTACAGGAGAAATTTGAGAGTTCTGGGGAAGATCAACTGTTTTCAGGGTAAAATGGAAAAATGATTTTTTTTTTTCACTGCCTACATAAATCACACTGTGTCAAGTTAGCTGTAGGAAAGAGTTCACCAGTCTAACCTAAATGTTTACTGCTGTGGATCTAGAATGATAGTGTAAATGACACTATGCTTAGGGAAAGGTTTGTGATGAAACCAGAAATGCCATACTTCAGAGGCTGGAAAAGTTTTTACCACCAAAATTTTAAAATCTTGTGTTCTTACATCTTAGGCTGTTGTAGAGGTTTTCGTATTCTTTTTTAATACACTGCTTCAGTTGAATGCTAGCTGACTGTGTGCCTCACTATCTAGAAGAGAGCAGTTTTCTTGACAGCATGTGGAGGGACTATAGCCTTTATTTAAGAAACCCCAGTGCTTTAAAACTTGGGTGGCAGATCCTAGCTTACAGTATGTCAGTGGATATCTGACTTGTGTAAAAGGGACTTGCATACTGTTTGGGTTGTTCATGTGTAAAAACCCCACGGCAGTTAGCACTATAATCAGCTAATGGTACTTTTTCGTAGGAGCAGACGTAGAAAGGAAATTCAGTCATTAGAAATGAGATGGTTACCAAGGCAAGATCATGTGGTAAATGTGGAAATTAATAAATTAGCAAGTAATGATGACATATGGCTGGTTAGGAAATATTGTATCAGAAGATTTTTAAGCTGCTAGCCAAGAAATAAGCACTGATCATCTATTTCTACTTTTGTAAATAAAGAAACTGAGACCCAGGAAGAAGTGACTCACAGAAATGCAGTGGTGACAAACACCATGGCATTTCTTGGCTGTCTTCTGCAGATTAGCCAGTGCAAGTAGTTGACAGTCACTCACCAGGAAAAAAATTATTAAATAAAAGAACAATTTGATCTAAAATAATTACACCAGCATGTTAACAGCAGTGCTTCATGTGCTGGAGTAGCTGATACTGGAAAAAACAGTTAGACAAGTAGAACCATCCTCTTGATATCATCTGCTCTATTCCTGGCAAGCATTGATGGCCCTTCTCCAAGGGTGTGAACACAACATTTAACCCAGAATTCAGTGCAGCAGGGCCATCAATGAAAACAGCGATACCCTCCTAACTGCTTCGAAGCAGCAGGCAACTGCCAGTGCTGCTGGCCAGAGGACGGGCCCTGATACAGAGACCCCGGGATGCTCAGCCCATCCAGTGTCCCCCAACCAGCCATGGAGAGCCCCCGCCGTCCCCACCCCACCCCCCCGGGCCACAGGCACTAGCACCGGTTTGGCACCATGTAAACAAACATATACTAACTGATGGTGTGGATAGCGTTTGAACCGCGTGGTCTGTCAACGTGGGAGCACTGGCATTGTGCAACCAAGTGAAGAGTGATGCGGCACCGAGAGGCTGTGGCAGAGGAAGGAGGCAACAGTGGGTAATACCAATAACCGTAGCTATCGTGTCAGCCCCTGACCGAACACAAACCAGGTGGATGGAGACACACATAAGGAAACGATGCTCAGCCATAAGACCAGCATGTACCTGTGAAGACAAAATGCAAGGCCAGGCTGCCTCTGTTGACTGTTTGGCAAAGCCGAGGAAGAGTGTAGAAATGGACAGTGACCACCATCCAATTACATTTTAAGTCTTCTTCAGAATAAATCTTTCAAGAGCTGACACAGTGACATTGAAAACTGTATTTCTCTCTGGTGTTTTTATTTTGTCGGTTTGGTTTTTTTTTCCTAAATGGGGAAATTTGCCTCAGGTAGCTCCCACTGACATTAGGCCTTTCCACTGACTTCAGTAGAGATTGGATTGGGCCCAAGCAGTCTAGAAATGAAACGGTGCATGGAAAAAATTCAATTTGCTGAAATAGCACGTCATAACTGTCTGCTATAGAAACAAGCAGTAACAACAAGAGAAGACTGCTTGGCTGTCTTCTGAAAGACAGTATATGAAGAATAGATTCTCTTGCTGTTTGCAAATACACCGTATTTTATAAGAATATAAAACATGGGTCTGAAGTGAGACTTCAGTGGTTCAGCCAGAGGTTTTTCTACAGGGGAGTTAGTCAGATTAAACTGATTTACAGAAGTTAAAGATCTGGCCCACTGTATCTGTAGGGCAGTTGCTTTATGTGACTACAGTACCCCTGCTGCCCATTTTATCAACATATACAGGCATCATGGCAGCTGCAATTTCATTCACTACTATGTTTGTATTCAGAAACAACTAGCTAAGTGATCCAACATCAGTAGCTTCATCCAACTGAGTATCTGTTTCTGTTCATGTTAACATACCCTTTACAAGTTTTTTTCATACTTACTAAAAATGTTGATGATTTTTGCTAATTTATTGTCCTCTGTGAGTGGTGTCTCCCTACAGTGGAAAGGACTCAGCTATCTTATCCTCTTTGAAGGCTGATATACCTCAAGGGAATGAAAATTCATGCAACTGAATCAGGCCAGCAATGAGTAAAGGAGCATCACCATGGCAGGATTTACAGCTTCCTCTGACCACTGTTTAGTACCGGTTCAACAAATCTATGTTCCAGTCACAGGTGTGAGGCAGTTAGAAGGGTTGGAAGCTGGTTGGAAAAGGCTTCACATCCCCTTTTGCTGTCATGATGCTGTAATGTTGCTGTATGCAAACATATGGGTGCAACCAAAACCACAGGATGTACCAAGAATTAGTTTGGTCTGCAAGGAAATTCAGAACAAAAGAAAGAGAAAACCTTGAAAGAGAAATGAGACGACCTTGTGCTAAACTTTCTGCCATTCGCTTGCAGCTTTGTAATATTTAACTTTTTGAAAAATTTCAGAATTCAGTCATTTTATTTCTTAAACATGGTTCAGAGCCTTAACACATCTAATAACATTGGATCAATAGGCTCATTGCCCTACAGTGTATCGCAGCACCAGCAAATACCTATGTTATGAAACTAAGTGAATTTACTGGAGCATAAACCCCCAGTGAGTTGTCTGTAATCAGCCAGCAGGCCTTCAGGGCAAAAGAATTAATTTATTTTAATATTTTAGGTTATCTTCCATATGGCATAATGCTATACCCCATCTGTATGTGTGAGTGTGCAAGCAAATGTAGGAGGCTTTTTCCAGAAATAAGTTTCCCTTAGTAGAAACTCACCTGCCTTCTAATATCTTTTAGCATCTACTGCTTCAAACAAACTCAAAGCAAAACTTGGAAGAGTGTGAAACTACAAATAGCATTAGTGTCTGTAGAGTTGAATTAGATTATTTCAGAATTTTTCTCTTTACTGTGTGGAAATGCTTGTTCTATTCTATTTTAAAAGACTTGACCATTTAAAAATCAAGGCATCCTTAAAAGAAATGTCCACATTTTTGTGAAACCTATCACTGAATCACAAAACAGCATGTTCAAGTTTCCATATAATCATTGTCATATAACTGCACTGAGGAAGTTTACCTCTAAAGTATCCCTTTGTGGAAATAATGGCACTGCAGCCGTCAGCCTCAGGGTCTCTAGTTGACTTAACATAATCAGGAATACAGCTCTTAGTAAGAGCAGGTGAAGGGTGATGCCAAAAGAGAAAAACACATACACATTCATATTTATATAGATATTATACTATTTCCCATGGAGCATTACAGAGAATTTTTAATAACTCTTCCAGCCCAGAGGAATGAGCATCCCATGCTGCATCCTCATGTCCTAATCAATGGTTGGGATTTCACCTATTTCAACTCCTCAGGTGCCCTGCTCTTAGCTTGTGCAGACCTGGTGCACAGTGAGCTGAGCAGTAGAGGTGCCAGTGACAGCTCTGGCAGGGGACCACACAAGTTTCCCATATTTGGCTGCATCAGGATGAGTGGATTTCATGTCAGAAACTCGAAAAGTCTTTCTGACATCAGCATTAGATAATGTCCACCATTAAACAAGGTAGGTTACTAATGATTTAGATACAGGCTTGCTTCGTGCATTGTACAAACTAGGACAGCAAGACCTTGAATTTGTTCTTGTAGTAAAACATTTTTAAAAGACAGGTTTTTTAAGTGAAGGGAGAGGCTGCAACACTATCAGCACTACCATTGATTCAGCAAGAGAGACTGCAGCCTGAAGATCACACATGGGGCTGTCATGTGCCTTTGTAATAGAGGTATTATACACTACTTCAGGAAAAAATAAATAGCACTACGTGTTTGATCTGTGACTCAGAGAAGAAACAAACTGCAGAGAATTAAAGAGCGGCACTGATACACTTAACTAGCACTGTTGGATAAATTTCTTTATGAAGAATGAAAAAACTTTAAAAAAAAGTTACATAATAGACCACCTTTTGTAGCATTTACTTCTGAATCTTGTAATTAATAATGCATTGCTGATATTGTAATTAACTCACTGAAGCACTGATGCTGCGAACAGGAGGGTGGAATTCACAGAGGAAACTTTCCTTTCCTGAGACATGCAATCCAGGTAAATACATGAATTGTCTTGGTGCAACCTGTGAAAAATGCCTTTTAAAAATCTTTCCTCCTTCCTCTTTTGTGGTAGCCATGTGGGAAAATATATTTTGCAGGAGTGTTGGCAACTGAAGAAGTGAGTTTCACAGATGCAGGTTTACTGGCAGGAGAATAGACACCAATGAGGGGCTTCCATACAATCTTGTTAGCACAGCCATGCACCGTGTACCACGGTGTACCATGGTGGTACAGCCTGTGCTGCCTCTGCTCCTGATCCGTGTGAGGAGTCACCTGCAGCACAGAGATGTGCAGCATCCACAGCCTCAGGTTTTGCAGAGCCTTGAGTTGGAGGCTGAAGAGTTTGGCGACAAAGTGTGAAGCAAGTAAAAGCCAGCAGCTGGTTTCAGAACAGGAGGTGATCAAACGAAAATAGAAAAGAAGACAATTTTTACAGAATTTTGAGGGAGAAATCAGGGGAACTTAGCGTACCAAATGGTTGAGACCTATCACTTAATGACACCCCTACATGTCCTCTGCATTCCTCAAAGCCCAAAACTAGTCTTTCACCCCAGTGCTACATATTTTTGCATAGACCTCCTTGAAATAATTTTTCAAAGTCCTCATTTTAGGTCATTGCCTAATGAAACGAGTTAAGCAATCCTGTTATCCATTTATGTACGTGTGTGTTTCCTATATGTATTCCTGATCCTTTCTTCTTAATCTAACTTCTGTTTTTAGTAGGCAAGTACAACAGTCATGGTAGTGCTAACTTTGTTCAAAACAAATTAAATGTAAGAGAAGTTTGGATATTTTTTGCCACATTTTTTCCTGATTGAACTAATGTCACTGGTATCTTTTCCAGATATCCCATAATTTATACTTCTCTAGTTTTTGTTGATTTTTTATATCTAAGTATATTGGGTCTGGCTCAGATGGAGTTAATTGTCCCCATAGCAGCCCTTGTAGTGCTGTGCTCTGCACTGGTAGCTAGAAAGGTGTTGATAACACACCAGTGTTTTGGCTACTGCTGAGCAGTGCTGGCACAGCATCAAGGCTGTCTCTCCAACATTTTCACCCCCCTCAATGGCAGGCTGGGGCTGGGCAAGACCTTGCGAGGGGACATAGCCAGGACAGCTGACCCAAACTAACCAAACAGATATTCCATACCATATGACATCAGCTCAGCTATAAAAGCTAAGTAAAGGGAGATGGAATGGGGGGCATTTTTGTCTTCTGGAGCAACCTCTACACGTACTGAAGCCCTGCTTCCCAGGAAGTGTCCAGACATCGCCTGCTGATGGGAAGTAGAGAATAAATAACATCATTTGTTTTCCTTTGCTTTTGCATGTGCGTCCTTTGCTTGCACTTTATTAAACTGTCCTTGTCTTGACCCATGAGCCTTTGTTATATTTTCTCTCCCTGGTCCAGCTGAGGAGGGGGAGTGATAGAGTGGCTTTGGTGGGCACCTGGCGCCCAGCCAGGGTCAACCTACCACACTAAGAAAAAGTGTAACACAGACAAAAAATAAAGCAGCATAACCCCAAAATATAATATGAATGCATAGTGCATGGAAACTATATGCTAGAATCAAAATTATCAGTAACATTTGCAGTTTCCTTAAAGCAGCTCCCAACCTACTGCTACATTTAAATTTGATTGGTTTTAAGTGTACAAACTGTAAAAAAAGGATTCCTTGCAATAAACTAATGATGCAGACCACAGTTTTGCCATTAACTTCTTCACAGATTGACACTGATATTTTTGGCTTTTTTTGTTTGATCTGAAAACTTGCTTTTAATTTTGCCTGTTTCTCAGACTAGAAATATTGTTTGTTGAGGTCTTTTTCAGATAAGTAAGTTTAATCCTGGAAGCTGATGATCATCCTGTCCCTAGTGATGCGAAGGACTCTAAGTCAGCTCTGTCTTACCTCAGTGTGAGAAGTTTTCCTTTGAACAACATATAACTATATCTATTTAAACAGCAATTCTAGTATGATCTTTCATGAGAAATGCATATACATATATATATATACACACACACACATGTATGTTTTGTCTGTAACTGGCCTGCCTTCAGAATTTCACTTCCATTGATCCAGGAATCAATGGGCAAAAGAAAAACATCCTATTTCTCTTTAAAGAAAAGTTGAACATACCATAGGCTTGCAAATACACAATGTCACAATAATTGATAATGAATATGTATATTGGGAACTGAAAAACAAAGTGATTCTCATGGGGATACTAAAGTAAACAGATTAAAAATAGAGAGTGATCCAAGAAGTAAAACTGAGCAATATACTACTAACAAATAAGGGTTTCCTCTGCACTGTATGTTAAATGGTATTCATTAATTTGTACTCACAACTTCTCTACAGGGTGTATACCTTATTATTAGAGAAATTGAGGCAGTGGAAGAGAGATTGAGGCAGTGGAAGGAGAGAAGTTCACAAGATGTAACCCAGCAAAAAAAGAAGAAAGCAATACTCGAATACAGATGCTAGTTCAAGAGTTTCTAGCATGACAACCATTGTATCTAGGTCGGTGCAAATGAAATGAAATGGTGTTGGTGTAACACAAAAGCAGCAGGAGAACTGCTGCTACCTGTACAGACTTCTGGTTCCATAGGAAGTACATACTGCCCTTTTCACTGCCAGCTGAAAGGGTATGTAACCAGGGTGCAAGTACTGTGTCTGGCTCTCTTTTTAGTCTAGTTTCTATATGTCTGCTACACAAAGCTCATATCATCTCCTTTTTATTACTGTAAAAGGAAGGACAACAATACGGGTTTTATGGTTAAGACTGTAAACTTTTGAATCAAGTTTCATTGGTGCCAACACCTACTTGCTCAGTGGCCTGAAGCAAGGTATCCAAATGGCCTGGGTGGGATTTTCAGGCATATTAGAGCCATATTTTATAAAGTTATTTAGGAACTTGAAGATGTAAACAGACATACGGTTCATTGAAAGACATGTATTTTGCCAGTTCAGGTACTTATCAAGATCCTTCAAGGCAACTATTTCATCTTTAAGGACATAAGTGCTAGAAATGGTTAAGCACTCTAGGTGAAACAGTTTTCCATCTAAAAAGGCCTTTTTTGTCAGATTCAAAGCATTTCACAGAGATATGTCAAAGTGTTATGACATTTTCTACAATTAGAACTCAAACTAAATTGGCTCAATCTTCTTATCTGTTATGGGTTTGTGTGGCGCAGTTTTCTTTGGTGGCAGGGGAGGGGGGCTGCAGAGATGTCCCCTTTAAGAAGCTGCTGGAAAATTCCCCGGCGCCAAAATGTCAGACCTGCCTCTGAGAGGGGAGTGACAGTGGCAGCGCCTCTGGGAGAACATATTTAAGAAGGGGAACCG
>VYZV01025144.1:189361-205577 GCA_013401275.1 Pandion haliaetus | reverse complement strand
CCAACGTGGCCAGGCGCGGGGGTGGGGGGGTGAGTGAGCGGCTTCGTGGTGCTTTGTTACCGACTGAGCTGAAACCACGACATTATCTCATTATAGTAGCTAATATTTCATGCAAATAAAGTGAAAAGTATAACTTTACTGTTTTCTTATATTTCATTTTGACAATTCATTACATAATAATATAAAAAGTTAGACAACAAGCATCACTATGTTACAATATTAATAAACTACCTGACAATTGAATGTTTTGGTGCTTCCAAGGTGAAATTTTAGTTCTCAGGGAAATTTTGAATCTATTTACAATTTGGTATCAAAAATAAACTTCAGAGCTTCCTAAACGAAGGGAAATCTTTTTTTTTTTTTTTTTTTAATCAGTTCTAATAAGATCTCTGAAAATCTGGCACTTAGATCTGGCTTAACTCTGTTGGCTTTCATGTTCTTTGTAATATTCCTACAGACTTCAAAGGAATCAATTAGCTTAATGCTAAGTAGTTTTTAAAAATCTCATTCTCTTTCTGTTCACATTCTGTATAATGCAGAAAGTGATTAGAATATCTATACTACAGAGGTATTCTGAAGTTTTAATTAAGTTCTAGAAATTAATTCAAGATTTTGAGATGGGAGAAATGGAAAGAAATAACATCCTCCTGTGCGTTGGAGCCTCTGGCTGCAGACTGTGAAGCTGTACCCACTTTTACCATTTGAAAATCTGGAACTTTTAGCTCCCAACCATATGATCTGGAGCTGAATGTTTCTCTCTCCAAATCATGAAATTTGGAAAAGTCCTTGTGCATTTGGCCCTCTCTTTGCTCCTGTTTTATAATGTGATGTCCCGTAGTTTCAGTTTTCAGTCTTATTCCTCACTAGGACTCTTTTTGTTAGCCCCTTGTACATGTTCCTCTAACTTCTCACTCTCCTTTCCATCTCAGCAGACCTCCTTGTTTCAATGATAACGCATCCCAGGCACTTTTATGATTGGTATTTTCATAATTTCCACTGGTGCCTTTAGAAGTACTGTTCCAGTCTGAGCATGGTCAAGACTGACATCAGTATATGTTTGGGGATGCATGTGCATCCTGGAACACTTATCTTTAGAGGCAAAATGATTTAGATGTTTCCCTTGTCCACTGAGGAGTGAAAAGGCCCTCAAGTGGTGATTCTGTCAGCCTCTTTAGAATCCCTTAAGTGCAAAAGCCCTGTGTGATTGGAGGGGGTGGGAGAACAGCTGCTAGTACTCCTTCACTGATCCTTCTGAGAGGCACACTAGAGACGCACACATCGTTGTGCTTTTATCATCCCCAAAAGGCAAAGGTAGATCAAACCTGCTGCATCCGCCTCCCTAGGACTGAAAGGGCAGGTTCCCTCAGAAGTAGGCATTCAGGAAACTCCACAAGGAGGTGGGGGTTTCTCTGACCCGCTGCAGGGGTGGTGAGGGTGAGTAGTGATCCATAGACATGGCACTCAGTCAGGAGGTTTTCAGCTGGAGCCAACATATGACAGTTGTCACCCTACTCAACAGGTAAAGTAAACAGAGTGGGTTGTAACTGCAAACTGAAAGTACATGCCTACATGATGCACACATTGGGAAACACCTGCATGGCAGTCCACAATCAGCTGGATTTGGAAAGCTTCTGGACAACCTGGTATGTTACTTGTAATACACAAAGCTAGACAACTCATACTTTCATTTCCAGTGGATTTTGATACTTACTCTTCTTCCATCCTGCGCCTGACACTAAAATTATCATTTCAGTATGAAGGTATTTCTGTAACTGCCCTAACCTCAGAGCTCAGCTGTGATGTTTTGCCTCTGGGCACATTTCCTTGCTGTGGTGGTAAAGTACCTATCACAAAGAGTATCTCAGGAACCACTGCTCCTTACAGCATCCCTCATCCCCGCTTCACATAATACCTTTAAGCATTGCCTGTTACAGGCAGATGGGGCAAGTGGGACAGAGCAGCAGGGGCACGGGGAGCACCTGGGGCAGGGCTGCAGCCATGCCACAAGGCAGAGGAGTGTGGGCCACCTCAGCAGGGGTTAATGGGCTATGAAGGGGTCATAACTTCTGGTTAAAACCCTCACTTTCTGCTTTGGTTAATCTGCATCTCTATGATTTTTGTGATCAAGCAAGTTAGAAACGGTCTGGCTTTAAATGGATTCCATTGGTCTGGGTGGAAAGTGCAAGGCATAGTATCACAATAATACAGCTGAGCTTTGAACTTTAAAATAAATTTTGGCCACTTAAATTGTCCAAGGTCTAGCAGTCTTCTACCCAGAATACACTGTGAGACTTTTAAGAAATTAACAATTTCTTTAGTTGCATTCTGAATAAATGGCATCTAAGAGTTTTCAAATTTAGAAGTGGAAAATTAGAAAAATGTCATCCAGAGGACTATTTTCATCTTACACTTCCAGAGCATTCAGGCCCTGTGAAAATAAAACAGTATGGTTAAAACCAGCAGAAGAACAGGTACCACTCTAGAAATGCAACAACAACTGTAAAATCTCGAGTTTCTTGTGCTTCTGACTTTAAAATGCTTAATGCAACTGCCATTCGTTACTGTTTTCACTGGGATGGAGGTTTTTAAGTGAATTCTCATTTGGTGGTTACCTTGTTTCTAATATTTTTGTCTTAAAATTAATATTTTCTTTGTGTTTTGTCCTAAACTGTTGTGTATAATATCACAGTTTCACGCAAAGTGGCTGCACGGAGGGAATAGATAAAATAATCCCTACCTGCATGGCTTCTGGATTGTCAGTTGTTTTATAGTCACAAAGTGTTATGTCTTATGAATCATGAGGGTAAAAGGATGTCACAAATTTCAGATCCCTCCATGACTCATGAGTTTTTCTCACAAAAAATCACAAATTCATTTGCATGAATCAGGCACTCTGCTCACTCAATGTAAATAGATGCTAAGAAGGAGCAACAAGTTTCTTTGAGCTCTATTTGATTGCTGTGATGTCAGACATGACTTCAGCACTGCATTGCCCTTACTCTACAGGCACCTCTCTCCTTTTCTTTTTTGCAGGACTCTTAGTTACTGTTTCCAGGATGTGGAAGAAAAGCATCAAAACTTTCAGCCTAGAAAATTTAACCAAAAGCAACAATTCAGAACCCGAAGAGTAGATCTCCTGTCCATGCAACATGACTGGGAAAACTTTGAAGTTTTTCCTGTCTGTTCCCTCCCTTCTTTCTTTCACTGACAATCTCCCAACCAAACATTTATGGTTATTCAGTTGACAGCCAATAAATAGCAAAGTGTTTGGGGGAAATCTGTAGGTTTTTTGGAAAGAAACCTATAAAAGAAAGACACACAGAGGGGGAGAGAGAGAGAGGAGGAGAGAGAGTGTAATCTGTACACCATCTGTTGCCTAGTGCAATTCATGCTGACACAGGGCTTTTTGACATTTTATACCTCGAATGCAAGCACATAGATCATTTCTACCTTGTACTTTTCCCGTCTCATTATCGGAATTTATTCCCTTGCTTTGTTGTTGGTGGAGTCCCTATTCTAATTGTTTCTTACATGTGCTGTAAATCTGTCCTCCAATCAGTAAAGCCCTGGAACATGAAACTGAGACCTAGCAATTTCCTTTGCTTACCAGTGCATCTGCTGGAGCGTAGTGTTGAAATAAAATGAAACATGTTTGCACTCTTTTTCTATCATACTGTAATGCGCCTTTCATTTCGCTCAAGGAATTTTTAATATTCAAGCCATACCCTGTGCATGAAGTCATTTCCCTTCGATATAATTGTAATGGTAATACGCATGGCCTAACTGGCAGTGGCACAGCTGGCTGCTTGCCACAGCTGAGCCTCTGACTGAAAGACTTTAATTCTGTCATGCCTCATCTGGTTTTATGTACTCTTTTGTAGTTAGTTCACAAATTTATTCTAGGGTATCCATTGAGATGGGCAGGCCATTGACTTTTCTCTAAAGATAGCACACTAAACTAATGAAGGGTACCAAATATGTGCATTGATAACCTGTTCACATACTGAATAGAAGTCAGATTATAAGTCAATGTGCCTGTGTGGTCAGGACTTATTGACAGATGCTTAGGCCCTGATTGTGCAAAGATTTAGTGTCGGTGCATAAAGGTAAGCATAGGCAAAAGTTTTGCCTCATCGCTGCCTGTGGGATCTGCTGTCACAAGTGGCAAGTGGCACAGGGTCTGCATAAGCTACATTAGCAGCCTGTTAGCCCACAGGACCATTTAATGGATTAATAGTGCTGTTTTGCTTTGCAGATTTTAATTAACTGAGTCTTTCTGCAAAATCATGGCATGGCTTCAGCCACAAGGAGCTTTTAAAGTCTCTCTTCAGGTTTGTTTTCACTTACAGGGTCAGAATAAAGTTCTTCAGCCTTACCTATGATGTCCTGATGCTTTATACACTTACCATACCTCTTTTCTTGCATCTGTCACTGAGCCCAAAATGCATGCCCCCAAAGCAAGGTTCTGTGTTTATCTTTCTGCTTTCATCCCTTTCTGCTTTCACTAAGACCCTCCATCTTTCTCCTTCTAACTCTCCTAAAAAAAGTGATTGTTTCAAGAAGCCAGAATA
Source organism: Pandion haliaetus (assembly GCA_013401275.1). Lineage (NCBI taxonomy): Eukaryota > Metazoa > Chordata > Aves > Accipitriformes > Pandionidae > Pandion > Pandion haliaetus. The sequence continues at coordinate 201,006 of VYZV01025144.1, read as the reverse complement.
TCTGACCCCTGNGAATATCTGACCCCTGCTTCCAATTACTCACTGGAAATACACTTCAATTGATGGTTACCATCTTCATCCATCCTCACCTTTCCGAGTCTGCTGTTTGTCTCTTCTCTATTTGTCCGTAATAACTTAGGGAGAAGATTTGCTTTTGTCTATAAAGCTCAATGCACATCTACTGAGTTACAAGAGCAATAAAGTGTTATTTACCAGGTTTATGGATCACTCACTTTCAGTCTAACGTTCAAATGTAAGCCCCCTCCGAAAGTTAAAAGCTGTTGGTGTGAATCGATTCGGACTTCATTTTATGCTAGCTGAAATCAATGACCAAGCTTGTTTCTTGCTGTGGGAGAAAGGTCTCACTAGCTGCACACACTGCAGATTTTCTTGATTCGATGGTCAAGCCATAATGTTGAAAAATGTTATTTGAACAAAAGATTTCATTCAACCTGAGGTGCAAATTCTTTTTTAATTGTGGGATAATTAATCTAAAAGGATGAAGTGAAATCCAAATGAAAATGCTGATTCAAAATGGAAAAAATATGACTCTTTACGAAAAAAAATATTTGCCTTTCCCAGAAAAAAAAATTGTCATACTTGATATTTATTTACAAACAATTTCAGCTTCTTTTAAATTAATTCTTTCTTTTTCCTTTTGAAAAAAAAAAGTACAAGATTTTTTTATTAAGACTAAGGAAAGTGCAGAAAATACAGCAAAGCCATTGAATTCTGTCAACCCCATATTTACTACCACCCTCAAGTGGTGATTCAGCCAACCTGCTGTATAGATCAGCTCTGATCTGTACTTTGGGATGCAGAAGAAATGAGCAGATAGAAGAGAATATTGGTACCAAGTCAGGTCTTGCCCCGGTAAGAAGTCAAACATAGCCATAGTATACACCTAAACCAAAGTTCACAGATGTCCCTGGTTTAGGTGCAGCATAAAAGAATAGAACTGGAAAAGAGCGTCTCAGCCTTCTCAAGAACATATTCTGCTGTTCTCTATTAATGACTGCCTCAGGAGTAGCAACTACCATAAACAAGCAAAAGTTTTCTAATTTAAAACCTAGGAGCTAAATGCAGCAGATCTAAGAAAACTTATGATATAAGGGCTTAAATTCTCAAAAATTAATGCCAATTTTAATTTAAAGCATCTATTGGTTTACTTACCCACTTGAAAAAGTCAGACAACTTATTTGCACACTCCAACTACTAAGGACTTAACTAGAAGCATTTAGTTTGTAAACTCTTGCTTCTCTTCTATACTGTGCTAATCTTTTCCCCTTCCTTCATCTCAAAAGAATCTAAGTTTGGAGTGCATGCCAAATAGCCACTTTCCTAATCTTGCTGATAATCCACACAACTGACTGATATGGTAATGAGGTACAGGAGTCAATTACATTTGGTGGAAGCACAAAAAAATTCATTTAATGCCTCCCCCATCTCTGAAATACTATCCTGGCTCAGGCTGTTCATACATACCCATGTCAAAGGTAGCCCAAGGAAAAAACCACTTGTGCCTCCAGTACGTGCTTGGGTTTAGAATTTTCCAGCCCCTGTTTCTCTGTTCACAATTTATTTTCTTCATATCAGCTTTAAATATGAAGTAGGTTCCTAATGTTTACTTAAATTTTTCAGTTTTTAAAAATAGTATTGCAAGCATATGATTCTCATAAAGCATCTTGTGCAGGGGAAAAAGTAAGCCTAGAGGCAAATCCTGTAACTCTCCAGACTGTAAAGACAGAATGATGACAAATTGTATAAATATGTGCAAATTGTCCAAATGATGTCATGTATCCAGGCTTGCAAAAGTCAGGAAGAATACTTGAGTGTAAGGTCAGCACAGACTCTTTCTTTGAATAAAATTGAGCAATTACATTCAATTTGCTTAAATTTATCACCAAGAAAAATGTTTTGTTTAATCTTAATCTTCATTTTATTTTTCAAGCATTTTAGAACCTACTGTATTATTACATCAGTGAAGGCCTCCAGTAAATTCAGGAAAACCCTGATAGGTAGCAGCATGCATTAAGCATGCTGCCTGTTGGAAAGGATTGGTGAAGTAGGGCAGTGTACCTGTGACCTACTACATGAAACTCCTCAATGCAATTTAAATAGCAAATTGCAGAGCCTTGTAAAGGTGGGGTTTTTTTCTTGAAACAAGCAGCACTTTAGATTACTTTAGAAAATTGCATATTGAAACATTCTGTGGATAGAGTACCAGCTTACATTCTCTGGGCTCCAACTGGTCTGTAAAAGCTTATATTGAAGTCTTTTTAATTTACATTACACAGGTCTTCATTCCTCTCTTCCTCTTTCTCTCCCTCTCTCCCTCCCCACCCCTTTCAGTATCAAGGTCAACCATCTCCAATTATTTGTCTGCAAACCATTTCTTTCTTCAAGTTTTCCCATTTACATTACACAGATCGGTGTCTCCTTGGGTCAAGCTGCTTTAACTTCCACTGCATCTTTTTCTCACCTTCCGATGCTTTGCTTCCTCTCTGCTCCCACCCTCCACCCCCAGCCCTTCCAGGTTTGGAGAGAGCAAATTAGTGTAAAAAGGTAAAGAAAAATGGATCATTTCTGCTTCCCTGAAAAACAACTTCTAGACACAGCCACTGAAACACGGGTCCAGCTGAACATGCAGGTGTTTTTAACCAATGCAATGAGCTGTTTGTTGTCCCTGCACGTATACATTTGCTTGCAGAGGTGTCAAACAATTCATCAGCTGTTGACTGGGTTGTGTACCTTGGTGGTGGGTACAAATGCCTACATGAATACTCTCAAACCTGTTGATGTCTGGACCCTTTGGAGCACCTCAGCAATATTCATTTAACAGATTGTGAAATGGCCATTTCTGACAGTAGACCTCTATACCCAACATCAGCAAGACTTCAGTTCCTATCATTAAAAGAAACAAAATTATATTTACTTGTTTTTACAGGTGTATGAATCCATGTCCAAACAAAAAAGGATGACAAATCAAAAAAAAAACTTTAAAACACATCTGTTCTGACTCTGCCTGTGTGAGTCACAGGGTTCAATATATCAACGGTAGTGCCCACTCCATTTGAGAGGTCAAAGAGATTTGTTGTAAATATATAACACACACTTGCCTCTATCTCAGGGCCAGACTGCCTGCACACTTTTGTGAGCCGTGACTCACACAAGGACTCGATATGAGTAAAGGGTTTGCTTTCTAGCCTGCCTGTTTAGGCAAGAAATAAAGAACAGATGGAACCTGTTACAAAAGAATTTCTGAAGTATGAGCTTTAAAGATGGTGGTGTTTTTTAATTTGTTTTTTAAGAAAAAGAAAAGCTCTTATAATGTTAGTAGGATGATATGTGGTGTACAGCTAATTTGGCATCATGCAATCAGATCTAACATCAAGTTAACACTAAAGCAGCTGAATGAGCTATTCTCCAAAAATGTTTCAGCTGCACATGCTAAAGCCCCTGTAATTGTTACTTTTAAGAGTGCATTAAAAGGTTGTGAAAACGCTCATTGTAATGATTTCTACAACAGGATCTCTGCAAACACGCAGCTGGAGGCTGTCAAACACACACCTCCCTAATAGACAGCACTGTGTGTACAATTAACACGTTAATTTATGGAGTAAACTGATCAGGGGAGACTAGGGCTTCAAAGTCAAACACTTGCCATTAAGGAAGAAGTGAAGTTACGTGGCAAGAGCCGCCTTGCTCACCGCAGCCCTTCCTAACACAAAGGCTGTTCCTGCACTGCTGAGCCCAGCCATGCTCCCCGGCTCCTGTGCCTGGGTGCGTGCCTCCACCAGACCCCAATTCCAGATGGGAATAGGAGCGAGGCATGCTCTTCCTGCCCTCCCCCTAGCATTAAACGAAACCTCAGGACATAGACCAGACGGGCATGCTGCAACCAAATACTCTGTCTGACTGACCAGTGGAGGAGGTGGGTAGCACACACCCTCCTGCCTGCATGCTGCATCCAGAACATAAATACCGAATCAGTCAAAGACATCATGAGGCATATCACCTTAATAATTTAACATTAGGAACAGTTCGCACCTAGGCATGTGTCTGTCAGAGCAGAGGGTGGTTTCTTCACCAGGGTTATGCCCCGCTCTTACATGGAAGGGGAGAGAGTTTGATGCAAAATGGAGCCCAAGGCACCCTGCATTAGGCATGGAGCCACCAAAAGTCGGTGCCATTCTTCATGCTGGGATGCAGAATTAGCCAGTGGGGAAGCAACATGGTCTGAATAATCATCATCATTTCTCAGTGCTGGAGACGGGTCTGAATTAAAGACCCAGCGCCTGGAAGCTCCTCTTGGAGCAGGATGTTTAGGCTTCTTCTTTAGAAGACAGCCTCTCCTTTTTTTCTTTTATATATGAGGATTTAGGCTCCTTTTGTATTATAACCTGTTGATTAGTGCATTCACGAGGAAATCGGTGACCCATGCTGAAGTCTCAAGCAGAGGTATTCATAGCAAGGTGTGCTCTACCCATTTTGTTGAAGGCTGTTTCACAGAGCACCACTCTACTTTGTCTTTCTCTTGCTCTCAGCCTTCCTAGCCCTACTTAATTTCCAGTAACTGTCTCCCTCTGATGCCCTCTCCAGGCTTGCTTCTGAGCACCTGCAATTACCCCTGCTCTTGGAGTCACAGCCTCCTCTGGGTTCTCCTTCTGGGTGTCTCCCATCAAGAGACAACTACTATGATTTTCAAGCCCCAAATGAGCGGTTGGGATTTTCATTCTGTTTTCTTAGTCCAATACCAGCTCTCCTCTTTTTCTTTCCGCTGTCTGCAACTCTAACTCCTCAGAGGAGAAGTTGGATAATTCTTCCCATATTTAGTTCTCAGAAGGATCCTGTACTTTCCCACTACACACCCTCCCTTCATTAGAGGTAAATGCAGTGAATGTGGGCAGGGTACATAGAGCACCAAGGGCTAACCAGATCAGTGGGGCAGTGAGGAAAAAAATATGACCCACCAGAAGGAAGAGAAGCTCAGCTTTGGGTAACCAGAGAAGCAGTCCTTAACGTTACTGCCTCTGCAGAGAGTATTAGATGACTGGTCTGGCCAACATTTGTTTGTGTGGTTGGTCATTAGATTCATTTTTGAGGTCAAAATAGGAGTATTGCTGAGGGAGATTCAGGTACTTGGAGGTGAGGGGTGTGGGAGTTCTGTTTTCTTATTTCCTTCCTTCTGTCCCAGCCACAATAGACATAGGCCAGGTGTAGCCTCCATGACTGCTTTCTTTTGTTGGTTGGGTTTTTTTGAGTAGAACCCATACCTGCCAACTCTGACACTCCTAGCCATAGATTCTCACTTCTGTGAGTCATCTACCTCTCTTTTCCCATGTTGCTGTTGACTTCTTGTGGGGGCAAAAGGAATTTGGCTGTTTGCTCACAGTTTCTGAATCTACTGAGTTTCTGGACAGTTGCAAATCCCAGACAAGTTTTCCTGCGCCTGTATAAACCTGCTTAACATCTCACATTCATGCTGGGTGCACTGAGCTTGCTGAGCATGCAGAGATACATTTCACAATGACAACACAAGAAATCAGGTGCAGCCTGGGTGTACTTGTATTCTTTATCTATAAAACTGTGTATAAATCCTGAATAGATTGATGGACCTAGTGCACAAGTCTACCAGTTTTGTATTTCATAGAGTGCCTATAGATTCACAAGAATCTCTATCCACCAGAGAGAAAACTATCTGCTTAAAGCAAAGCAGGACTTTTTAATCCCATTTGGGGATCTCGGATCTGAAATCAATTCCACCTTCTGTCCTACTTTGCTTCATGCCTAAAAGACCTTTTCCTGCAATGTCTAGCATATTCACCACTCCCCTTTGCTAAATAACTTAACAATGGGTCTGTTAATTAATTCCCTTTGTAATCCATCTTTCCACTGCTTTGACCAGTGTTCCTCTTTGTGTCCTAAAAATATGCCTGCCAACACTAGAACTCTGGTCGAACACACTCATTTTGCAAAATTTTTGCTGCCGCTAAAATGGCAGGCACACAGTCACTGAAGCAGGGTACCCTACTCAGAGGATCAGTGCTGTCTTGCCTCTTCAAACAACAGCAGCAGGAGGATTCAAGTAGGGAGTGCATGATTTTTCAGGAGGGAAAGCCAGCCTGCAAGAGCAAGGAGCTGCTGACCTCTCCAAGAGGCGTGGAGAGAGGGGGCAGGAGGCTCTGCAGGAGCAGGCAGCTGTAGGAACCAGACTCAGCCTATCTGCCAAGTCTACCACTTTGAACATTTGAAATGTTGGCAGGTATGCAGCCAGAGCATGGTTTCAAGAGCACTTGTAACACCCTGGTCTTCTCTCACACCTCCGATGTTCACTGACAGCTCTCATTAAATTAATCCCTATAAAGCAGTGGGGATTTGAACAATTTTGCCACTCTCTCAGAAGGTGTTACACCACTACTTCACCACCACTAAGAAGCCTGGCCACCCAGTCTCTTGTCCCAGAAAAAAAAAAGTAAGTATTTGAAAAAAATCCCATCAACAGAATTCTAGGAAAAACAGAGTTGCCCAGGGAAGTCTAACCAACAGTTAACTCACATGGACTCAGAATAAACAGAGACCTACAAGAAGCCATCATAAAATTAACATTTTCATGGAAACTGAGGGAGACAGTCTTATAAAATTCAAAACAGTTGCAGCCATGGGATATATCCATGTCTTTAGAAAGAAAGTTTTCAATACAGTGATTTAAACCTTTGTAGCTGAATTCTGGATTTTAAGTTTCTCACAGATAATATTTGGATGTGCACAGCTAGCTGTCATTCGGACTGGGCCCTTAGGCTATCGGTGGGCATAAACGATGAACATGTTGCCTTGGTTAAACCACTTCTGCCTCCAGATGGAATTAAAAATCTATTCACCACCATTTTCAAGCTAAAAATGTTTAGACTCTGCCTTAACTCCAAAAGTTACTTCATAAATGTATTTTCTGCCAAGAGATTATGAGGTAAAATTAATGACATTAAATTCTTTGCCTGTCTTCTCCTCTTGCCTCTGTAATGCCAAACTGTCCTTCCCTGTAATACACATGATCAAAAAAACAGCTAGAAATAAACCTGTGAGAGCCCTGCTGTGATAAGCTGATGAGACACAAGGGATTCTGGAGAGCATGACTCGTCTGCAGTTATGGCAGAAAGATCCTACATTCACCCCGCCAGCATCTTTTGCTGGCATAACTAACCACTTTATTTTACACAATAAGGCTCAGCCACATCTGAGAAGTCCTATTAGCCACCAGGAACTAATCAAAAATAGCCTGAAAGTGTCATATTCTCTGTCCAAGAACATGACCCCTTCAGACAAGTTGTCATGGAACATGGAACATGGACAACTCACCAAATAAAATTCTGGGCTGCTGACCCCTGGAAAGCAGGACATAATAGAGAACACATGCAATCCCTCCTCATGGATACCAAAGACAATTTTCATAACTAACCAAAGAGCAAAAGTCTCGTTTTCAAAGATGCCTTTTACTGTATACTATGTCCTATTTAAAGATTTAGAAACCTTGCTTAGGGGCTTTCTTAGGTATTTTGTTTAGGTTTGATGCTTAGCATGGGACCCCACATGCAGATATCTTAGCCTTTAGCGGTTATCTGATCTATACCCAGAATTTGGATTCACCACCTAAAGAGAAAAAAATCACTTCACTGGTTTCACAGCTGTCCTGGTTTCAGCTAGGATAGAGTTGATTGTCTTCCTAGTAGCTGGTATAGCGCTATGGTTTTGAGTTCAGTATGAGAAGAAAGTCAATGACACACTGATGTTTTCAGTTGTTGCTGAGTAATGTTTAGTCTGAAGTCAAGGATTTTTCAGCTTCTGATGCCCAGCCAGCAAGAAGGCTGGAGGGACACAAGAAGTTGGGAGGTGACACAGCCAGGACAGCTGACCCAAACTGTGGTTTGCTCTACCTTCTGGGTAGAGGGGAAGTGACTGAGTGGCTGCGTGGTGCTTAGTTCCTGGTGGGGTTAAATCACGACAACAGCTTAGAGCAGAACTTTCCCAGTTGTCAACTTCTCAAAAGTTTTCATTGCATGGAATAACTAGGAGTCAGATCTTTTTTACTCAGTAAAGGGGAAATATTGTTATTTGAAGTTATTTGTAATTCTTAGAAGATCTGAAGACCTTAGGTTTAAAAACACATAGATCAGGCAGAGTTAACCTGCTTAGACTGTGGTTAAGCTGTAACTGGAATTTGGGGGTTAAATTTTAAGTGTTTCGCACAGTCCAGGCAGAGGTACTCAGTAAGCCTATGTCAACCATAAACACAGTTTGCTGACTGTAAAATTCAGGTTGGAGAATTTTCATTAGATTTGTGCATTTTACTTTTGGCCCAAAACAAAGCAAGACCAAAATACTTTCTCACTTTTGGCAAAACCTGTTAAAACTATCTCAGCCAAACCACTACAGTTAGAGGTGGAATATAACCCACAATTCCAAAATCCATAATCCATGTTTTATATGTAATATAAAGTAATATTAATAATTTCCAGTTATTAGCCTGAAGCTTCTTGAGGTGGGTATGATCCTAAATAAAGTCTATTATTTCATTTCATTTGATCCTTATAGTTGCTGCATGGAGGAGCAATCACTGAAACATATGACACAGATTAATCATGTTAATGTTGATTCCCATTTAGCTAGAAGAAAGAATGTAAAAAATTTGGTAATCTCGTATCTCTGACTACCAAGCAATGATAAAATCTTCACTGGCTTAAGTGCAAAAGAACATTTGAAATGTAAAGGGACAAAAGCATTTGTGTTGGAATGAGGCAAGCAAATCCAAGGAGTTCAACAAACATGTGGGTGCTGTTTCAAACCAATAGCTTGGACCATTTTTAACCCTTACTCACCCATTCATTTGCATATTTGTATCAGAAATTAACTGAGATCAAGTCCCTTTAACTGTGCATTTAATTTAAACTTCTGAACCTAACAAAATATCTGAATAAATAAGAGAAAAAGTCATGATTTATCCCACATGGATGATGGCTTTCTGGACAGGCTGAAATCACTGGCAGCAATTTGAGGGGGCTTTCTCATGTTTTAGGCACCCCCACTTCGAAACACAGGACATTTCTTTTTTTTTTTTTTTTTAATTTGGAAATTATCACCATGATGGAAAACCATCTATTCTCCATTTGCTTTGGAATACTGCCACCACATTTCAGCTATGCACAGCTTATCAACCTCAACATTACTGCAATTAGGAGTGAAAAACCCCGCAAAGCTTTTTAGGTTGCCAAAGAGGCAACTGGAGGGAAAGATTGTTGTCGTAAAATGGAATTGTACTGTTTTTTAGTAGTTAGTTGCTACGGAGCAAGTTCCTCCTCTCAAACTGTCCTGGAGACACCTGTGCCTTCATGCATTGGGGAGTTTTCCAAGGGATTCAGGGCAGGAAAGCTGGCTGAGGCAGGAAGCACTTTCTCCTAACCAATTTACCATTGTATTGAAGTAGCTTTTTGCCAATCTGGTATCAAAGAGATTTTTAATTTTTTTATTGCTGGCACCCTCAGAACGATCAGTACAATCACAATTACTTTGACAGGCATGCTGGAATTGGAGTAGGCAGAAAATGGCCTTAATGGGAATCTTTTACAAAGCAGCTGTTAGAGTGTGGTAACAAGACTCTGAATAAATGGCAGCTACATAACTTCCCCTAATCAGATTGGAGCAATCAGCTTGAAAAATTTTCCCATATGTTGAAGAGTGGAGCTTAGGCCTAGGGTTATGGCAAGGACACAGGCCATGTTAAGGTTACAAAGTCTGGCTACAATTAAACACTCACTGCAGAAATTGTGATGATGCTTCGGGGAGCTATTGCACTTTAGCCATTTGTAATTGCACATTCGGAAATTACTCACTCCAAAATTACTCAGGGCCCAGTTACACGGTTTACAAACATATGTTCTCAGAGAGAGGGAAAAACATTATCCTTCCAATGGGCACCATTATTAGATTTGTTTATGGTTATTAATGAAATGTAACTTTGTGAGATTGTTTATTAATAGTTGCATTCGATTGGGAGGGGGGTTCTGTTTATCATTAATTTAATGATTAAGGCACATTTCTGCCTAGCAGGGGCAAATCTGCAGTTCTTGCAGTCTGTTAATGCCCTGGTTTAATGTCTCTCCTGTCAGCACTCATTGAGTAATCCAGCCAGAGCATTTCTCCTTAGTAGAGGTATTTCTTCTTAATTCTTTACAGACTAGACCATGCTTCTGTGGGTTGCGTTATCTATGGCAGGATATGTGGACTGGCACCTGATCTGTGTATCAGTGCTGCCACTTCAAATATATCTTAGGGCTGATAAAGTGTGAAAGTTATGTAGAAAATTAGCATTGCACAAGCTTTGTAATTATACAGCTTTTTATGAACTGAATGAAAAAAGACAAGGCCTTCAGGGTGTCTCTTTTTTCTGGTAGCTAATGCAAGGAAATTTTCCATTGTGTTCCAAAGCCTATCCTTCCAGCATTTCCCAAGCCTGGGAAACAGACAGTGAGTCCAACGTGCTTCATAGGTCTAGAGAACATGTACTGGTGACTGACAGCACTAATGACCTTTCCATTTATTGAATGTGAAAGGAGAAGTGTAGGGCGCCAAGTACGTTCATGTCTGTGAAGGGGGATGATCAGTGAACCGACAGGAGGAGATAAGCATCATTTTAGAAAATACAATCCGTACACTTTTCAAATGCACCTGGTTCGCACACAGTTTCAGCAAGACAGAGAGGTGTAGTGCTTGGTACACTGTTTGGAGACTTTTCTCTGTACAGTAAGGCCTGCAATGGTTTCCAAACAAATTTTTGTACAAAGAATCTGGCATGATACTCTATGTCTGATGGGAGGCTCTAAAAGCGAAAGAATTTTTCCAGTGCTGTGGGCCACTGCTAAGATCTGTAGTGTTTTCTGATGACAGAATCTGCATGTAGAAGCATGCAAATGAACAGCTACATCATTTGTTTTAAACAGAGTAGATATGATTGCCTGTGGTTTTATTTATTTATTTTAACTTCCAACAGAGGTGCAAAGTTATGGAACTCAGGGAGGAATTCAGAAAAAAATTTCCCTTGTGTATGTGACTGAAGTTAAATGAGTGATCTCTCTCATCTCCATACATGGTTAGGAAACAGAAGTTAGCTTTTTGAGAAGGTAGCTTAAACCTGCTGCTCTGACTAGACATAGTTTGGCACTGGAGCACATTTAGGACGGGGGTGAAACCTCACAGTGCACACACATTCCCATGACCAAGGCGGCTCCCTGCAAGTATCTGTTTCTCCCTTGCTCCATGTGTAAAATATGTTGCTCTCACCCTTACAAGTGTTCTGCCAAATGGCATAAACTAGTGTAGGATCCTGCTTTAGGATTTGGGATGTTTCAGTCCCTCCTTTCTGGATCTGTTCTGCAGTGAGTAGAGTTAAATCTGTTGAATTCTGTAAATACAAATTAGTTAGATTCTGTTCACAATGTGTTTGAATACAATCATCAGGCCAAAAATTTTAGCTCTTTTTTCACAAGGATTTTTCAAAATAATTTCACAACCCCCTTATTCAAAAAGAAGTTCTAGCTTGCTTGTGTTTTGTCCTGGTTTCAGCTGGGATAGACTTGATTGTCTTCCTAGTAGCT
>VYZV01025144.1:165497-189208 GCA_013401275.1 Pandion haliaetus | reverse complement strand
GGGGGGATCGCTGCTCAGGGACTAACTGGGCGTCGATCAGCAGGTGGTGAGCAATTGCATTGTGCATCACTTGTATATTCCAATGCTTTTATTATTACTGTTGTCATTTTATTAGTGTTGTCGTTATCATTATTAGTTTCTTCTTTTCTGTTCTATTAAACCATTCTTATCTCAACCCACGAGTTTTACTTCTTTTCCCGATTTTCTCCCCCATCCCACTGGGTGTGGGGGGGAAGCAGGTGAGCGGCTGCATGGTGCTTAACTGCTGGCTGGGGTTAAACCACGACAGTTTCCTCACATGGGATTTTTTTTGTTTCCTCAGTCTATGGGTGGAGATACAATAGGTGGGCAGGACACCATTAAAAATTCCTTTGATTAACCAGGTGCTGATACCTATTGCTACACTTTTTATAGGAGACCAAAGGTACTAGCTTTCCATTTCAGCTTCATTTGGAAGAACATTTTGGGTAACAGAGGATTGTTCATGCTGTTTCCTGTGGAAACAGCATTAAAGTGCACTGCATTTTATCCTTTCATAGATGCATAATAAGCTAATGTGAAAAAATCTTTTTCTTTTGGGAAGAATTAAAAAGACTCCTGCCAAGATTATATTTTTAATTGAAAATCTTAAATCAGAAAATTATTGGGTTTGTTCCCTTTCAGTCTATCTTTCTTTCCTTTCACTACTGTGAAAAGGATATGAAGAAAAAGTAATTCATATTTCACCAAAGTACCTTAAAATCTCTGTTTGGTGGGAAAATTCAAATGAAAAGGATATTTTTATTTTTCAACTGCACTTGTTTAATTTTCACCCCATTCTGATGCTAACACAAGAAAAAGGGAGACATAAATAGCGAACACTTTAGTGTAGACAGCTTTCTGGCTCAGAAGCCATTTCCAGGACACATCGAGCACACAGAGCACTGCTGATGGCTTCTGGAGCCAGGCATCTGTCTACACTAAGGCTCACTCTCCTGTTAATACCAGGCTAGTAGAATCAGTGCCTCTTCAGATTTTAATCAAACTACCTGAAAACGTTGCTGAGTACTGTGTGAGCTGAGGGACAGAAGGACTTAAATTGTTTTCAGCACTGCTCAGCCACAGTCACTGTTGACACCGGTCGTCAGCAGCAAGTACTTTTCCTAGGGTACATGAGGCCATAACGTCTTCACAGCTTGAAAATCATTCATTCTCACAACGCCCACACATTCTTCTTCATGTGGTACTCTTTCTTGGGGGAAAAAAAAAGAGATAGTCCAAATAAAACAGATTCTTGCATTAAAAAAACATGGCTATTCACAGGGGTTATAGAAATGTACTCATTTGTAAATTGGTTGTAAAGATTTGAAAGCTTAAAGAGACAGCCACAGCCTGTGGTTGTTAGACATATGGATTTCTCGCTCCCTCCTAGAGAAAAGAAAACATTTATTTTCAGCTTAAAAATTGTTATTGGAACTAAGTTGCAATTGTGCATATTCATTGAAAGAGAGCTGAAGGAGGGTGGAGTGGTAGTCTGTCATCTGAGAGCCTCAAATGTAAAAGAAAGACTTAGAAAGAAAGCACAGCTATCCGTCCTACTATCCATCACTGAAGTGTTAAGGTTAAAAATGTATCCCCCTTGGTACCATGTCTAGTATTTGTGTAACGTGAGGAAAGTGCAGAGCTAGACCATAACCTGATTCTCCAATACTCACCCACACAAAGCTTTTCAACACCGTGGCTATGTGCCAGCAGTAGAAAACGGGGCTATTTCTAGCTGAACAAGGCATATTGAGTGACATAAGCAGAGTCACACATGTGGGTGCATGGGCTGCTCTTGTCTTGGGGTCATTCCTCCTTCAGAGCTACCTTACTCTCTGGTTTCGCCAAGCCACTGAGTTCTCTGACTTGCAGCCGAGTACCTCCCAGCTCCTCCACCTACATCTAAAGGACCAGTGTCCTTTAGTTGACCACTCTGGTCTGTACGGGCAGTTGACATGTCCCTCGGAGGGAAGGTGGAGCTGCCACCCATCTTGCCTCTGGATCTCACACAGTGCGAGCTCTCAGCAGGGATAGTAACTCTGTGGATGCTCTTGGCATCTCTGTCTTTTCAGTGAATCCTGAAGACTGTCAAAGGCCAGAAGTGAGCTTCAGGCAAGTCACTGCAGGAAGGGTAGTGACTTCTGTTTGCACAGGCATTGAGACCATGCAAGTTTAATGTGTAAGACTCCAGTAATGGTTTGAATAGCTCATATTAAATCTAACATGAACTGTATTGAGAGAGACAGAGAAAGGAAGGGAGAAAGGGAGAGAGAAGGGAGCAAAGAAAGAAAAAGAGAGAAAGAAAAAGAGAGAAAGAAAGAAACAAAAGAAGGAAGGGACAGAGGAAGGAAGCAAGAAAGAAGAGAGAAAGGAAGATTGAGAGAGAAAGAGAGAATGAAAGAAAGAAGGAAGGACTGAGGAATTTCTGGCAGAGTTAATAGTGAGGAAATTTACAACTGGTTAAAATTCCACAGGTTCAACTCCAATGCTGCTGAATGTGTTAAAACTAGTGGGAGCCACAACCACAGTTTTCATTAAACCTATTGGAAAAGCAAAGCAAAGCAAAATGGTGGTAAAAATAGCTACATTCATAGACGTCTTGTCTACCCTGTGGCTCCCACCAGTGGGAATTTTTTTCTTATTTGCACAGTTCCGCAAATCAAATCAGGCCTTTAGGCATCAACATGAGGTATTTTACAACCATGTTAGGAGGGCCAACCACTTCTTAGAATGGTACATTTCCATAGTTTAGACAAGGCTTAAGGAATTGAACTAGCAATGAAAATGAATCCCTGGTCAATCATAATACTTTCTGAAATGGTACTGAAGAGTTTTGTCTGATCTGCTGTACTCCTTGATTTTTTTTCCAAGTTCAAGGTTCAATGGAACCTCTGTCTGTAAGAGATTCATCCAGGTTTCTTTATGTGATCCAACTTAACGTGATCCAGTAGAGTTTTACCTGCGTAAAACCTGCAGGAACATGCTTTACCATTACAACAGTGCAGCTCCTACAGCCATCACATTTAAAAAACAGAAGGATTAAAAATGCATAGAGATCTTAGTTTTCATCTATAGGTCATGCCACTCTGGGGAGATCTTGACAACTAAACATACAGAAAGTTGCAGTGACTATAGGTCAGGAAGTCTGGTAGTTAGCAATCATGAAACAAAGACCTTCCCCAACCTGCACAACTACCTAAATTTCTTAAAGGAAAATCTGCAGCTCTATTTGCCTAATTTCCACTTACACAAAGGCAAAATCCTATTCAGCTCTTTAGATGACATTAATAACTTGATGGCCAGCACATTAAACATTTATTCCATTTGCTCCAATTTCTAAGAAAAAGAAGTTGAAACTGCTTTCTCTTTTACAGCAATAGGAAAGGATGTTGAGTAGGGATGTTTCCACTAAGTTGTCCAGAGTCTTTAATATGTTAGTGTATCCTGTCTGTTTATATAATATACTGAACTATATTTCCCCTGGTGTCCTTTTCAAATGTCAGATTAGTTCTGTGCTGTGTAACTATGGGGGGAAAGGAAGGATTAAGAAGCAAAATCTGTCTGCAAAAGAAAGCTGGTTACCTACTTACATGTGAAGTTCATCTGATTCAAGCACTAGAAATGCCATCATATCTCAACTGCCCAAGTAGTGCACTGTTTGGATCCCCCCCACTGAAGTGAAGAGCTGTTGCTCCTTTCACAAGGAGAAGGTTTCTCAAGGGAGTCTTACTTGATTACTCCTAATGTCTTGGTTTTTTTTTTCTCATAAGAACAACAGCCTAGATCCATGTTAGTGTGGAAAACTAAGAATTTCACGAAGAGAATGATGCAGGCAAGTCTCACAATACAAACTGTCACCATGGCACTGGCGGTGCAAGGGAGATTTTATGGTTGGTGTTAGGAACTGCAGTAGAGTTTCTGACACCTCGACAATATACGTACACTCCTCGCCCATGTCCCCCCTCCAGTCCTCTTCTAGTCACAGGGCTCTTCCCAGCTGGGACAACCACCAGGCTCCAGACATCTCTCCTGGGTGGGAGGAATAACATCTTTACCTCTGCCTCCGTCGCTGAGGAGTCCCTCATGATGGTGAAGTGAGAGTAGCTCAAGTGAGACCAGAGTGGAAAGGTGCAGTCTCCCAGGTGGTAGAAACCTGCGTAGCTCCACCAACACCAGTAAAGCTAGACACATTAATACAAGCTGGTGATCAGGCCTTGACAGCACTCTGTGGTCCTGTGCTGTCCACCATGTAGTCTTCCATTCTGCTCCCACCTCCTCCTAGAACAGAACTTATCTGCCTGTTGAATACATACATTTTTTCCCTTTAAAATCCTGGTTTCTCTCCTCACTTCAGAGCAATACTAACTTCAAAGGATTTACACAAGAGACACCAATGATAGGCTCTGGTTGAAGCTGCTGACTTCAGCAAAGACACTGAAGGTCTTAGGGCTTAAGTTCTCTGTGCTAATATATTAATGATAATTCAATATTTACAGCATGAGAGCTTGAGCTTCTTTTTCTTTAAGGAAAACAACACATACTTATATTGTTCTCCGAAGGCTAACATCAAAATATTTCAAGGCTGATTGCAGCTATATGTTATCAATATAACTCTGCAAATTTAAGTAATTTTGTAACATTTTGTCACTGGTAGGAGAAAGGGCCAAATTCTGCTTGCTTTATGACAGCTGATACTCTTCTTGAAGTTAGCAGAACTATTCATCTGAGCCCAGGGAGAAGGATTTGTTCCCCAGACATGAAATCTTACAGATTAGCAAAACTCAAAGGGTTGCAAGTAGGCAAAACTGCTTCTTTGTAAACTGTGTGCCTGCAGGAATGTTTCAGCTAACTAAGCACTCCAGAAAAATGTGTGTTGAGAAGCTTTGCAGTGGGAACGCTCTCTGCCCTCCCACAGAGGCGGTGTGACACAGAGGCAGCAATGCGCATTCCACTACATCGCCCACAAGTGCGGCGCAGTAGGTGTAGAGGAAAAAATTTATTTCCTGTCCCTTTGGTTGACAGCCTTTCAGTCACAGCTGCCAGCAATAACTGGACGTGTTAGCAATTTTAGTCATAATCCCGCAGTCAAAGTGAATATCAGTTGTCATGAACTCACATAGCCACCTATCATCACCACATAGTCCCCCTTTTTTGTGATAATAATAAGCGAAGACTTGACAAGTGAGGAAGGAGGCTCCAGAAAGGAGAGAGCTGGAGAATCCACCAGAAGGTGCTTGCTCCATCATCATATGTCTGGGTGACTTTACCTAACTGTAAGCACTGCACTGAAGAACCTAGGGACATCAGGGGAGAGGCTTCTTAAGACTACACTTTTACAAAAAGGCAGTTGCATTACTAGTTTAAATGCCTCAGTTACGCACCTAAAATAGGTGAAATAAATTCAGACCTTACTGGGCATGGACAGTTCTCCCTCACTCACTGTTTGTTCCTCATATTTAAAATATAGAGTGTAAAACTTTGCCACATCAAAGGGAAATTGCGTGTATACCTACAAGAAGGATGGTGACATGCTTAGGTACTGCAGTAACAGAGACTACATGAGCACCTTAAATTCAGGAGTACAATCAAGTGGGTACTTATCTTTACACAACCCTGTTGCCATCAGCAGCAAAACAGAAGAGAATTATTAGTTCCTTCTTTTTTTTCATTTACATTTTTATTCAGGCTTGCTTTTTTTTTCCTGACAGTGAGCTTTCTTTTTCCCTTTTCTTTCAAAGCTTCCTTAAGACAATAGGTATGTCACAGATTACACTGGGCAGAATTGAAAATGAGGTCTATAAGATGCTGCGAGCTACATTTGAACTTTGATCATCAGCTTGCCCAACTTCTTCTGTTATTCTTGATTTCATAGTGAGTGAAAGGAAAGTAGTGTGAGTAAAAAGTCCTTTGTGTAAAATGTTTCACAAAGCCTCGGGTACGATTAAGTGACAACTTTGCTATGCTAACTCTGTTCCTGACCAGGCAATGACCGCTCCTCAAATTGACATTCCTGATATTTGGGAGGAAGATGCTCCTTGCAAAAGGCTTATGTTAGAATTCCATGTTTGGGAGCTAATTACTAGTCATAGGTTAATAGGTTAATAATTCATAACAAAAAAACATATTTGCTGAATATACCTATATGTTCATGGATTGTCTCTGAACAAACTAATTTTGTCAAATGTATTCATTATTTTAAAAAAGCATTCATTATTCTGCAAGTTCTTGATCAGCACGTAGATTATGCCCTGTTCATCTCTACCTAGTTCTCAATGTATTTTGAGGTGTGAAATTGGGGTTACATGATATACATTCCTGTGTCCTGGCTAGATGAGAATCAGCTTACTTAAGCAAATACTTGCAATTGCCGGTTTCTCTCTCCTTCTGTAAATATTCTGTAGTCTGTCTGTATATGTTTGCTAAATAACCACCAAATGCAACTACAAAAAGGCATGAACTTAATTGAACCATCCCTAGCCCAGAAGACTGCACTTTTTTGATTACTGCAGAACTGAACTAAGGATCATGACATAAAACCTTTAAGAAGAAAAGCGATAGAACCTAGTCAATAGCAGTCAGAGGGTGAAGAGCAAATACTGTCTTGATCTGATTATGAATTTCACCACAGAGAGGAAAAACAGGCAGAAATTTTTTTTATTTTCACCTGCATTTTTTTGTCGTCCTGTCAAGATTTACATCCAACTCTGGCAAAATGAATTACTATCCCACTTCACCCTTGTACAATTTGATATATAACTTTAAAACATTGGTCCTGGGTTTTTTTACAAAAGGTTGAAGGATATCATTTTCCAACACAGACATTCTATGATGTTCATATAACCATCCAAATCCCAAGTTTCTGAATAGGAATCCGAAAGCACGGGTCCAAGGTTTTTGCAGCATAGAGAACTTTAAACTGTGCACAAAATTAAAATTTTAAAGAATCCTTGATTACTTACATATCAGTATTGAGGAATGCACCAATGAGCTTTTCTGAAATTTGAATTAACTATGAGATACTCACAATGTGAGTAAGACATTGCCTGGGGAAATGTCACTGAAATGAAGATGACATGAAAATGTCCTCTTTTCATTAAATGAAATTACCTGTGTCATTAGAAAAATGTATGCTTTTGTGTTCAGCAGCTTTCTGTTGTTATCTGTACAATACACAAACCTACTTTTTGCTCACTTATAAAGAGCAGATAATTCTTTTTGGCTCATTTATGTACCATGAATCATCTCATATTTGCTATACAGAGTTATACAGTTCAGGGAAGGGGCAGACACTGAGACAAGAAGAGTAGGAAATGATCCAAATAATCATTAGTTAGTCCCCAGGTGGAAAAATCAGAAATGCAAAAAGTATCAGTTGCATAAGCTAAAATCTGTAGACCAAATAGCACCAGAGAACTCCCGCTGTTTCATTAAAAGCTAGCAGACCACGTGGATGTAGAGCTATCAGCACTTATGATTATGTTCTTTTCAAACAGTGAACCACCTACCATTCTACAGAAAAATGGTAATGGTAGACCAGCACATGTATCATATAGCCCAGATGTATTTGTCTGTATATCAAGCTTTTCTAGAGGAAAAGATGTAAGTACCTCCTCAAAGTGCTGTTGGTCCAGAAGAGCCTAGGGAACAGTAAGAGGGAGTCATCCTCAACTTTGGGGATGTGTTGTAGGCAATGTCAGCAGAAAAGGCCATGGCTAAAAGTTGCTCAAAACTCTTTTCAGTGCATGTTATTGGCAAACTTAAAACATTTGTAGCTAAATTGTTTCTTCTTGTATGTCTGCCTGATTCTGCAATTACTGTTGAGATGCAGCATTACTGGTTTTGAGTACATGAGTGAGCAGCGCTAAGCAGCAAGATTTAGAGCTTGCATGCAGTTTACCACAGAGAATGTTGAACCACAAGCCCCAAAACTGCCTAACAGCTGAGCAAATTAAATCTGTTTCTACAAGAAGATTCACTTGTTGCTCTCTACTGCAGTGGTGAAGGGGCTTTTATGAACTGAATAGGAAGAGAGAAGTTTTTTCTGGTTAAAGACACCTAAGAGGATTCTAGGCTCAAATCAGCAAAAAGGTTGCTCAACTAAAAAAAAATTAAAGAAGCTGGTATGATGAAAGGGACATATATCCCAATGCTACACACCATACAAAAAGAAAGATACTGAAAAAAATGTAAGAGAAGAAAGTTTTCAGTTACTATATGGCAGCATTTGTTCACAAGCTGGAGGACTATGATGTTCTCTTTGCTGAGGAGAAATGCACTGCAGCTAACAGGGGCATGGAGGGGAGACCTCTATATTAAAAACAACTTCCCTTCTCTTTGATTTATTCCCAACAGAGAAGTACAAGCTTTTGGATGCGTATGGGACCACTGGCCTAAGAAAGCTCAGGAGTAGAAGGCTGTATGGGCCAGGCCTCCTGATGACCAATCTAAACAAAATACAGAATTAATTACTCTGCAATTGTGACAGCCTGACAAATTATAGGCATTGTCTCAAACATTCATTAAAGAACTTTGGTGGAAAAGATGCCTCTGTAAAAACGCTGAGTTGTGTGAACAGGACAATGTGGCCGGAGGAGAGGGCCCCGTGGAGGGTGGGACCGCACTTCTCCAAGGCTGCAGTTCCTTATCTTAAGTGACCACAGCATATGCACCCAGAAGCCAAGGCTGCAGTTCCTTATCTTAAGTGATCACAGCATATGCGCCCAGAAGCCAAGGCTGCAATTCCTTATCTTAAATGACCACAGCATATGCGCCCGGAAGCCAAGGCTGCAATTCCTTATCTTAAGTGACCATGAGAAGGAGCACAACGTATGCGCCCGGAAGAGAGGGCTCCACAGGGTAGAGGACTGTGCTTCTGTCTTAAGCGGTCATGCCAGCAAGTAAAGAGAGGCAACTTCCCAATGAACCCCCCCCAAGCTCACTGACTGATTCCAGAGAAGCCCAGGAACGTGAACTGCGCATGTCGAGACCACCGACTAACACACTATAAAAGAAGGAAGAATGAATGCTCGGCGCGCGCCCTCCAGAACTGGATCTCTACGCTGGCTGGACCAACGCTGGACCCAGGACTGGTGACTCCCTTTTCTTCTCTCTTTTCCTTTTCTTTCTGTCTTTATTTCTGTCTTTTCTCTCTTTCTCGCTCTTTTCCCTCTCTCTTTTCCACAAGTCCCTACACACCCCATCCTTTGAAACATAAACCATTGACCAAGTCTGAGACTAGGAGTGGATCTAGCCGCCCCTGGGCTCCTCTTTGAGAAGGAGTTCAGAAAGCAAGGGGGTCTACTCGGAACCTCGTGACTCAATGGGAGGGATTCCCTTCTGTTCCTTTTTCCACTTCTTTTTCTACACCTCTCTTCTCTTTTCAAACAGTGGCTAAAAGACATGATGCAAGGTTCATATTGATAAATTCACTTGTACTTGGACAAGGTTAGCTAGGTTGAATAAATGTTGATTGTTGTTTGAACTCCCCTGGTGTCGGTTCACCTTAATTCTGACAAAGGAAATCCACGAACCTGAGTCGCTCCAACTTTGGGACATGACAGCAATATGCAGAAGGAAAAACTGGCTTGTTAAAGGACTTGAGTTTTGGAGGCAGATGCTGAAGTATACATGTAGCCAGTAGTAAAACAAAGGTTACAAAAGATATTGATGATAATGATCTGTCACAAACATTGCAACAGCAAAAAGTCAATGCATGTTAAACTTCGTTATAGTGGTTAAAGGTGAATTAAACAATAAGCTGAAAGGTGATGGTCACCCAGACATCTGATAAAGGTTAGCTTCTTAAATCTAACAAACATTACAAAGATTATGAAAATCATGAAAATTATGGAAATTACGTGAGAAGAGAAATGTACACAAGGTATGTAAATGAAAATTCAAAGTTCTCAAAAAGAGTTTATTAGTTCATTTGTATTCCATCTTCAAGACAGAGGTTGATTCCATATAAAAGTTCATCCTGACCCAGGAATGAGAGTAACTTTACTTGGTATTTATATATAAATGCATATAACATACCAAGTACACGTATGTGTGTATAATTACTTTGTGTTGTGTATGGAATACATGTTTTCAGTCAAAGTATTTTATATTTGTAATGAAGTGTATAAAATAAGTGGTATAAGGTCATGTACTTAGGGACTAACAGCAAGAATTTCTGCTAAGGGCTAATCAGTTTCAAATAAGAGGGAAGAAGAGAGACCCTGGTATGGTAATAAGACTGCAGTGCAATATTTTTCTCTCAGTTTGTTTCCCCTTTGCCTCCAAACCATTCTGTAATGCAAAACCCCAGGAGCACTGTAGTATGAGCAATTTTGCTAGTTCACACAGAAAGACAGCTGGAGACAACCCAGATTCAGTGGTGTCAACATACTCAGTTCTTGGTCTCCCCCATCCCCGTAAAATGAACATAAGAAGAGAAGACATGTCCGACTGGGCAGGGTGGGTGGTCCATCCAGACTAGCTCTCTGTCTGGAGAAACAGCCATCAGATATGTAATACGTGAGCCTAGCCCTCCATAGCAGACCATTTCCCTTGCACTATCCCAGCTTCTGCAATCATTGGATTAGGGTTTTTAGAGGTCATCTTCCTCTCCAGTCCTTTTAGTATCTGTTTGTAGACCTACTGATCATAAATTTGTCTCTTCTCTTTCTCACTCTGCTGGTACTGCTTGCCTTCACACCCCCCATGGGAGAAAGATACGGTAATTAAGCAGTGCTTGCTTTCAAACCAGTCTCCCTCTTGCTTCACCAAGTACTCCCCAGTTATGGTATTGCAGGATGTGGTCAATAACAGCTCTGTATTTGCTTACCCAGCACACTTTTGATTCTGTCACACTTATTCTTTCTCCACTTCAGCATGTATCCTCGCCAAAATAAAAGGATCTCAACCTTTGTAGTCTCCCTTTGGAAGGCAGCTGCTCCATCTCCTGGATCCTCTTCATTGCTCCTCTCCGTATCACCTCCAACTCCACTAAGTCGTTCCTGAGACACAGAAACAGGACTACACACACAGCACTCAAGATGTGGCACATGCCAGCCTAATATAGTGGCAAAATGTTGTCATCTGCTTTGTTTTCAGAGCTCCTCCTGATGATGCCCAATGCTGCTGCCTTTTTGTCTGCATATAGCGATGATGACTTTGGAAATGAGACAGCAATGACTCCGAGGTCTCTTTCCTGAGCTGTGGCTGCCAGCTCTGAGTTCAGCATCATATAGGCACAGATTAAATTATTGTTCCCCAGGTTCATCACTAAAATATACCTTTTATACTGAAGTTCTTCTGCCACATTTTAACCACTCGTTCACCTTTTTTAAGTCTCCTTGGTGCCTGCTGAATAAAACTAGCACTAGCACTGTTCCCTATGGGAGCCTACCAGTGACATTTCTAAACCCTGTAAAATGACCAGGTGTTTGATGAGATTTAAGTCTATAAAAGGACTTTTCTTACAGTCCTGAGGAAACTCAGTTACTTTAATAATCTTGTTGTGGAACATTACTGAAGTCTTTTTGAAGACTAAATATGTTGCCTGCCTTGGCTCCTTTTAGTCTGTGTTCTCACTGAGTCCCTCACAGAAGTGCCTCAGGCTGGCCAGGGAGGATTTCCCTTTACAGAGGCCATGCTGAATTCACTCAGCAGATAGTGTCCAGGGCACTGTGCTAATCTATTTCTTCAGGGATCTTTTTCATCATTACAGACTCAACCAGCTTGCCTGGAAGGGAAGTCAGATTCAATGGTCAGTAGTTTCAAGATCCCAAATGAAGCATTTTTATGTTTATAGCTCACCAAGTATATAACATTTATGTTTATGTTTCTATGCTGTGGGACTCAGGAGCACCTCCTGGCTTCTATGCCTGGATGTATGCTATGACCGCAGCTTGACTCCATTCCTGCAGTGTCTCCATGGTGTTGTTTATGCATAAAGGGAAGCAAGACACCAAGAACCAGAAAGGAGGTGTGACATAATTCTCAGTCACAACAACAAGGATTGTTGTATGCAACTCAGACCAAACCTGCCCCATTAGACCATTACTCCCGTGTCCTGTACTCCAGAAGAGAAATGGTAATGAAGCACTACCACAGGAGGCAGGGAATGCAGAGAAGAAGAGCCCACATAACAGTAATTCAGTAGCAGGATTTCAGAGTTTCAGGGGGAGAGAAGAATGTGTAAAGGATCCTGGGCTTTGTCTACAGTGCAGTGAGTGAAGGACCCACTGGGGTTCACTTCAGTGGGGGAGTAGGACCAATGTCTTGCTTCAGACACTGAGATGGGAATACTAGGAGAAGAGTTACCTGAGGGCACTGCTGTGGGGCAAGCCTGGAGCTGCCCAAATTAACAAACTGTCCCACGAGCAGCTCACGGGGAAAATTGGAGACATTATGTAGCTTTGTACGCCTAGCTCAAAGATGTTGTGTAGCGTGTGGTTAGTCATGGAGCACTTCTGCTCACCTGCTGTAACAGTGCTGCCAGTGCCCCACATCACACGGTCAGCAACAAAGCCACTGGCCAGTCACAAGTCCAGACCAAACCTCCAGGAGTGGTGAAGAAGAAACCCCATGCTGCAAAGGACCTGAGATTCAAGATTACTCCAGAAAGAAAAACAACTGGCTATTCCCTCCTTCCAGCAAGGGCTGAAGACACCTTCTGGCTAGCTACTGGGACCCTACAGTGTTCCTAATCTGACACTGTGGGAAAGTCACCAACATCCAGCTAGCCCTCTTGGTACTGTTACATGCTGCTTATTCATGTGGATACTAACAATATTGCCAGGAATGACTCTGAACTGGACAAAAGTGATATAAATCTAAGCATGAAGGAAACTAATGATAATATGGTGTTTAAAATTACAAAAAAGCAAACTTCTTGATTAAACTCAAAAAATGGACAGATCGGGAAGCCAGCGTAAAAGAAAAAATAATTTAGGAGAGTTGGTAGATATTTGAATAAAACTATGTAAAAGGCAGATCAAACTATGTTTGTGGTGAGGAAACTTAAGAAAGTTAGTAAGCTATAGCAGAAGACCTTCAAAAGCCATGGTAGAAAGCACATGGAAACTGGAAGGAGGTCCAATGAACAAGAACAAATGTAACAGAATACAAAAAAATAGGAAGCTAAACAGCTAGACCAAGATATAAATGAAATATCAATAGGAAAGCACATAAAGAGAATCATGACTATACAAGTGGTTAGAGGAAGACTAAGGAGTTGACTTTTAAAAAGGAAAGGAGAGGTCTCGTGGTTTTTTACACTAAAATAATTGTTGAAAGCTTTTTTACCTTGACCAAAATAGCCGGGTAAGACCAAATGGTTAATAAAGCTGGCATCAGTAACAGATTTAAGAATCCGTACTGTAAAAAGTTAGAATACACTGCCATAGCTAGCTGCTCTCAAGTTGTCTGAACCTTGTGAGATTCCACAGAGGATGCTCAGAGAAGTGAGAGGAGCATGCCCAGGACCACTTCTCTGAGAACTTAGAGGAGTTTCTNAAAATTAAGGAAAAAAAGAGAACTGAAGGAATTACGGATTCCCAGAAAAGTAAGAGAGCAAGCAGTTTTTAACCTGATAATGAGGAAATGAGTAATAACCAACCCTGACCAAGAAAAACCAATGTAAATTTTTTCTTTTTATGACAAATCAATGGGTTTTGATGTTAAGGGAAAAGTAGACTTGATCTATCTTGACTTCAGTGGTGCTTTGTTGTTTACAGGTGATTTTGTGAACAAGCTAGGGAAATATCAGTGGTGAAACAGTTATTAGATGGGAAACTTTACTGCAAGAGTAATTATAAACTGCCTACTGTCAAATTGGAAGTTCTGAAGGAGTCTGTCTGGAGTCTGGTACTGGTCAATATTTTTATTAATAACTTCAATAAAAGAATAGAAAATATATTCATTGAGTCTTCAGATTAAGCCATCTGGATAGGAATGCAACATGTTGGAGGTCACAGTTAGAATTATGAGAGTGATAAACTGAAAAAGTGTCCAGGAAAAAAAATCAATGCATGATTCAGTAAAGAAAATCATAGAATCATAGAATCATTTAGGTTGGAAAAGACCGTTAAGATCATCAAGTCCAACCATCAACCATGTCCACTAAACCATGTCCTGAAGTGCCTTGTCTACAAGCTTTTTGAATACCTCCAGGGATGGTGACTCAACCAATTCCCTGGGCAGTCTGTTCCACTGCCTAAAATTGCAGAGTTCTGCCTCTGTATGTAAATAATCAAATAGTAGATAGAGAATTACCTGTGATTTTAGTGTATTATAAAATGACAAAAACTCAAATTTTAGAAATAAACCCTTAATAAATTCGAGTGAGTGTTAAGAAGGCTCCTAACTACTTGAGTAATCAGATTCTAAAGCAGTCTCCCAGATGGAACAACGAGATAAAAAGTAACCTTCCATTATTCATTTAACCTGTCTACCTCAGTTGACTCAATAGTTAAATAGAGATAGCAATATTAACTTAGCTCATCAGAACTTCATGTGGTTTAATTATGTAAATCTTTTTAACACAACTTGATCAAGGATATTTCCAAGTATTCTGACCTATTATATAGCGTGATATAGAGATGTATATATATCTATGTTATATATTTTTACAGCTCTGTTGTCACCTGTCATAACTCTCAGTTTGATGGCACAGCTCACTCCTGATATGCTATGTAGACTCCTTGTCTTAGTGACTGGTTTAAGTTTCTTCTAAAACATAGGTTATTTCTTATTGTAGTTTTTTACTTACTGCACCTTTTATTACAAAGAAGTAGAGACTGAATGCAGTTGCTTCATTGTATGTTATGGAGTTTGTCTGAGGCACTGGGTCTGTCGACATCTCTTCCACCTCAGAGTGATCTCTCAACTAAATGATAAACAGGGCTTTAAATCTGAACATATGAATTAGCCGCAGGGATTTTAAATAGACTTTTTGACCTACAACTGTAAAATTCTATGTATTGTTATACACCTCTCTGTGGGACCATTTGATCACTTTATTATTTATAGATTAAAGAACATTGTTGCTAATTAATACTGTTCTAATTGTTGGCAGTGTATACGTGCTTGCTTTGATGTTTTTTTGA
The DNA here is from genome assembly GCA_013401275.1 of Pandion haliaetus. Lineage (NCBI taxonomy): Eukaryota > Metazoa > Chordata > Aves > Accipitriformes > Pandionidae > Pandion > Pandion haliaetus. The sequence continues at coordinate 174,092 of VYZV01025144.1, read as the reverse complement.
TCCTGTATTTTGGGGATTTCACTTACTACTTTTTTTTTGGATGATTTGGGATTTTGGAACCTGTATTTTCAAGCCCTTGTTTCATTTCCCTATTACTGAGGTCTCCTCTTTTCTAACTTCTTTGCTTCTTATCACACCATTCCTTTTTCTTTTTAATCAAGTCTTATGAAATGGGGCAGCCCCAATTAATTCCTCAACATTATACAAGTAGATTCATTTTTCATTGTCTTTTGAAAAAAATTGATTAGTATAAAGGTTAATATTTTGTTACCTATATCACATTAGCCTTGTATTGTAGCTTGTTAGGAAGAAAAGCTTCTCAGTTAATGCGATACAGTAATTTCAGGCTAATCATTAGGGGCAAGCTAACATTTAAGTTGGTTCCTCTGATGAAGTAGTTCTCCTACAATCTCTTGGATGCATACTTTTCATAGCAAGTACAGCCACAAAATGGGAATTTCTCTCTCACTGTCTACCAGATGAGCATTTCAGTGTATAAGGTCAGACTGCATGATCGTACTGGTTCCTAATGATCTTAAAATCTATGAATGATCCATCAAAAATCCCAGGTTTTGAATGCTTTGAGCAGAAATATTTGGGTTTAGCATATTACTAAGATGTTAAGTTACTAAGATGTATACTTACTATACAGAACTTTGCATCACTATTTACACTCATTATGTGTTTCACTAATTCAGCATGACCAACACAGACTAATTGAAACACTATTGTTGGTTTTGTTTCTTCCCTTTTTTTTTTCTTTAATGGTCAGCAGAAATTTAAGCTTTTCAACAGAAAAAAAAAATTATTTCTGGTTTCATGATAAAATTCTGCACCTACCATTCAACATTAGAATTCATATTCATCACAAATATACTTAATTTATATATATAGAGAGAGATAACATGATACCGCATTATAAAAAGTATAAAAATAATTGTACAGAATGTCTCAAACAAGAATATTATAAGGCATTAGGCAGACAACTGCAGTTAAGTTATAATTAGTTCCATTGTGAGTTTCAGCTTCAAAGAAACCCAAAACTTCTAAGAAAAAATTCAGCTGACTCTACCAAGCTTTGCCTACATGCTATGGCCTAGATCCACTAAAAGAATTAGGAGTCTAACAGTCATTGTAAACATCTAAGTCCAAAATGTAGATCTTCAAAACCCCAGATGAGCTGCTGCCTCACCCCGGGGGAAGATATTTGTCTTCCCATGGCACATAAGTTTCTGCTAATAATGTTCTCTAGATATGTAAGACCACATCCAGAAAGACAGGTAGGTGTCTTTAGCAGGAATTGGGAAACAAATTGCATGTGTGTTCAAAATGTAACCCAGAAAAGCTCCACTAACATGCCACCTGACCTGGCAGGCACTGATCACACTCAAGCAACACTCTTTCCCTGAAAGTTTCTGTAGAAAACATAAAACTTCTGTCTCTGCAAGTGTCCTGATATACCTTAGTTTTGACCTTAGTCGTGGCTCATTCTTATGCATAACAGGCATCCAGAAACTTGCTGTTCATAAGCTAAATTTTCTGAGGATCTGTCTGCACTGTTAGCTAAGAGGTCAAAGGAATGACTTTGTGCATAGCCCACTGCTATATTGTTAGCGTGCTCCCTGGCTCTGTTTTAGACCACTCTCAGACCCTTTCCACCAGGCAACGCCTGCAGTTGGTTCGGGGGTCAGCCTACACACTGTCAAACAGTATAGGCAACACCACACCAGGTCAAGGAGGGAGTTGAAAATTGAGGCAAGTGCTTACACGCCGTTTCTCTAAGTGGTTATCTTATGGGGCTGCCTACGCAGCACTCTGGATTTCATGGAAAACATTTCTGAGTCCTATCTCATCTCACACTGCATACAGAGTTAGAGCACCTAACTCGGACCTGGGGATCCCATTAAAGAGAAGAGTCACACGGTGTTAGGCAGTGGTCCATGCAATGTATACATACATCTGATTTGCCATTTGATCAAATGAAAGCCCTGTATTCTCTCGCGCATCTCATCCCTTGAAACCCCACACAGCTTCTACCAAAAATAAAAACCAAGTCAGGGACAATCTTAAAAACTTTAACGAGTCTCTAACACAGGGAGAATTCATATGGTTTTGAGTTTTATTTCCTTTGCACAGACGTGCAGATGGTCTACAGAAGCAGTGGAGGTGGTAGAAAGAAGAGAAGAGACATCAAGGGCAAAGGATGAAGTTTTAATCTCAGAGAATAAAATATAGAAATTGCCATCTACTTCAAAGACCCAGAATTTCATTCCTATTTTCATAGACCTTCCTCATCCACATCCAGCCTTCACCATGTTAGCCTGCTTACTGTCTTTTCATTCTAGAAATCTGTGCGCAGACTTGTTTGCCAGGTATTTTCGTGGGGTGCATCTACTCAGACCTAAATTGCCAGATAGTTTTTAAAGTACCCCTCCATTTGATTTAGTCCATGAGGGAAACAGAAAACCTCCTTGTTTCTGTGGGAAGTGGAAGTGTAGAACACAGTAAAGAGAAGAGTCCCATGACAATGAACAGTATTAATGATTAATGTTTTCGCCTGCAAAAATGGTCTCTAATTTCCACTACTTTAAGTCTAGAAAGTCAGTTCAAATGAAATACTTACATTTTCTTTTTAGTGTAGAGGAAAATGTCTTGCTTATATTTTAGTGGGGAACTCTGATAGCTGGTTGTGCTCTAACAGAAATGGAATTTAACTTTTTTCAGTATTGCACATTAACTTACTGACACCAGCAGTTCCTCCAAAAAACAGCAAAAGTTTGATCCTTTTCCCAGACACCAGAGTCAGTAAATGGAGGGACTCTGGCTGAACTCTATTCCCATTGAAGCTTATAAGAAAACCGTTAGAGAGGTTAATAAGAGCAAAGCTAGGCCAGTGTTGAAGGCACTTGCAAAGCTCCTATTACTTACACAACTTTCTCATTTAGTTGGTTTTGCCTATAAAAATGGAAACTTATTTTAATGTTTGGAACCTTCAGGAATAAAGCTCCAGTTTCCAATACAGCAAAAATCATACACCACTGCTTCATCTCTTCTGCTTACATAACTCTCCTGCTCATATTTATAGTCTTGTTATAATTTGGAGAATTCTCAGAATGGCTTAAATTAAAATCTTTCACATTTTAATTTTTTAAGTAAAGAGGAATGCACAGGCTTTTCTAGGCTAAACCTTGTAACTAATAAAACATCAAAGAAAGATGATGAAAGAGATACAAAGATAGTATATGTAAATGCTACCAAGTGATCGTAGGTTATAAAAGGAATTTAGTATAGCAAAGATTTGGAATTGCCAATTGAGGTTTAAAAAAAATGAACCACTAAAATCTTACCTCTAGATTCACTAAGGAGCTTTAACTATGTATTTCCCTCTAGAATCCTTGGAAGTTGGCTAAATACACCTCTGCCTTGTTTTCTAAATTTAGGGCTGGTGTGCAACCCCTGCATACATTATGCGAAAGGTGGCCCAGGCTCACCTCTGTGGGGTGTCCCTTCCCCTGCCAGGCCCCCAAAAAGCCATCCCCAGCAGCGCTGTGTGGAGCTAATATTCAGCCAAGGTAGCTGGGTACCGAGAGCTGCCTGTGTTTCTGGAGATTCTCCACCTGTCCCTGAGCTTGCAGGGGAAATTGATAGAAATCTGCTGAGGGTAAACTGAGCAACTTCCAACTCCGCTGCATGATTGCGCTGATCCAACTCCTCCACCATTAGGCAGTCATCAATCATTTTTCCACCTCACTTATGGCCAAATTCCACTCTCAGATGTGCATTCGCAAATCCCATTGACATCAGCGTTTAGTGGTGTACCAAAGGAGAAGAATTTAACTCTTCATATAGTTTTCTCCACTTTCTCAAGGTCCTTTTTGCCTTTCCTGAGGCAAGAATTTTTCTCTAGCGTTACATTTAGGTTTAAGCATTGTAAAACATCAAAAAGGCTTCATCACCGCTCTCAGGTATCACCTCACTGAGCCATATGCTTTAAAACTTTCCAGAGCTGTTGGTGATCCCTTTGCATTCCTGTTTGGTTTGGTATGAGATACCCCAACAAGTTACACTGGCAAAGCTAGATTTACAGAAGCTTCAGGGAAAAACAGATGGATTCTCATGTCTTGGGACTTGCTAAAAGAGAACCAGGGAAAACAGTCTGTCTAAAGGAAAAAAATTACAAATATTCAGCATTTCTGGGTACCGTGCAAAAAGATCTCAAGTCATCCAAATGGCCCTATCATTAGGGACTAGGCTGGTTTTCAAAAATAAAAGCTCATGTTATGTGACTGATATATAGGCTAGGAACTGAATGATCTTCCTGAGCATTTAGTTCTTTGATGTATTTTTGAGAACTAGGATGAGTCCTGGGGAGTCCGTAGGCATTTTAGAGACAGATATTTTCTAGTCCTGAGAGTCACAATTTTCTTTTGTTGGAGTCATTCTTCTAAAGCTAGAAATGAAAATGTTCTTTAATTTCAAATATGGAAAGTGTCCTGGCTAGCTTTTATGTTCACTTTCAATAGTGCAATTTATCATTGATTCAACAATTTCAAATAAAGTTTGGAACTGACTCTTGGATGTGCAGCTGAAGTGGGAAGATGTTGTTAATCTTCAGACCTCAGCTATTCCTACCAAGTAGCATTACTGGCTGGTAAAATGTAGTCCTGCAGAGCTGGGTCACCAGGACTGGATGGCCTTGCATATTCTCAGTGGTCACGAAGTATTTCATGGAGCACCATAAGCCTCCAGGAGGAAGCAAAGAAAGAGAAGAAAAGGAGAAGAAAAATAAGGATTTGGTCATTCACGGCTCCCTTCAAGAGTTTGGATTTCTGCTCTTCTAACACAGCTTTCTATTAGCTGAACCTGATTCAGGGCCAACCGCTGAATCCTCACACTGTAGGCTGCAGCTCAGCTGCACAGTAGTATCTTTACATCTGTGCCAGCTAGGGTTATTACTGAGTTTTATAACTTCTGCTATAAATAAAGCCTTGTCATCTAAGTATTCAATTTAAATACCTCTCAGTTTATTTTTGAACACTGGAAGTTAATAATAAATATCATCTTTGTTTTCTAATTTTTTTACTGAGTTGATTTAAATGCTCTTGACAGCTCCAATCCAATTCTCCCATCCAAGCTGACAAGCATGACATGCATCTCTGCATACAAGCTCTCAATTATGCATAATCCAATGTTTTCTAGGGTTTTAATTGAATCACTAGTCTCAAACTTGTTATTTTTAATTTACAACATTTGATTTCTGACACCGGCCTCTCTATGTCATAAATTATGCAGGCAAGAGCCTTAGTTGTGTGGGTGATTAAAAAAAACTAATTAGGCATGATTAAAAAAAAATAAAACAGAGACCTCTTAAATATGTGCATGTTACCATGTAAGAGAGGCTTATTTCACTGGAAATGCCTGGGTGATTTTTTTTTTAAGAGATTATGTTCAGTTCAGTACAATTTGATTGATTTTGACAGAAATGAAAGAAAATGTAGGATTTTTTCTTCCTGCATATATACCAGAAATTGCATTACATGGCCCGTTGATGTGAATTTCTCCCACAGCTCATTGAATGTAATTTTGTTAAGTGGGCAGGAAAATGAATATGAAGAAAACTGAATAGAATCCAACATTTTCCTTGGCACCAGCAGCAAAGCTGAGACATGGCATATATAGATATAAATATATGTATATATATATATATGTGAGGTACAATTAGAGGTATTAACCTTTTATGCCTCAGCTAATAACAGCAAGAAGGAAAATGTGCAGAATGTTAAACACCACTAAAATGTAGATAGCAGAGGAATGATGTATTTGGAAAGGCTGTACCACTACAGCAGCAAATTAAAGGAAAAAAGGTGGTTTTCTCTTAAATGAATTTTAAAAAGTTACAAGTGTACTTGCTACATGAACTTGCAGATGTTTATCATTACTATTCACTAACAGCTTAAATCTGGCTATTTTAAATACACTGTGTCAAAAAGAACTTAATCTCCCCCCTTTTTAACATGTTCTTTCTCCAACAATCTGGGGAAAAAATGAGGAAGAATCATTGCTTCCCTCCAGCTGTGCTACATGATCTCTGTGCTCTGAGCCTCGAGTTTGTGCACCATGGACATATACAGTACAGCTGCTCTAACCCCCTAAATCAGACTGTGATGATAATGTGAATGAACTAAGGGGTTGCTTCATCAGAAACTTCCAGTTCAGGAAAGAATTTAGTCTCCTAGTCAACGTTGGACCTGTACGTAGTTCCAGCAGTGCTGCTCTTCCACTCACATATAACCACGTGCTTATACAGTTTGCTGGATTAGGACCAAAGACTCGGTTGGAGGTGCCTGAGGAAGAGCTGGCAGATTTGTTAGTCCTAACACCCTTAACACCTTTAAAAATTCATGGTGCTGATTGAAAATCCAGGGTGATCGGCTGATCCTCAACAAAACTCACTGTGAATTCTGGAGCTGAGATGACGTTTCACCTGCATCCAGAGGGGAGGAAGGCATTTCACAAGTACAGGGGTCTTTTCAACTGCTAACATCCCCAGAAACACAGCATTGAATAGCTGTGCTTCTTTCCCAGTGAGGAAGCCCCATTGGAAGGAAGACGAGGATGTCAAAAAGGGCTGAGGGCAGACCAGAATGGAGGGCTGAGCCCATGCCATTTTTCTACAGTGGGTAAAGCTACTTTGGCAGTTCATTGCCAACGTTTATAAGACCACCAACAAACTGAAGCTGCTAAGCAAAAGAAAAAGAAAAATCCACCCCTCCAGTTCATCCATCCTGAGGTGCCATCACAGGACAGAAGGGTCCTTAGAGACTGTGACAAGTAGGAGTTGTGGAGTACCACAGTTCTTGGCACATCATCTGCAAGAGTGTCCTCAGCTGCTGCCTGCTGCTTCAGATGGTTAGGAGACTGTAATTACACTGTAATTCAAAGCTGGTTGAATTTTTTTTTTAAAATTGAAGGTGCTCACTGATAATCTGTAAAGAAAAACTTAAATGTTTGTCAATATATTTTAATATTGATATAGATATATTGATATAGATACAGATAGCTTTTATTTGGATCAAGAAATATGAGTGCTTGGACACTGAAGAAAAGAGATCTGAACTCTCTTCAAAGTGATCCTCCTGCAAGTCCTGAAAAAGATTTGGAACGTGCCCTGGCAATGGAATTGGTGATACATTGTGTGAATAGGATGATACCATGCTCAAACATTTAATCTTTTCCTACCTGAAGGCCTGTCTGGACTGGCCACAGATCTGTTTTAAAATTTGGAAAGGGCATATATATTCCTAAGGAAAAATCAGTGGAAAAAATCAAAGACTTATCTGCAAACTCAAATGTTAGAAGAGATACCAAACTACAAATATTGAAGGTAGAATAGATATGCTATATTCCTATTTACATGTTTTCATATCTGTCTTCTAGTTCTAAATTCTGTGCTCGGTTACTGTGCACAGTCTTAAAAACTCAACTAGAAATGCTCAATATTTTTGCAAATCCAAATCCTACTTAAAGGGGATTTTCTAACATAAATAGATTTAACCAAAACATTATTTTTTTTTACCAACAATATCTAAGGTTTCCCTCAAAAGAGAGAGGGTATGTTGCAAAAGAGGTAATTACAGATGAAACCATGCATTGTCAAAAAGCTCTTCAACCATTGTGGTCAAAGCAGTTATAAATCTCCTATGGTCTGTATTATAGTTGGCCTTTGTATTAGTGCACAGGGATAAGTGAAAGAGGCAGGAGAAAAACAGCTTCCTTCTCTTGGGTAGCCTGCTCTCAAAAACTTAACAAAACAAACCCAAAACAGTAGAAGTGCTATAAAAATAATGGAGTTTGTGGAGAATTTGACAGTGGCTATAATTTTCTTACAACAGCCTACAGCCAGAGAGCTCCTAAAATAAAAACAAAACTTGAAAGAAACCTGGGCTTAAGGCTGGATAAGCTTCAATCCTTTACTATAAGAGGCAAACCCACATCATGTAAAGTTGTTTAGAAATCTGTCAGGTATTTTAAACTTTAAACTAGGTAGGTTTGTAATTCCAGATAGTCTTCTTAGGTTTAATTCTTGCAATAATTAGAAACCCTTCTCTCCCTAATTTCTCTGTGCACTCTTTCAAAATAAATGGTCTGTTTCCTACTTTGTCCTTTAGCATAAATAACTCTACTCCCTCTCTTGTCTTTAGTGTTTGGATGTACTTTAGGACAGCTGTCCTATTTCCTCTTAGTTTTGCTTTTGCCAAATTTGATTACTCTGTTCCTCTTCCTTTGGCTGAAACCAATATTCAAACGGCCTAACCTACATCATCTGAATCTCTGTCCTCTTATATATGTCCTAATATAAATTCATATATATATACAAACAGATTTTTACACATACATTACTAATGTCCTTTTTTTTTTCTCTTTAAACTTCCTTTTCTAGCGCTACATAAACCTGATTTCTGGTAATTTTTATTTAATCTCTTTCACCATGATTCATCTCAATCAAATTGAGATGTCTATGGTGTCATTTACTACATGTGAACCAGTTACCCCAGGACACCTTTATACTCTAATGAAGATAAATTGGTGTTTTTA
>VYZV01025144.1:153100-165463 GCA_013401275.1 Pandion haliaetus | reverse complement strand
ATGATGTGCTGCTTCCGGACGTTAAGTGAGAAAAGGAGATTCATGGCTGAAAAAAATGCTTGTTTCTCTCTTATTGCAGAAAGAGTCTAGTGTGACTAACCCAGGCATAAACATACATTGTAGACATCTATATTTGGCCAGAATCACCCCACCCCATAACATCCTGGCCTTTCAGACACAGCCTTCTTCAGCGAATACTTTGGGAGCCTTCTTAAGCTCTCTACTTACTCCCAATGCTTCTTGGGAGTAGATATTCACTCAATTCCCTTTGGAGCTGTTCCCCACAGTGGTTCAAATTTGGTTCTCATTTCCTCAAAGCAAACCTACCTTTGAACATGAGAGAANTTTGAACATGAGAGAAGAAAATAACACTTTTCTTCAGTTAGCCTAGAACTGAAACCAGGTATTCACTAAGATACTAGTTTCACCTCCCTGATAAGGAAAAGTATTCACCTGTGTGAGAAGCTTTTTTAGAAACCTCTAAATAAAAGGAGATGGTTGTTGAAGTTCCTAGGTCCCAGGCCCATGGTGCTAATTCCTTTGCAGCTTGAACAAGAAAGATACATATGTAAAAGATCCCACATATAATTGCTGTGTCAGAAATATCCTCACATTCAGGTATGATTTCCAGGAGAAATCACTGCTCTGAAATTCCATGGCTCCTCGCGTGCAATTTCTGACATGTGGCTCTACTGAGAGGTGGAGTAATCAGTTCATATGGTAAAGCTGTTGATATCTACCCATTCTTGTACGTGACCTCAAGATCAGGCAAATCATTCATGTGACAATTTTATAGAAATGCATTTGTTTCTGAGAGGGCTAAACAAGATCATGAATAAAGTCTATCCATATCCAAATCAGCCAGCTGGAGACTTCTGTGTGAGACTGGTTTATTCTATAAAATTAAATAGTCGGTGCATGCAAATTTCTAGTTGTAGGATTAACACCCATTTCTGTGCCAGATCTGCTTCTTGGGTTTTTTACCCACCTGTTTCATCATGTCTTCTGCTGTTGCCCTACTATTATATTCTGTACAGGATCTAGCACTTTGGATTTTTAGATTTCCTAGGGCTTCTAGTCAACCGGTAATGTAAATAATGGCAAAGAAGTTAATTTCCACTCAAGAATCCAAACAAAAATGTGATCAGATTAGAAGATTACATCATGGCATTCTGTGATGGAGATAAGGGAGGCCAGGTTCAGTGCCAGTGTGAAGAAAAATATTGGAAACAAATAGGATCTATGTCCACTTCACTCTTCCCTGTGATCTCACTTTTACTATGTTGTGGCATCCAAGACAAATACCTTGTCTTCTTGTAAGAATTGTTTCCACTTTCATCACGCCAGGCATTTATTTGTCTCATGAGCTGTGTATACAGGCTTTGTTCTCTGAATGGGAACATTAGCAATGAACAGTCATTTCAACAAAAGAAAAGAAAAAACCTTGGCCATTGGAAATAACTACAACTGCAAAGGCCAATGAAGAATAACTAACAGACCTTGCTCTGTGTTTCTTCAATGAGAATATGGATGCCCATGTTACTGTTACTTGAGGACACTGTAGGGTGAAGCCCCATCTCTGATGAAGAGTCTTAAAGGCAATGCAATCAATCCTAATAGGCATTTCTTTTCTGTGATGAGAAGGACGACTGTGGCAGTTAAATTCTCTGAATCCCCCGAGTTATTCTGGAATAAATCACCCACAACTCCAGAACATGTTAGCTCTGTAAACCTGTCAGTCATGATCAGCAAATTGTTAAACATTAGAATACAGAAGAGCATGGCTTTGATACACAAGCCCTTGATATAGGTGCTGCAACTTCAACACCAAAGATGTATGGTTTCTGCAAGCATGTGAGATGAAATTTTATACCAAAAAGCCTCCACTATTATTCCTTGAAGACTTCTCAGCAAGGATTAGAATATACATATTTCATGCAAAAATCAGACATAAAAAACAAAATCGCTTTTATTTATGAGTAGGGAAATTCAAAACCTAGAGCTGCAACCTTTACTTAATGCCAAGGCCATGAAAATGCAATGATCTACAGAAATTCACACTTTCGTCTCTGGGGGCATTGTTACAGGCTCATAAAAAGTCAAATTGCTGTTACTTGAGCTTGCAAATAATTTATACCTATCATTTGTCTTATAGTCCTAGCATTTGCCTGCTGTGCTGACCACCTACTTATGGATGTATGTTGTAGCAATCATGTTCTTGACACAGTCACCGGAAGAGAAGAATGTGTTATTTGAGAGTATTTGAAATGTCCAGGACTAATCTACCGAGCAAAAACTACAAGCTCATACATTGAAAAAAGGTTTTTTTTCCAAAGTATTATATCATGAGTTACCAAGTCATTTTTTCAAGGTAACAACTGACTACATAAACCAGCAAGAAATCCCTGCTCTGATTGTCACTTATTTAATTCCTCTTAGCAGTTAAATGAGTATACAAAATCTTTTAAGAAAGAATATGCCAACACTGTATTCCACAATAAATGTAAGCACGGAAGTACACATTTTAGGAAACATTATTCTTCTTATTATTGCCAATTTTTGGTATTTTAATGTTTTAAATATTAACTTTTCACAGCCTTTTCCCTCATAAATATCAGAATGCTATTAGTCAACAAGAACTGAAATATATTCACAACTTGGTCTTATCATTATCAACTATATTGCAAAGGACACATTTTTCTGATGTCTTATATACATTTTCCCACAGTTCATAGGTATGGAAGATCTAAATTAAGTATTAAATTAAATCTTTAATCAGTGCCTATGATTTCCATTTTCATTGTAGCAAAATTGCTGCAAAAGCCAAGCTGAAATGTGAATTAGAATTATCTCTGTTAAACAGAAGCTATTTGCAATCACTCCAACATTCTCAAAACTTTGGCCAAGGGGACAAATGTGTCACTATCTTTCTTCTTTAAATTTATGTAATAGAAATTAGACAGAAAAAAAGAAAAACTGATTAGGTCATCTAGTTCATACTGCCAATGTCTGTATCTATCATCTCATCTTGGGGAAGTACTATAGACTGCCTCTGGGAGTTCTTTACACATAATATTGGCAGAATAGGGTCCAAAATTTTTGTTTTCTTACTAAACACCAAAACAAACAAAAAATCCCTCTGAGATGAAACTAAAAGAAAACTACAACTGGCTGACCTAAAAAAGATCTGCAGGAGCTGTGTATCAACTGAGTTTTCCACCCTTTCACTATTCATTTCTAACACAAAAGTTGGTATTAGTGAATTTAGAATTATATCAGTCAGGGAAGTACAGTCCTATTTTTGGCACCAGGAGGAAAGAAGCATTAAACTTTCATATGATAAAATAGCAACATTAGGTTAAGAGAACATAAGAATCAAAATATTCTAATGTTTCCCTAGGTTTAGTTTAATTCATATGTGTGCCATCAGGAAAATAGTAACAAGAACATAGCATTGTCGAATTGCTTCTGTCCCACTCCTTCCCTTTCCCTGGCAAATTCAGAAAAGAAAATTGCTTCAAATCAAGCACACTCGTATTTCTTCTTTGTTATGCAAAAAGAGACTGGGACTGCTGAAAACAATTTATTTCCACATACATTTCAATCACGCAATATCAAATTTTATAAAAAAAAAAAAAAGCCAAACCACAGCATCTTTACATTTTAAGAAAACTTGAATATTTTTATTTGCCACATGGAATATTGATTTTAATGACCGTCTCAAGTTTTTAAGAGATCATAACCCCATTTCATTGTAGTTCCAGAGAATGTGGCCAATTGTGGCTCAGCTTCCTCAAAATGCTTGGCTTCACAAGACAAGAAATGTATAGACCTTTTGGGCTGCAAAGAAGACTCATACTGACACCAATAGAAGTGAATTAGAGTCCTTGTATACCTAAATTAATTAATTTTCCAATATTAGTTTAGTTATGAAATGACTGGATTGTACAAAAACTTCTATCTTTAGCTAACTGTATCACAAAAACTATTATTGTATGTTCTGTGCAACACACATGCAGACATATCAGCTGAAAAAAAACAAACTCATCAATTACAAGTTTCCCCATAGGTAAACTCTGGAACTGGATGGACCGACTCTTGCACTGTGATGAAAACCCAATATGAAATCTGAAAATTACTTTGGCCTTTTGTCAGCCCATGAAAGGAATCAAGTGGCTTCTGGACCATCAAGATGCAGGTTTTCCACCTAAACAGCATCTCACTCAGCCCATATCATTTTTGCTTACCACTGCATGAGAATCTCATTCCTGGCTGATGAAAGCTAAAAAGGCAATAAGGACCTGAAGCTAAAGCATTGTGAATTTAACAGAAAAATTCCCACTGGAATGAAGAGGCTGAGGAGAATCCAGGCCTGAGCAATATACAATATATGCCCTGATCCGTATTTTAAGCCTGGTAGAGATGGAATGTAAAATATACATTGTACATGTATTAGATATGTTTAATATAATTCCAAGGCATATCTTTGATTAAGGTATTGGAAATGTATGAAAGCAAAAGTAATATTATAATATAAAGCATGTACCCATTTATTTTAGTATATCTGTGTGCATTCACTGATAATACTTCCCTGACGTTTCCAGGCAGGCTTTAATAGAAAACAGTGATAACTGTCATTTACTAGACGCTCTCCACTGATCTCACACCAAAAAAATTACAAAGCACCAAAATACAAATTTACACCTTCAGTTCAACTTTTGCTTAAGATAACCAGATGTTGGAGCTTCAGTTCACACAGGTTTCTTTCCCACCAAATGTTTCTGAATCGCAATAGCTAACAAAACTAATATAAGTCAGGATGTTTTCTGTTTTCAGATGAGATCTGTCTGATTAGGAAATGCTGAAGTTACTACTGAAGAGTTTTATTGTGAACACTTGAACTAATGTTGGTAAATGTTACTTTTGCTAGACCAAAAAAAGTCTGTGCAGAAAGGGTGCAACCTTGCTTCTATGAACAGGAACTACCTGTGACAAAGTGTGGTAAATGTCACTCCCAGAGTATATTTAACACTGATGTCTGGGTATGAAATTGCATTGTCCAGTGAAGGTTTGGCGCTAACAGGGTTTCAGATAACACACAAGACACAGATAATTATATTTTAAGAGTTTGGAAGATAGATTTTTTTGGACCATTTCACTAGAAATCATACTTACCACTCCAACCTTGAAACTTTTCTATAAAAATTACTGATCTATTCAGTCAGGTAAATCAAAACCTTTGCCAAAGGATTTACCCCATTAGGAACCACCTAAACAGGTACAGCCCATTCTTCTGAAAACAGAACATGTAAAATGCTAAGAGGACATGCAAGGAGAGTGTCATCCTGAGAATTTCACAGAGTTTGCATGTGCTTTTACTCTCATAACTAAATAGTGTGACAGAGATAAAACATAGTTGCATGCCTTGAAATCAGACAAAATGAAATCAATTAAATGAAATTTTTATGTCCACTCAATAGGTATGGTAATAATTACAATGTTGCTTAACAACTTAATGCATGGGTAATTTTATTCTATTGATTGATTACTTTATGGAATGTCTTAGTGTTAGTCCCTTAATGGGGATTTTTGGTGTGGTTGACAGTGCAGCTCCTGGGCTTAGCCTCTTCCAATAAGTGCGCCCTGGTCCACATCTTCAGGCTTGTGCACCCAGGTCTACTAACCCCATTTTCTGCATCTACTCTACTAAGTCACCTCAAGCTCATACCCTCAGAGCTGCATCTACCCAAGCCCTGGTTGTTGATAGAGTTTGGGTTGGTACATCCACAGGGGCATGTCAGTGCCTGAAGCTCTGAGAAGTGATTGACAGAGCAGTGTGAAGGAGTGGTGTGTCCTTCTAGGCCTCTGTGTACACGTGTCCTGTGCCCAACAACACCTTTGGCTGGACATTCAGCCCCATATATTCCTCATTCCTTACCTTTCCATCTCATATCAAGTCACGATCTAATGCACGAATGAGCTTTTCCTGCTTGTTACTGCAGTCTTATTGCAGTACCAGGGATGAGCAGAGACAGCCCTGTTGAACTACCTAGCCCTCAGAAGACAACAGTAGGTGTGAGAGGGGACACTATTCATATCAAAAGCTGACACAGAAGAATGGAGCCAGTTGCTAAATGTTGCAATATCTTCAGATTCTCCATAGGAAGACAGGCTCCAAGTGAAGAGCTGCACAGCTCTAGTATGACCCATAGTGGTACCAACACCTTTTACTCCAGAAGCACATTTCATTAAGCTGAAGGAGAAAACTTGCACCTGCCTTCCTGGCAGGATCTGCCACTGTAGGAGATGGAAAAACAGCTTTTCCACCTAAGAGTTGGTTGTGGTAGGATGTTGCACTTTCTTGGCCTACAAATTCAGGATTACCAATTCAAGCATTTGCGCTACAGTGCATAGAGGCTTGCAAGGCATTGAATTCTGTAGATTACTCACCACAGGGTCAAAAATGCAGTTGTACTCCACATAATGTATGCTTTTCTGAGAATAATACTTTCATGGTAATCATGTGCCCACACAAAAAGCATGCTGCTATGTCCATCACAAAGATCCACGTCAGATGTGAGTCAGTCTTTCATGTCTTTGCTAAATAGCAAAGATCAATAATTACTTGTGTAAGGTGATCTGGCCAGGTAGGTGCTGTTGTCAAGATATGACATTCACCTGTTTGAGAAAAGCCATTGCCTTTTTCCTCTGAGACTTTGCCAATGGAGTTTCCATGCATACTGCTAGCATCCTTTTAATCTGGCTGCATTAGATTTACATGGCAAGGTCTTGGTAGCGGAGAGGCTGCAGGGGTGGCTTCTGTGAGAAAACACCAAAAGTTGCCCCCCCCATGTCGGGCAGAGCCTGACAGAGTTTCAGCCAGCTCCAAGACGGACTCACCGCCAGCTAAAGCTGAGCACATCAGGGACTTAAGTCTTAGAGGGTTGTATTTTCTTCCTTCCCGTATATATTACTGTAGCTGTCATGGTAGCTCTCAGTGCTTAATATTATTAAGTAAAACTTGAACTCTTCTAAAGTCATGGCCATTTTCAAATGAGCTAAAAGAACTAAAAGTGGATAGAAGTATTGGAAGTCACTACCATATGTACATCTCATTTAAATAAAATACTATTTCTGATGTTGATGCAGCTGTGACTTTAAATTAAATAGTGTTTTACAAGTGATAACTTCTAAAATTATAGCTGAAAATTTAAAGCAGACCTAACTGGGGTGGAAGTATTTAAGTGACTAAGATATAGTGTTCCTAAATACAAGTATAACCAAAGCTATAAATAAATAAATCTATATTAGAAGCTGACAATGTTAGTCCTGAAGATCATTTTGGGGCAATTGAAAAGCTGCTCTAAAACAAAATCATGTTTTTATGTACGTGCAGCGTAGCCTGAGTGTTACAGTATCTTCCACATGCAAAGCTTTTCTCTTTCTCTTTGTGTTGCTGGGAAGCAGCCCAAGGTAAGAGAGTTTATTCCCAAAGAAACTCAAAGAACTTTGTTTGTCTTGCAGTTCTGCAGAGGAAATAATTTGCTGTTAACCAGTATTAGCAAAACAAAAGAAAGAAAAAAAACCCCGATTAATCCATGGGACCCCTCATGTACGCTCATGAAACGCTGTGGAGGGCAGAACACGGACCCTGTTCAGACCCTAACCATAATGACCATCTACCAGCAGATGACATGCTCCCTTACTAAGTAGAGTTTGTGGGCTTGATATAGTCAATGGATTCAGGATGGAATTTTTCTCAACAATTTTAGCCATTCAGGCTAAGGGTAAGTCTTCTGTGCCTAGATGTGGTCCAGACTCTCTCTGTAGCTGGTAGGGGGAACTGGGCATTTCTGAGACACATTCATCTTAAAATGGATGTCTTGAGATACCCATCAATAAGAACTGGGACAAATTACCATCTACAGGTACCTCTTCCACCAGACAGGATATTTTCAATAGCTGAGGCAGATTTGTCCTTTCAGGCAAATATACATGTTCTCTTTCTACATGTCAGCCTCACTCACCAACATTCGCCAATCCAGGACTAAGTGTTATCACCAGCTGCAATCCAATTCACTATCTACACAACAACAGTTTGTTACTGTGCAGGAAGATGACCTGTAGTAATACATGATGATGTAACTAGAAATTGTAATGTAATACTGCTGCCTGAGACAGAAAGAAGCATTCCCAGGCAACGCCACTTCCTAACTTTTAAGTGGTTTTAAGCATATTGGAGCAGAGCATTTAAAACAATTGCTACAAACTAGAGCTGTACATTTAAGCCAAGTCATGAACTCCTGCAAATTTGCCCAGTAATCTCAGCTGTAAATAGCTTCTTCATAACTTGTGCTGAGGTGCCAAAACAAGTGGGTGTGACACCAGCCTTATCAATTCTTCGGCACAGACACTAACTCTCATTAATCTCATATGCTGCATAGCCTGGTACAACCCATGGACTTTGTATTCTTAGTAACAATCTTCAGAGAGCTTTGCATGTGGATATTAATCTACAAAAAAGAAGGGGTCAGCCCACTGTGAACCTAAATTCTCTGCAGTGTTTTAGACATCAGCATGAAGGGATTTTACTTCAACACATCTAGAGTTATACTAATTATGAAGTATTATTGAACCTTCTACCTCCCGCACATCTCCTTTGGACACGCAGGTTTGAGGAGAGTTGGTCCTTTTTTGGTGAGTTCAAACTTTGTAGCTATAAACCACCACGGTCCTGTTTGCCTGCATAACTGTCTAGTTTCCATTGATCGGTGATGTGACAGGAAGTGTCAGTGCAGCCAATTCTGCTTTTCCAAGGAAAACATTCCTTTAACTTATTACTATATGTATATTTTATCTCAATGCACTTTTGTAAACTAATTAGAAACAGAAATAGGCATTCATTCCTTTTTGTAGAACAGATCTGGGTGAGGGGGAGGTTATGCAGGCCATAGTTTCTGGATGTTGATTTACCATTTTTTTTAAGGGCATCTAAAATTGCTGCAGGATCTCTCCTTATGCATTTCCTATTACTATTTGTGTCAACTGTGTACACAATTAATTAACTAAATGAGATGGGGGTTTTTCATTATTTATCCCTATTTTCTAGTTCTTTCCCCTACCTGTCACAGGTTGAGATCATCCACAGGAAAGCAGAGTTTTCCCCCTTGCCCACGCTGAAGGAGACACAGTTGTTCAAAGCCACATGTGCCAGTATTGTTTGAAATCCAGACACTACGACAAAATGTGCTCTTACGTAACATACCTTGTTCTCTGTATCACCTTGTCATTGCCAGCTTCATGCTGACAATCAGTGATTAACTCCCAGCACGTGTCTGAAGTGAATCACAATGTGATGTCTGATTCCTCGGCAACATTTCACAGCAGATTTTTGCTTTTAACTACAATTTAGGTAAGTAAATGTGAACATACTGTAAGATTCAAATCATATACTGTACATTAGACTCCCAGCTGCAGCCTTATCGTATTATCTTTTGTAAACTTGGCTCAAAATCCAGAAGGACTCTCGACTGCTTAATTAGTTAATTTCTGTTTTGATTGGAAAGACGAAAGTAAACCTTTTGGAAATGAATTCATCAATTCAAACTGCATAACAGGCTTTATTGAAATGCAGTCTGCAGTGTTCTTAAGTCAGCCTCATCACTGAATGTTGGGACTTATCTTAATTATGGTTGGTTGTAATACTGTACTTATATTAATAATGTTCCTATGTTAAAGAGATTTTTTTGACCTTTTGGAGTGCAGAAATCAATGAGAAGTTGATAAAGCCAAGTTCATTGCTGCCTAAAGTAAAGCAAGCCTGATTTGTTTACTTACCTAAGCCTTCATCTGTCAGACCCATTCTGAAATGATTTATAGACCTCTACCCAATGAAATCATTTAAAGTAGATTAGATTCAAGGAACAATCACCTCTAATATGACAAGCTGATGGAGGCTGACAGGTAACCAAGTTGCTCTGGATGGCAAACAAGTTCCTGAAATTCTGATTAAATTAAAATATTAATGGTACCACTGGGAAAATAAGATTGAATCATGTTAGGCGAATTCAGTATTAGAACCAAAATGCAAATAGCGAATCATTCTGTGTGAAGAAAGCCAGCTGAGGTACCAAGGGAAGTTACCTCCAGTAAACGAGAGAGCAGGAAGTGAATTCAAATGAAAAGCATTGTGTCAAGAGCTCACCTTCACCTTTCCGAGGTCTCTAAAACAACAAGGCCTAACAGGCTCTGGGGTTGGTCTGAACACTTTTGAGAGGTTACATATTTATTTGGACTTGCAGCCTAGTACTAATGAACAACTCCTGCTTTCCTAAGGTTATAAGGTTATTCTTTGAAGCACTGGTCCATGCTTTTTTTCCCCTTTTTTCATGTTTGTTTAGTTTCTGTTTTCAGTCCTGTACGTTAAGTGGCTCTGGCTGCACTATAATTGCTATATAACTAAATGTATTGACACTGCCTGCTTTGGGATCTGTATTAATTTTGACATACAGGGTAATTAAATGTGCTATTCGTCTCACGTGCATTAAAGGAACAATAGATGCCTTATCTGCCAGACACGCTGAAGTGTGCAGTTACAACATATTAAGAGTAGTTGTGTTTTGCTTCACAACACCTTTTATTACAGTTCTTTTAAATATCTTTAAAAGTTATTTAATGGCAGCTGTGAAGTAAAGGCTATCCATCATGTAACACTGATGGGATTTATCTCACCTCACTTTAGACAGGGTAGACATCTTCATCTGATCTAATTGCCTACCCTTCCTATTTAGTCAGCAGAGAGATAGGGATGCTTATAGATTGCCAGTCATCACGGCTGTTTTTTATAGTTGCATTTGGATGCAATAAACTGCAACCTGGACATACACACATACCCCCCACCATTCTGTATCTTGCAGGAAGAAGAAGCTTGGTGGAGGCAGCAGGAGGCACTGAGAGGAAATGGTAACTGCACTCACAGTACCTCTCTAAATAGTAAAGTGCCAATTTAGTTTCAGAGCAACAGAGTTCTCCTGTTTTTTTTCCCAGAAGGTACTATATAAATTATGGTGGCAATGGTCAGTCCAGTGAGATCCACAGCTAGGGGAAGAATGTGATTAAATCAAAAGAGCAGCTAGACAGCAGCAGAAAGACCCTCCCAGAGACACTTAACTACAAGGAAGGTTAGTTTTTCCAAACCAAAAAAAAATTGTTACCTGAAACCAAGAAGAGGAGAGAAAGTATTTACATTTCAATGCCACAAACAATGGCTATGTCAACAATCACATTGCTAGATTAAAACACTATTCAATTCTAGCTGGACTGTTGGGACTGCTGCAGTGTGATCTCACCAGCAGCAATACTAGAGTGAAAATCGGCAACAATCAAAAGAACCTGAAGCAGGTTGGTTGAACCAATAGACTGAGGCGCAGATGGAGCCTGAGGGACCACCAGAACACAGTGCAGCACAGGAGAAAGAAAAGTGCCCCACTGATTCCTTTAGCACATACAAGTAATGGATAACCAGCTTGATGATCAGCATATTGGACCTTGGAGAATGGCAGCAAAGACCATGCTCTTGTAGTGACTATTCCACTCTTGTATTCTGGTTTGAAACAATAATTGACAACACCAACTATTAAAGAAATAAAGAAGCATCTTGCTCACTACTAGAATAAAAGAAGGGATTGTAAGAATAAGGAGGCAGCACAAAATCAGCCCATAATTTTATGACTTGCAGATAGATTATCTGCAGATAGATTATCTGCAGTTTCTCCCAGTTTGTACTGTGGTAATAGGGAGGAAGTTTAACTTTAGCAACAATGGATTCTTTGTGTTCTTACCATATGTGGCAGATGAAAAAAGGTAGAATATAGTAGTGTGTAACCTATACTAAGAGCATTGCTAGGAAAAAATCCTAGCTACTCAGAATTTTAACTCATGCCATTAGGGAAAAGGATAGTAGAGCTCACAAAATGCACGTTTTATATATCTTTCCCAGTGTCTGAAACAAATTCTCACACATCTGTGAATCATTATTTCCACAGTTCAACTACTTCTGTCTACACAATGTGGCTCTAAGATACAGGAAAATCTCCTGTGGCCAAGTGGGCAAAGTACCATGGGAAAGTACCATTTTCCAACACTCACTGTCCAGCCCATAATGATCTTGTTATGTTGTAAACTGTGATGGGACACTATGTCCAAGGTTTAAAAAACATAGGCCCAAGTCTTCATTTCCTAATGATGTTAGGAATTACTTTTCTCTCGGTTCTTCAGCATGTTTCATCAAGCCATCATTTCATGAGAGCTTTGAAAATTATTCAATGTCCTTAGGTACCTAAACAGATATCAGGTTCTTTGAAG
>VYZV01025144.1:134731-152484 GCA_013401275.1 Pandion haliaetus | reverse complement strand
GAGGCAGAAATAGCACTGTCTTGAGCATTGTGAATGTGCCCATGAACAAATCCTTCCTTCTCCTTTCAACAAGGTGGGTAATATTCTGACTGTATTGAAAAACATTAAGACATAAGCCGTTTCCTGTATTTGTATTCTTCTTCTTCATTCTCACTTTCTCTCTTTCTTTCGCTACTTAGATCTACATAATATATATCTATATATGCAAACACAGAGGTGTGTATATATTTAAGTGTGGATGCACCTATCCATATATAGCATGGACATATCTTAATAACTATCTATCTGCCTACCTAACTGTAGTGGCAGATGTTTGTTTGGATTAACATGATAATATTCTACTACTTTTATGGAACAGAAAACTGAGAATATTATTTGTACAAAAGCAATATACCCCAAAAGATCTGGTGGTCATGGTTAAATATGTATCTTCTGTTTGTTGTAGATTTGATTGTTATCTTATATGTAAGATCTTTATGTGTAATCATAGAATAATCAGGGGTGTATGGGGTTTTTTTTCTGTCTATTATACAGCACAGATTGCTAGTATATGGTTTGCCACATGGTTCCTATCTTTTATACCCTTGCCCCATGCATAGACTGAAAGCATTGAAAACATGTGAGTAGCTGTTGTTGACACTGAGTAAATACGGAATCCATATATTAAATTTCAACATCAACTATGCAGGGCTGAATTTCCTGCAGCTTTGATTCTAATGTCCTAGTAATGTTTATGCTATCAATATTAGCTTACACAACATTCAGGCTTTGGAGCTGAGGGGTAGATAAGATTAAACTGCTTTCCATTCTAGCAGAAAATTTCCCAGCTTTCTCCAAAGCTTCAAATACTACAAGACTGCTTCATGGAAATATAAAGGGGGCCTGCATTCATAACAATATGCTAAATTTCAGGTAATTTGGCCAATGACTCACTGTCTATGGTTCATTCCAAAAATAACAGTCAAGTGTTATTGCAGATGGCAGATTTTTTTGTCTAATCTCGCCATCTTGTGATTTGCCTTGTCACTTATGCCTGGAATATCTGTGTGTTTCACATAAAATGAAGCACAGTAACTTCGAGGCTCTTTCTTTTCTCATGGTCTTTTGTCCTTGAAACTAAATTCAGCTTGAAAAGAAGAGTATTTGTTGACTGATCAGGCAATGCTGGTGGGAATCATCAAGAATATTTGAGCTCTCCAAGTGCCTTTTGTGGAAAAGTCTCTGAAATAGGCAGGCTTCACAGCATTTCTTAAGGCAGACAGGTTCTGGATCCACCTGGGCTCCTCTCTTATGAGAGCTTGGAAACAGGGAACATGCCATCCCTTTTCTTCAAATGCTCCACACTCGGTTTTGTGATCCACCCCAGCAATTAGACTTGACTTAGCTCCAGCTCATTCCATAAATTCTTGTGAAAATTAAGACTGAGATTAGAACCAAAAGCTGGCATCAAAAGGTGACTGGCTGGTATAAAGATTTGAGCATAGGCTTACCAGAGCAGGAGGCATGAAGAAATTACACAAGCTGCATCAGCTGTAGCCTTTTCCTTCAGTTTTACATTCAAATCAGTGGTACAACTGTGGCAGATTCTGTGGTTAAATTCAGTTTGCTGCAAGTTTATTAAGGAGCTGTGACTTGCAAATTCTTAGATGTTCAACATTTCAAAAACCAAAGGTTCCAACTTAAAAAATCCTGCTTCTCCCCAATTTGAATTTTACAATCAAATGTACTGTTAGCATCTCTGAACAATGAGTTTTTCTGCTTTTGTGTATGTCATGATTAATGGAGCAGATGGAGGTCCCTTGAAGAACAAAAGCACTCTCTCATTAGAAAGTTTTCCAGTACCTGCTGCACATGACTATCCTTAAAAATCACGTGCTTAAGACAGACCTGTGAATAGACTTCCATGAATTCTAGAAAATGTGTTTACACCCCAGATTCTCAACTTTCTGTTCTTTTCCATGCTGGGTGCTTTATGAGTGCCTGGCCCCAAGCCTTAATTTTTTGGGTGGTAATGATTCATGCTGACAGGTCTATTTTACCTCAAAATCTCTACTGCAACATCTAATGTTTTTCAAATAGTTTTCAAATATTTTGTTTAAATCAACAATTTTAGTGTGAGCAAAATTTTTATACAAACATTTTAAAACGTGCATAATTCAGAGAACATAACTAGAGCAGCTAAGGTTAAGCTACTGAATGCAAAAACCTGCAGTTGGATATTTTAGTGAGACTTTCTCTACTAAAATAAAATTAAATACCCTTTTTAGCATTAGTTAGCCAAATTGTAGGCTTAGCCATATTTATCCATAAAGCCAGCTCTGGTCTGGTTGCCATATTAATACAGGTCTGACTAGCAGAAACAACTCCCGTAAACTATTTGAACGTGACCTTTGATTTGCAAACATCATTATCTTTTATTCCCAGTCTTAGACTTGTAACAATATCTAGAATGACTGACACTTATCTAACTGAATTCACTTAGTTGTTGGGGTTTCACACTTGACCTTGATGATTTTGCTATGATACAATTGCTAAGGAATGCCACACCATAGCAGTTAGACATGGTTTGAGTCAGATGCTGCTATCTATAATGATTCTGCCCTTGACTGATTAGAAAAATGTTGATTTCTGGAATTTTTGATTGGTCTTCACAGAGATTCTCATGTTCATTAATCCATTCCTTAAGATAAATAAACTTTTATATGTCCTCTCCTCTCTCTGTGGATCTGAGATACTTTCAGTGATGCAAGTAAATTTTTATTTCTTTTAAATATTTATTGTCCATTTATATAGCATTTGCTTCTAACTCTGCCATGAGGGGAACAACTGTTGCTGTCTTCCAGCTGGTATGATCTGTTCCCTAAGCAAGCTTGTTTTCTGACAGTATCAACACTGACTTTAAATGCATGTCATGTCATTATTTGCCTGTTACTACTGTTTTTCATGGTGGGTGTTTTCCAGACATGTGCCTAAGAAAGTATGAGAACTGATCAGATCGACATGCTTACCCAGATACTGCAATTCTGCAGGCAAAATATGGGGCTTTTCTCAGTACCCAGCTCTCCACTACTCCCAGCTGGGGATGCACAATAAACTGTGTGAGCTCTAAAACTACCTCTTAGGTTAGTTCCTTCTCTGTTGCCCTTGATCATACAACATCAGTGTGGACATAGGGATGCGGCATCCCTGCAGTGCTCACTGAAGGGACTCCTGCCTGGGTGCAGACCACCATGCTTTGGGGCTCACTGGGCCTGGGATGGAGGACAGCACCAGGGAGATGGGCATCCTTCCCCTGGCAGGGCTGACAGCTCTCTCCCCATGGAAAGGAAGACAAAGTCACTGGTTCGGCACAGCCGGCTGAAGTCATAGACAGTGCTCCAGCTTCTGTGACCAGTTGGTCTGCTGACGATGGCAGCAATGAAAGAGCTCTTTGCAGGTGTCTTTCAGCCCGGTGTCGGTCCCTGACACATAGCTTGTGCCCACACTAGCACTGCCCCTCTGTGTCACTGCCCTCTGAAAGTAAAGGAGGCATAACTTTGCAGAATGGTTAAGGTTGGAAGGCACCTTCCCCAAAGTCAGTGGAGAGAAACCAGCCTCCATAGGCAGATCCTGTCCCATGGCTGGTTAATTAACCCAAGTGGTTAATTAAAGAAGCTGTGTTGCATTGCCCTGCCAAGATCCCAAACAGCCACCCACCACTGGTCCATCAGTCCTGGAATAACCTCTGGATCTCATGCCTCACATGCTGTGGGTGCTGGGAGTGTGTTTTCTGCTATTTAAACTACTGAATCTTGACCAGCATGACCAGCTTGTATGACTTGGCCCAAGGACTATGAGTCACCCTTTAAATACACTGTCGAAGAAATAGTGTCATAATAGGGTTAGAAAAACATAGTGCATTCCTCTGCTCCAAAGTAGGATCAACAATTTGTAAAACACACTTAACAGATATTTTGCTAGCATGTTCTCAAAAATATCCAGTGATGGAAGTTGCCTTAGCCTGTGTCCTGCTGTACCAGTAACTGACCATGTTCTTTCCCCATCTGCTCACTGATTACTCTGGGGGTCCTGGGGCAGAAATTGTGCTTTCACACTGCCTTTGCCCCCATATATAAAAGGATGCCAGATTCTTCTAAGTACACCAGAACAAGCATTGCTCTGACCCTCCCTCGTTACCTTTTTTTTTTCAGTTGGGGAAAAACCTTTACCAGTGGTGCTATTTCAGTCAGATTCTCATGTGAGATTCTCATGTAGGTGACAAACTTGGCAACCCTACTCCCTGGTACCAGGGATACAAACTCTCTGCTGTCCTTACCCCTGGCTCACAGGTTTTGGACTTTATTTTTTTGTTTCTTTTTAAATTACATCAGGATAACAAGATGTGATTTAAGAGGGGTTCAGATAACAAAGCTGGGTACATCCCAGTTATCTCAAATTCTAGTCCATAGACATTTTTTAACTTGCCTGGTGCTTATTGCAAGGGCAAAGTAGAATAGTCTTTAGGCTTCATTGCAATATAAACATTGAATTCTGTTATCAGCAGTTGCAGAATGGTTTTACATTATAAAATATAGACTATAGCTGCAATAATAACTGTAGAAGTATAGAATGTATAAGCAATAAATATAACTGTAACTGAGAAAACAGCTATTATATCCATCTCTGCAGAATTCAAGTCAGTCTCCTACCAACTTTGTCCATTGTTTTCTATGTCCCTGTACCTGATCTTCTGGTAATGGCTCTATTCATCATAATGAGTCGAAATGTCCTGGAAATATCTTCTCGTCCAGATGGAGAACATTTTTTAAGTAGCAGGTATATGAAAAACATATATTTGTATATTTATGTGTATGCTGAAAGGTAAATATTCATAACCCACTGAAGAAAGCTTAGGCCTTTCTTAAAATAGGGTAGCTTTAATGAAAATAACTGTGATATGAACTTTGCTTCCAGCTTCCTTTGGTACATTAAAGGAAGAGCATAGAAATAAAGATATTAACATGTTATTAATGTTTATTGTTGAAATATGTATATATGAGATGTGCTCTTCATACATTATGTAATGTCTAAATTACAGAAATGTGGGGGAGTTTAATAAGTCGTCCACATGGTTTCATCTTTTAATGTAATTTTGCTACATTCTAAATGAAGCAGGGAAAAGTCACTACTTTTAGCAATTTCAGAAATTATTTTATATGTGAAAGCAGCTGAATAGTAACACAGTGAAAATATTGTAGGTAGCATTGCATTGAGATCATTGATCATTTTTTTCTTAATAAAAGTAGGGTGCATAGAGAACTGAAGCAAAACTGTGCTGAAAACAGAGCAGAAGGAAGGAAGGTTGATTAGCAGTAAATCTGCAATTGAAATATGCTGTCTCTAAAAGATAAATTATTTTCTGTCAATATCTGTTTGGGGTTTTTTTTCTTCTTCAAGTTATTCCAAGTAGTGCATTTATTGAGCCATAGTGGTGAGTGCTGGATTGATGACAGATGTTTAGTCCAGCTCTGGGCAAGAGTTAAAGGAGATCTCTGGAATGTTTCAGGAGAGTACTGAAGAACCAAAATGCTGTTTTGAAGCTCATGCTGCATGGATGATAACTATAATAAAAATTTTCCTTGATGGTCACTTCAGAGTTGGGAGCACGCTGTAACAACTCAGAGAATTTTAAGTATGTCAACTAGTCTTATTATTTAATTATTGTTTTAGTAGATGTCTTTCAAGTAGCAGTAGACATGGCAAAGCACATACTTCTCACAACACTGGGAGGAATGGGAAAGGGGAGATTAATAATTTTAACATGCATTAATACATTTGTCCATTCGTTCTTACCAATGTTGTTTGTAGCTATGAACATTTAGTAACTTCACAGAAGAGCTGTTGCAAACCCAATTGACTCTGTTGCAACATGGGATCTGGTTCAGAGAATTTACATATCAGCTGATGTGGGAGCTCAAATCAGAGCGTATTTGGCCATTGATTTCAGTGACACCACAAAGGTGCTTCTGTACCTTACCCTACTGCCCCCATCCTTGGTCTTGGGAAAGCAGAGTGGATACCCACAGGAAACCAAAACAAGCTTCAAGGTGTCTCATCTCCATGTTATAAAGACTCTCACTAATCTGAAACCCACACCTTCTTAGAGAAAACTAGCTATTTTAGTATCAAAAGCACTCAGGGTAAAACTCAGTCTTTGGATTCACATTGTAGTTCTCATTGATTTCAAATGGCCTATGGAAAGTGTATAGAATATGCAGAATACACTGCAGGCCAAAAAAAGAATTGTATTTGGCTTAAAACATAAGTTAAAATTTATTCCTTTTACAATCTGTCGATTTCAGAAATGTGGCTTGTCCTATGTGTTCCAAATCGTCATAATCACCAGGCTAATGAGAGAACCAGGATTTTTGTTAAGTCATAAAGTAGGTGGCTTCCAATTCTTGGCCGAGTCTCTGTCCTTAGACCAGCTGACATCATGATGTATCAAGAGATAAACTCAAGGTAGCATAGCTGTTGCAATGGTGAACAAGCAGGGAGTGCTGGCTTTCAAAATGCAATTCAATCTGAAAAAAATGGAAAAGCAATGCTGTCTACAAAAAAACCATTCTGCTTTTAGTGAAGTCACTCAAAGCTTTTAGACGAGATTTCCTCCTCCTTTCTCTTTTCCTTTAGTATAATCAGCTAGAGGAGTTATGTCTCCTTCCACTGGGGTGGTTCTGTGGAAGTTTGATGTCTTAGATCAAAGAAAACTGGAGGTGTAGAATTAGCTAATATTTTAAAAAGAAATGTCAGTAGAACTTTTTAATCATAAGAAGTTGTTTCACTTAGAGTTTCATAAAAAGTCTCAGATTAGTGGTATTTTCCTTTCTCTATCACAGTCCGCCCATCCCTAATTATCACAAGGCTCCAACACCCTTGTCATTAAGGTCCTGCTAAGGTAGTTGGACAATTGGAGGAGGTAGGTTGGGAACATTAATAAATGCTTCAGCCACCATCTTTCCCTACACTGACAAAGAAGTTTTGTTCTGCTATAAAACTGCCTACAGGTTCGTTCTTGAGTGTGGGGAGGGGTGGGGCGGTGGTATATGCAGATGTGACAAAATAATCTCTGTGAAGGGGAAAATGGCACATGAATATATAGAAGAGTCTGAAAACATGCATCAGGAGCCACCGGAAAAAGTCTTACAGGATGGTGAGTGAAGTGGTTTCAGTGGCTGCCAATGGGTAGAGAAAGCTGAGGAGGGGAGGGCTGATGGTGCCGCACAACCCTCAGCTGTCCATGAGAACACCTTAGGTGTGTTTCATCTGGTTAAAATCACCATTTCAGAAGCATTGAAAAAGTTAACAATAGTGCCTCCATTCCCCTCTGGTTTGTGTGTTTCTTTGTGGCTTAGGCACCATCTCCCAGGGCAGCCCGGCCTTGGGGAGCCTCATACCAGGTCAGAACAGCACTTCTTCAGTGGCTTAGGACAGGCACCATGGCTCTGAAACTCAGTATGTGGGAGAGCAAACAAGCAGGAGTAATGTAGGTTCCTTTCAGTCCAACCCAGAGCAAGCAGACCTTAATTCAAGGAAGGGTTCCTCTGTGTGGGAGAAGAGCAGAGAAATTTTAATTATGTTCACTCAGGCACAAGAGTTTACAAGGCCTACAAAAGAAAAACGGAAAGAACGAGAAGTTGCCAGAATAGCTGCAAAGAGGGATTGCTCAAAGATGCAACTGAAAAAAATACCTGTACAATAATAAATTAAGCTTCAAAACGTCCCTCTGAGGTAGGTAAGTATTATTAAACAAGAATATACAGAATTAATTAAGGTTCACAGGGAAAAGAAAGGGCAACAACAACAACAAAAAAAAGCTGAACAAATTAATGCTAGCCAAAGGGGTAAGGAGAATAAGCATCCTACAGACAGAATCAAGGAAGAAACATATCGTAGGAAGAAAACATACCCATTAATAATGGAGCCATTATTGGAACTGATTGCCAATGCTTCCTTCATTATTGGAGCTGATTGCCAATGCTTCCCTAAGGGAGGGCAAAGATGCCAGACTCTTTGCAGAGAGGAGGAGCAGGGAAGGGCATTACACCCTCGCTTAGCTTATCTTTTCCTTTATGCTGACATTCTGTTAGGCAATCACCTCATTTTCAGGCTTTCTTTGGGAAGTTTTTAAGGAAGGCTGTAGAGATGCAGGGTCAGGACACCTGCAAGGTACCTCTGGAACTCTATCCCTTAGCATCAAGACCCTCCCTGTAGCACAGATATTAAGTACTTTCATGGAGATTTCATGGGTGCTGCCAATCTAGTACTATAACTATCATTGCCAACAGATAAGAGAATTGCCAGACCGACATGTCGTTACATTCCAAAGGTAAGTTATTTCACCAGGGCATGGAAGGCCAAGCACATTAAAATAAAACCAACTTAAAACCAAAAAAACCTATGTGCAATTTTCTTGGTAAGAGGAGGGGAGACAGAACCTAGTATATCAGCCACCATCACTTAATATCTTGAAAAAAAAGATTTAGTATGATGCTGCCAAAGAGGTGTACTGGGTGTGGATGGGATGCAGTTATTTTTCTTCATAGCAGCCAGTAGGTGCTGTATTTTGGATTTGTGACTAAAAGTGTTGATAACATACTATTATGGAGCAGTGCTTGCATACTGTTGGAGTTTTCTCTTTTTCCTACACCGCTCCTCCCAGAAGCAGGATGGGGATGGACAAAAGCTTGGAACTCTGAGGTCTAAAGAAAACACTGGACCAATACTTGTTGAAGATGGTCACCTGACTAATAGGATGAAGAAAAAGTGGAGGCATTCAATGTGTTTTTTGCCTCAGTCATTAATAATACTGATAGAACTTGGGCTGCCCGGTCCCCTGAGTCAGAGGACCATGAGTGTGGGAACAGTGGTTTTCCATTTGTGGACACTGAAATTGTAAGGGATCAGTTGTATCAGTTGAATGTTCACAAGTCTATGGGCCTGATGGGATTCATCCCAGAGTACTGAAGGAGAGACCAGATGTTATGACAAGACCCCTCTCTATCATCTACAAAAGGTCTTGGGAGTCTGGGGAGGTGCCCACTGACTGGAAGCTAGCCAGTGTTATTCCAAGCCACAAAAAAGGGCATGAGGGAAGACCCAGGGAACTACAGGCCTGTTAGTTTAACCTCAGTTCCTGGAAAAAATATGGAGAAGATTATACTGGGTACTACTGAAAGGCATTTAAAGAATAATGCAATACTCAGGTACAGTCAACATGGGTTCACAAAAGGGAAGTCCTGTTTAACTGATTTGACATCCTTCTATGACACGGTTGCCTGCCTAGTGGGTGAACGGAAGGCAGTGGATGTAGTTTTTCTGGATTTTCATAAGGCTTTTGATACTGCCCCTCACAGCATCCTTCTGGACAAGTTGTCCAGCTGTGGGATAAGTAGGTTTAGGGGGAACTTGCTGAATGGAAGGGCTCAAAGTGTTGTAGGGAATGGGGCTACATCTGGCTGGCAACTGGTCACCAGTGGTATTCCTCGGGGTTCAATTCTAGGGCCCTTTCTGGTCAATATCTTTATCAATGATCTGGATGCAGGAGTTGAAAGCACCATTAGCAAGTTTGCTGATGATACCAAACTGGGAGGTGCTGTTGACTCTCTTGAGGGACAGGAAGCCTTGCAGAGGGATCTAGATAGATTGGAGCACTGGGCTATGATTAATGGGATGAAATTTGATGAGTCCAAATACTGGATTCTGTACCTAGGACCAAGTAACTCTGGGCACAAGTATAAATTGGGAGAGGAGTGGCTGGAGAGCAGCCCTGCAGAAAGGGATCTGGGGTGCTGGTCAGCAGCACGCTCAGTGTGAGGCAGCAGTGTGGCCTGGCAGCCAAGAGGGCAACCCACATCCTGGGGTGCATGAAACACAGGATAACCAGCCGGTCAAAAGAGGGGATTATCCTGCTGTATTCAGCATTGGTGCAGCCGTTGAGTACTGTGTGCAGTTCTGGGACCCATAATTAAAGAGGGATGTGAAGGTCCTTGATTGCATCCAGAGGAGGGCAACAAAGCTGGTGAAAGGGCTGGAAGGAACGTCCTGTAAGGAGTGGTGTGCTGGGTTTGGCTGGGGTAGAGTTAATTTTCTTCCTAGTAGGCAGTAAGGGGCTATGTGTTGGATTTGTGCTGAAAACAGTGTTGATAACACAGGGATGTTTTCCTTACTGCTGAGCAGTGCTCACACAGAGCCAAGGCCTTTTCTGCTTCTCACCCCGCCCCACCAGCGAGCAGGCTGGGGGGGCACAAGGAGTTGGGAGGGGACAGAGCTGGGACAACTGACCCCAACTGACCCAAGGGCTATTCCAGACCATATGATGTCATGCTTAGCAGATAAAGCTGGGGGAAGAAGAAGGAAGGGGGGGACATTCAGAGCGATGGCGTTTGTCTTCCCAAGTCACCATTAGGCGTGATGGAGCCCTGCTTTCCTGGAGATGGCTGAACACCTGCCTGCCCATGGGAAGTGGTGAATTAATTCCTTGTTCTGCTTTGCTTGCGCGCGTGGCTTTTGCTTTCCCTCTTAAACTGTCTTTATCTCAGCCCACAAGTTGTCTCACTTTCACCCTTCTGATTCTCTCCCCCATATCACTGTGAGGGAGGTGAGTGAGCGGCCACGTGGGGCTGAGTTGCCAGCTGGGGTTAAACCACGACAAGCAGCTAAGGACTTTAGGCTTGTCTAGTTTAGAGAAAAGGAGTCTGAGGGGTGACCTCAGTGCTCTCTACAGCTTCCTGAGGAAGGGAAGTGGAGAGGGCGGTGCTGAGCTCTTCTCCCTGGTATCCAGTGATAGGATGCTTGGGAATTGTTCAAAGCTGCACCAGGGGATGGTCAGACTGGACAATAAGAAGCATTTCTTTTCCAAGAGGGTGGTCAACAGGCTTCCTAGAGAGGTGGTTGATGCCCCAAGCCTGTCAGTGTTCAAGAGGCATTTGGACAATGCCCTTAATTACATGCTTTAACTTGGTCAGCCCTGAATTGGTCAGGCAGTTGGACTAGATGATCGTTGCAGGTCCCTCCCAACTGAAACAGTCTGGTCTATTCTCTTCTCTCTCTCTCTTTTTTTTTTCCTTAAAAATTTCCAAAAGCCAAAAGATTCTTATGAATGTGTTTGCAGTTCGGAGTTGTTTGACACACTTGTGCAAACAAATTGCAGCTCATTTTTTTTGCAAACAGTTTGCTGCAAATGCTCATTTAGGGAATTCATTATTCTCAAATCATGTTTTGATGTTTGTAATCATTCACCTACTTACGCACTCAGATGCCACAATGATAATTAGGAAGATACTGTTGTTTCTTTTCCCCAACTGGATGACCTAACATGAATAGACAGAAGTGTTGCCTCAGCAAATCACTGGGGCTCATCATTCTCCTAGGGAACATGTGGAGAAAGAGAAAAAGATGAAGATACCCTGAGTAAAGTAGAACTGCGGATTTGTTGGGGTTTCATATTTGTCTGCATTCTCAAATTTAAAAAAAAAAAACCTTAAAAAGCTGTAAAATATTTTAATTTCAAGAGCCGTTTTCCAACTAAGCAGTATGTTTTTCCATTAAGAGTCTAATTATAACAATGGAAAGTATCAACCAGGATTTGGCTGTATAAATATAATCTTCCAAAGGATCCAGGCATCTCTAACATTTGATTTGATTGCCTGAAATCTGGCTAGAGAACAAAAATACGTAGCAGGCATTCTTTTTTTCCTTGAAAACATTAATAGCTTTGCAGGTAAGAAAACTTTGTGAAGAGAAAATTTGATTATTGATACAAGAATAGTTGTACTAGACTTATTATAACTTGTACTGGCAAATCTTTACAAATCAGGCTACATCTTTGCAGAATCCTAAAAGCAAATAATTGTTCCTTTGCATATGATACATATAATGAAGAGGATATAGTGATAACATATGCTTATGATGCTTTTGGCTTTTTTGGTCTAAGAGAGGGAAGAAGTTGATTGCTTGTTTTAAAAAATTAAATGTTTTTGTTAATTAAAGAAAATGTGAAAGTTTCTGCTTTCTGTTACCCAAAACCGCATTCAGACCCCAAAGAAGATAGCACCCTTAACAACAAAACAGCCACTTACAGCTCTGCAGAGTCTAAAAAGCTGCTTTTAACATCTGCATTTTACTTTGGTTTTCTATTTTATTTTAGAAATTGCATGTATGCATTGATTATTGTTTATGCTGTCCTTCTGCAGCTTTAGATAGGTGCTGCAAGTTCTTCATATGGTGTACTGTAGAGCAGGGAACCATACACTTGAGACCTAGACAGCCAACAAGACTTTATTCTCAAAGATTAAGGGCCCTTGTACAAGAAACCTGTGTGGTGTAATTATAATCTTTATTTCAGGAAAGGACCTTAGTAAGATATTCCTGGTTTACTGAGGCCTGATTTTGAAAGAATGAAAGGATGCTCTGTTTACAAGTAAAGAGGTAAGCATGGATGTATTATCAGAGCCATAAACCATGTCATCAAACATGGCTTTCTTCCTTTCATTCCTCAGAAAACACTCAGCTTCAGCATTTATGAAATTATTACTGAAAATACTTTTTGCATTCATACAATAAAGATTTCGAAGAAAAAAAGCAAAGACTGAAAAATATTCTACAGAAGATGTTGGTTACTTTGGTCTAGCTGATGTTTCCATGAAAGAATGAAAACGGTGGCTGTATCTTAAAAATTTGAAATTAGCAGCTTCTCTCTGAAACTTCTAGTCACAAATCTTGTATATCCTTTGTACAAATCTGCACTTGTTTTCCTAATACCTTTATAATTTCAGTAATGATGAGTCTCAGGTACAGTACAGCAAGGTGCTGTATAGTGCTGCAGCTAATTTGTAACAAGTCTTTTGAGGAAAAACTTCATAACAACTGTAGAGATATTCATAAAAGTGTATAAATATGCAGCAATTGTTAATCTTATAAAGTTCAGAAATATAAAATCACTTTTAGAAAGACTGTTAAGAAAAAAAAATCTTCAATGACTTTTCAGTTCCTACAGTGACTCTTTGAGCTTAATTAAGCTGAAAATAATATTTTTACATCTAACTGACTCATATAGAACAAATCTGTTTAGACATTTAAACCAGAATTCCAATTCTTACTAAACTCTGAAACTAAAATGATGTAACAGGAAACAGTCTGGTTAAAACAGCTAGTAGAAGGAGGTAAAACTAACTTTAAAAATATTTCTGAGGTTTTCCATCTACATGAAAAAGGCAGTTGGAGTACACTGTGTATGCATTCGACATTTTGCATATTCAGAATATTTGAGACAAACCCAGGAAAGTGGTGAGCCAGAGAAAGCATAAGAGAGAAACTATTCCTATCAAATCCAGACAAGCCTGAGGGAAGTATGTATTCATCTTTCTATAAAATCATAAAGACTGGCTGTAGGAACCTCTTTTAATTGTACAAGCAATGCTTTCTGATCCTCTCCTCAATTTTGTTGATTCAACAGCACTCCATCTATTTATATTTCTGACAAGCAACCACTGGACAACTTAGAAGGAAAAAGGCAAAAAAGAGGAGAATTAACTGTCCATTTCAGCGATGGTTCTGCAGTGTGATGATGGCACTGAACAGCTTTCACCATGAGGAAAATTAAGTTGTAAATTTTGGTAAGAAATTTAATGTATTTATTTTTCTTTGACAGCTTTAATCGGCCACACTGAAACTGAAATTTAAAATTCTTACAGTGTTTGTTTATATAGTGTGTTCATTAGGACACAGTACAGACTAAAGGTTGGTAACAGGAATATGGTGGGATTTCATTTGGATTTTATCTTCTTACATATGGCTGAATGTCAACATCGATAATTCTGAACTGATCTAATCTGCGTGCCTGATTTAAATACTCTCTTTTCATTCTGTTCCAAAGGAAACAGGTGTAGGTAGCTTTCCTGTAAATAGTCTAAGAGCAAAAGCCAACATGATCACATCAGAAAAAATCCATAGGCTGTCTTGTGCAATGTTACTACACTGCTCCTCTTCTGTAGACAAATAAAAATTGTGCTAAATTTTGAGTCTCTTTCTTACTTTAATCTTCTTTCCTTTTGCTTGTAGTCTTGATTGCATGTGGGAATTCATATCTATGCTTTTAAAATCAGTTTTTTGAAGTATTTCATGAACTATGCACTGACATCTCACAGATGTAGTCCATGCACCACAGATTTGGAAAAAAACTAAACAATGCCCAGGTTTCCAAGTGAATTTATATGAAGCTTACCTTTACATAAAAGTGTAGTCCGTAGAGAAAAGAAAAAAATAAAAGTGAAAAATTATTCAAAGGTCAGTGAGCAGTTACCCATGCTATACTAAACAGACTGTACCCACCCATCAGTTACATTATTTTGCCCAGGTATAATTGTTTTAGCTATGTCTGATAAAATAAAAGTTCTCCACAGGGATACCCACAGGCTGCCATATGACCATGGTTACCACTTCAGAGAAACACCATTTTGTACTTGTAGATTTATTTTATGTAAGTGAGCAGGTTACATATCATGTCCTTCTTTTTCTTCCTTACCTCTCCAATATCAATCTAAAGGGATGTAAATTCAGTCAGATCCCTGATTATTGTGGATGGGACACTGTAAAATAAACAGAAGTGAGACAAAATAAAACAAAGGCCAGGTGATGCAATGACAAACAAAAGATAAAGGACAGATTCATAACTTCTCAGGAAAAAAACCCTTAGAAATTAAACAAAAGGTAATGTTTCTTGGACTCTCTCATGGCAAGGACATATAAACATAGTCAAATGGATATTAAGACTATCATAATTGGGAAGCAAAGACCAAGCAGACCGAGAAGCTGAGCAGAAGTGAGATGACAAGAATCTCTGAGCAAGGCACAGAACCCCCCCTTCCCTTGCAGGTGGAAGCCAGGACAGAGAGGTCATGAGTAAGACATCACTCTTCCTGTATGTAATCTGTATTGTTTTGCTACTCCATTTCATTTACCCTGCCAATAAATCAATGTGTCCTGCATGATTGTAATTGTCTAGGGTGTTGCTTGTTATTACTGCCCATCCACCTGCACCTGCTCCAAGGTGTAACACCAAGAAAGATAGGCAAAGTTCAGCTCTAAGCAGAGCACAGTGCTTGATGACTGGAAAACTCCAGACACTAAAGCAAGGAGAGACCTAGGGCCAGTCAACAGGAAACACTATGGGGGGAAGTAATTGAATTTCCACCCATTTTCAGAGGTCCCGTTCTGAACCAGGAATTAAAGAAAATCTTTCTCCACTAAAAACCTAATCCCAGGATCCTTTGAATGGCACCTGCCGTTATTCTCTGACAGCAGAGAGAAGACCAGTTTTCCTTCTTTCTTTTCTGAAGCAAGCTAGAAGCCGCTTATGTGGGAGACAGCTTTAATTGCCTCCTCAGCTAAGCAGATTCATGCATTCACATCTTTCATTCATTCATGTCTTTGCTCCTAAAAAAATGCCCTAGACAAAAGACTCTGGGATATCCACCCCAAAGCTCACCCCTGTCTGCTCTTGGAAATGGGTGGCTGGCAGTTCAGTCAAAATCATGGGGCAGAGGGCAAATAGGAAGGCCTGAACTGTGGACCCCACTTCCATTTGTTTAACTAGAATCCCATAATCTCAAAACCTGGCTAGGTCTGTAACAGGTTTGTCTCTAAAACACATTGAATTCACACCCAGAAGTCTCTGGTTCTTTTAAAACATGACTCTGGTGAGGACTATCTCTTCCAGGACATCTGGCGAGCACTCAGGATAGGAATCCCTGCATTTCATATAATACTGCATGGAAGTGAGAAGTAGTCAGGACTCATGTGCTGAGCAGGAATATCTCTGTTCACATGAAAGCCATTCAAGCAAATAGCTGCTGCTGTTCTATTATTCACAAGCATTGAGTTAAACTTGTGTCTGGACCATGGTGTGAAAATAACTGTAGTCTTCAGTGTACTGTCTCATATACAAAAAATGTACATATAGCAAGTGAATTTATTTGAATGCATTGGTCTCCATTTTTAGTCATTGCTATCACCATTTCATGACAGTCACAAATAATTTAGTAGATGTGTATGTGTTCTCACAGCCCTAACTGTAAAGGACACATTAAGATCTTTGTAATAGCCTATATGCCACAATTGTGGGGAACAAATCCATCCCTACGCCATATTATATTAAACAGTGTTCCATTAATAATGTTATATAATTGGTCATACCAGCTCACATAATAAGTTACTACAGTTGTTACAGCAGAAATGGAGATAGAAAGGACCTTTACCTGACTTAAAGACATATTTTGGTTGCAGACAGAAAGGATAACTCCTAACTTGGACATCAGAAACATAGATTTGTTCTTATAAGCTGTCACATCTGGGAACAGTAAGTAAAGATGAACTGTTTCCTTAAAATACTGCCGTAATTTAAAAAATTTGAAATTGGGAAAAAGAAATGTTTAGAAAGAGGCGTTACAAGAACTCTGTGTAAAATACCTATTCAGTGAAACTTTTAAAGATTTCAAAAATGTTAATTTTCCACAACAGGACGGAAAACAGAAACATTTGAAAATCTGTACCCAAACAAATAAAGAAATTAAATGGCAAGTTGTCAGTAAAAGTTGCAAGGTGCTGATTCAGAGAGATTGGAAGTTGCTTCTTGCATGTGGGAGATAAGGTCCCTTAAAAGCTATTGTGAGGAAGCACCTAAGCCTCTAGAGTTTTTGAAACTGAGAAACATTTCCTGACAAAAGTTCAGCCAAATAGCTATACATCCATGTAAAAATTGACTGTGCTGCTCAGCACTTCCTAAACAAAAAATGGCTTCGTTCATGCTGAGCTTGAATCCCTGAGTACAGTAGAAAAGCACCATTTACTCCTGCAATAAAAAAAGCTTGTAATAGTCTCAGTGGTTTATCCTGATGAAGAAGTCAGCATTAACAGAGAACATACTACATTATACACCACTGACATGTTATTCTTCAGGAAAGTCCCATAAAGACATGAAAAAGTTGCTAAGACTAGTAGGAAAAGGGAATCTGCAATTACTAGTAAGGAGATTGCAGTCTACTTTCACTAATATTTTTTAATCTTCTTCCAGTGTTTAGCTTGCAGGATAGTAGGGCATTAGTGAAAACCAACTAACCCTTCCATTCTATAGCAGCATCGATAGACCCAGAGAAAATTGCAGAATTGCATTGGAGTGCAACAGCATATACTTCGGTACCTAGAAGAGGCCAGGAATATTCTTAAAGGAATTGGTGAGCCAAGATGAAGAAAATGAGAAATGGATGACAGCAAATTCCAGGCTTGTCTCATATATATTTGTGCTGTAGTGCACACCAGATATCCTTTTATTTCAAATCCAGAGTTGATCTCCCCAAAATTTTCTCTGAAAATGCTTAGGCATAATATACTGGGATTTATTATACATTTCTGTTTCTGTTTAACTAAATAATGATAAATTCAGGAAATGTACAGAAACTTTTCAGAAATGTTATGTTTCCTGTAATTGCTGCAATGGAAGAATGGTATCCAGAGGGAGAGGTTAATCCTGAGATACTGGTGTATATCAGTGTCGTGGTTTCAGGTCAGCTCAGTCGATAACAAAGCACCACGAAGCCGCTCACTCACCCCCCACCCCCTCGCCCGGCTACGTTGGGATGAGGAGAAAAAAAAAACAAACAAAAGGCAGGCTTGTGGGTCGAGACAAGGACTGGGAGGGATCACTCCCCACTTATGGT
>VYZV01025144.1:79496-134120 GCA_013401275.1 Pandion haliaetus | reverse complement strand
GGTCCGACATTTTGGGGCGGCGAATTCTTCCAGCAACTTCTTAAAGGGGCCGCCTCTGTAGCCCCCCTCCCCTGCCACCAAGGGAAAACCGCGCCACACAAACCCATAACAATCAGCCTGTACACCAAAACCAATACATTAAATAAAGCCAAAGGTGAATCACTTTTCTTGTAATTTTGATTTTTTAAAGGTTGCTCACAGCCATATTTGGCAACTCTTGCTTAACCTCAGCAACGGTTAACCCTAGCAAGGCTACTCTGAGGGAGGATTTTGGGTGAAGGTACTAGGATACAAATGTGTATCCAATTTGGGTTTGAGACTTCTAGTGTTTAAAGAAAACTACTTTGTGTTATTTGTTTCGTCTTCTCGAAAAAAATCTGGAGAAGCCTCAATAACGTGAAATTGCACTAGAAGGAGTCTGAATTGCCAGATAGGCTACTACATCATGGTAGTATCTTCTTTAGTAAAGAAAGTAACGGTATTCATGTATCTCATTATTTTCTGAAAGGTAGGTACTGCGGCACAGAGCAAAAAAAAGGCGCATGCCCAGCTGAGAACTAGAGACTCATTATATCCTTGTATTCTCACAGGCGTTCCTCCTGTAATGTCTGCTTTAAGAAAGGGTATTCTTTTATTCCTATCTTCACTTCTAGATGTTCAATATTTGGTGACAATATAATGAACATCATACATTACTGACTGCAGCCAGGTATGGTGCTGGAAAGCTTGGCTGAGCTTTTTTCCCTGAGGACTTTGACTGACCACTCTCCTAGCATTAACGAATGGTGGCATATTTTTGTGATTGGGATTTATGTTCTTGTGGGGCTGATCTAAGAACAGCAAACTCATTTTTAACAAGTGACCTAAGTTACATTTGAATTCAGTCCTCCAGAAAATTAAGTACCAGAGTGTTAAATTGCACTAGATTGTCATCTATAAGACAGGTTCTCATAGACTGACTAGTGATCAAAATCTAATTAGTCTGTTTAGTGAGCCTAGCGTGTTCCATTGTGTTTGCTAAGTCAAGAAATTATATCTCAGAAATTATGCAGTCTTGTAATATGCCTTACGAACACAGTACTACTGTAGTTTGGGTAACCATTCTCGCTAGACTTTGCTTAATAGACCTTATATTTTATGTTTTCAATGAACAACTCATACAGGGTTGAGCCAAGGGCTTAATCACTCTTAATACAATAAAGCAGCACTTTAAAATATTATTAACCTCATCTGTCTAGATTTGGAACTAATAGACCATTGTGTGTGTATTGTCTTTATCCCTGCCAGTTATGTACATATTTATTAATCCACTCTTCCAGAGGAAAAATTTCTAAAGGAAAACCAACAGTAACCTTCAAGTGAGCGGGCACAGGTTAGAAGGGCACTAATTAAATGTCAGACTTGACAGATTAAAATTATGAAATTTAAAATCACCATGGAGCTCTTTGTCATTGTCAAATTAGGAGTCAGTGTGATGAGGAGCACAGAAGTGAATGGTTTAATGGATTGAATGGGAATGTGGCTTAGCAGCAGCCTTTTCTTGAATTCAGATCAGCCTGTAGTTCAGATCAAAGGCTGCTAGTTCAATTTCACATTCAAAAAGAGTTGTAGCTTACCTGCATCAGTAATAGACGTGTGTATATGTATGTAGGTTAAAAAAAAAAAAAAAAAAAAAAAGACAAATATGTTTCATGAGAAATCATTTTTGCACAGATGATTTATGCATTTAAATTGGAGTAGTAACATCATTTTTCTATTATTTGGCTATGGGGTATTTAATGAGATTTTAAAGTCAAAGTGTTCATGCACTGCTCATTATTAGTTTCTGAAAGCAACTTTTCTGTTTAGCAAAGTGGAAGACAGGGAATGTTTAGTACAGGATAGTTTATGTTAAAGAAACAAGATTAATCTCAAGTGAGTGGGCCACATCCTCACAATACCTGTTCTGTTATACATTAGGAAGAATCCTGCTGACTTCAACAGAGTTATATCAATACACATAAATGGTATTGAATAAAATGGAAAATGGGATAAATAAAATGGAAAATGGGATAAATAAAATGTCATAGATCAAAACATTGTTTACATCTAAGTCTACTTTATGAGGAAATGCACTTAAATGATTGATATTGTTAAAAGTTTCATTTGCACACACATATATATACACACAGATGTACATGCCTAAATGTTTATATATATATAAAAAGCATATGCAATGTCTTTCAGATATCAGTTATAGAAAATCTAATGACCTGATTCCTGTAAATTAGGTCTGTAAAGTATGAAATTAAAATATTTCCCTTTCTTAAGTCATTACTTTCATGGTCACAAAATTTTCTAAACCCCTTGCCTCCTTTCTTAAACAAATCAGAAAATTATTACATTGTCATTCTGAAAAACTTCTAATAAAGGACCCAAGCATAGTTTTGAATTATATAGAAGATACTATATGACAGCAACTGAAATCAATAGCATCAGATTTTAAACAGGATTTGGTACTTATTTAAACCAGTAGCAAGTATTTTAAACCATTGGGAATCTTTCTATTGGATTCAAAAGATGTTGGATCAAAGCTGAATTCTTTAATCAATATATCTAAATTTACATTACAAAAAGCATCAATAAAAATGTCAAGCTATTAATTGCATTCATAATGTTTGGGGGTTTTCTTCAGACAAGTGATATGTTATGACAAAATTATGCCAGGTAACTTGTCCCATGCTCCAGTTTCATCCAGGCACTGCTTAAGACATTTGACAGAACTGGCATCTTCAATTCAAATACTGATTTGGAGTGGGATGTCTTTAGCATACTGTAAACCCCACAATCAAGGCATTTACCTTCCACCTCAATGTGCACGTGCATTGAACAAGAAGACAAGACTGAATGTGAGTCTGCAATAGCATTTCTGGGCAATACTGCTCAGTACCTTCATGTGAGATGACTCAAATATAACCCTAGCAGATCTCGGATAAATTACTAATCTGTTGCGATTACTAACACCCCAAGCAGACACAACAGTTCTTCAGCTGTCTGGAGAAAATTTCCTTAACTCCCAAACTTTAGCCAGGTTTCTAACCTTTCCTGAGCAAGGTCGAAGAGATGAGAGGGGCCACATCACATCTTTTCAATAATCTTAACAAAAAAGAGGACTGTAGGACAATTACACAGCATCAAGAAATGGTTTCTTGAAAAAAAGAGAGGCATCAACTACTGCCATCAACAACAAAAGGAGAACCCCTACATATTTTACCTACTGCAGTGACACTACACCAAAGATGATGTTCTGGAAAAAATGTCCCTACACTCAGCTCACCAAGCATCAAAGGACTAAAATTACTGGAGAAAAAAAGTGCATGTATCCTCTCTACCCCATCCTGCATTTACAAAAGACACATGAACCAAACGTACTGATTTCTAACTACAGTGCAACCAGAAATCCCCAGAAAAGGGGGAGCAAAAGTAATTTAGGCTAATCTGAATGAGACAGTCTAGAGAACTGCAATTGGATTTTGTGGATGATATGGTAGAGGCCAAAAATAGTGCTATGATTTAATACTATGGGAACTATAAACCAAACTCGCCAAAACAAAACAAAATTAAATGAAACTAAACTAAACCAGAATCTCTGTGGACGAGTTAGTAGATTTCCTTGTATGACTTCTACCACTGACACTTGAACTATACAGGCTTTCAGTCACAAAGTCATTTGCAAACAAAGCTGTTGTGTGAGGAAGAAGCCACTAAGCCTAGGCACCCAAAAAGAACACTTTCAAAGCAAGAGATAGACAACTGCTATAAAACCATATTCAAGTGATTTATCTCATGAACAAGAAATTCTATGGGGGTAAGTATTCCAGTTTCTTTAGCCACCTGAGTTAACCTATGTGAACAGTTTTTGCTAGAGATATCAAAGGATTTTTAATTTGTTCTATAAAACATTAGTCAGCATGATCACTTTTTGGCATGGGAACAAGTACAGCATGAATGAAAGAACAAAGAAAGCATAAAACTGAGAAGTCACTTAGTTCTGTCATGGATTCTACTAATTGCTCTCAGTAAACTAGCCAATACTTGTGTTTCTGAAAAAGTAAATAATAATTGTCAGTATTGGCCATTACACAGTAACCACTGAATATCTACACTTCAAACTTCAATAAGAATTTCTTCTCTTGTAAGAAATGGTTTCAAGTTTTGCAAAGAAAGCAGATATTTCCACATTTAAATACATTTATATCCACATGAAGTTAATAAAAAATACCAGTCATTCTAAAGAGGTTATGATGCCAAATAAGTGACATTTATTAAAGGCCTTTTCCTCATTTTTCTCTTTTATGAACACTTCCTAAATTATTTAAAAAATGCCAGAGATTCCTCTTGAGTTCAAAACTTTCATTTGCCAGAGTCATGCATTATTTATCCATTCCGAAATATCACAGTGACATACATTTCCAGTACATTATCTTATCAAGGGGTGCAAGTCACTTGAAGACAAAACCTTTAGTGCTGCTGTGTGTTTGCCTTATTTTAAAGGGGGCTGATGAATCCCTCCTTGAGAAAAGCCATCTGTTTCGTAAAGTCGTGTGAGACCAGCCCCTCACTGATAGACCTCAGCAGGGAGCTCAGAGAAGATGCAGGTGGCCTTGGCCAGCACAGGAGACATCTGCACAGTGACTGCTCCTGTGGGACAGTCCAGTGAATTGTCTCTTTCTCTGGAGCTCCCCCAGGAGGGACCAGGTCTTTACATGGCCCTTTACTCAGACCCACAACCAAGGAGTTATAAGCTTGCCTTGGGGTCTGTCAGCACAGGTTAAGTTGCTGTACTGGGCTGTGCAGGTCCACCCAGGTAGATCAGCCTAAGGCCACTCCTGCTGTGTACCATGTTCTGCACTTTAAGGATTTCCTCCTTACTCCCCAGATTCCCACATCGGAATCCATTTTCTTTGTTACCAGTCTTTGATTTTAG
Organism: Pandion haliaetus; assembly: GCA_013401275.1. Taxonomy (NCBI): domain Eukaryota; kingdom Metazoa; phylum Chordata; class Aves; order Accipitriformes; family Pandionidae; genus Pandion; species Pandion haliaetus. Next base: position 129,154 of record VYZV01025144.1, on the reverse strand, counting down.
GGGTGAAATAATGAATGCTGCTCTTTGTTGATGGGTTTGCTTGGTCAGTTGAGAGTTGCATGGAGCTATCTCTCTATATGCACTTCATCTGTAGCACTACCTGACATGACACTGTTGGGCTAAGGAAGCAGCACAGACCTGTGAAATGACTCCAAATGGCTGACCACCAGGTTATTAACCCAACCAAAGTCTTTTAGGTGTCTAGAAGGAGAAAAGGACTACAAAAGAGGCATCCAATGTGCAAAAATAAACCAAATAAAGGTGGTGTTTTTAAAGAAAATGGGTGGCAAAAATACATATGTCCGTCACATGTGACTACCACAGAAGTTTCTTGTGGTGGCTGGTGAAGGATGATGCAGAAAGATACGATCTGGTGAACAACACATCTAACAGGGTCTGGGTTCCTGCAGATTTCTGACACAACTGATCTATTAGTTGATGATAAAGGGCAAAGGCTGACTGAAACTTTTCCTACAGCAGGGATATTTACAATATTTCTCTCTTGCTCAGAGTCACTGGTGTCTAACAAGGACTGAGCTTTTCCCTCAGTGGAATCCCTAGGAAGCTTTCTCTTCTGTATATAGCTATTTTATTCAACCTTATAGGAAATTAATATCTCTGAGATCTTTTCCCTCCTGCCAGCTATGGCTGAAATTGGCTCAGCTTTCCAAAGTTATTAAGACACACATAGAAAGAGAGAGGGGGACAAACGTGGTAGATGCATAAGCTGCTGCATGAAGGAAACCAAACTTCATAATCACAGCCCAGAATGGATAGATGGTTTCCAGTGGATAGAGGATAACATTCAAGGAATATGTTTGTCATGCAAAATTATCCTTTCCAGACATATTCATGCAGCACAGAACCAGCTGGGTTCCATGGCTCCACCAGCAACGCCAATATAACATAGCAGGGCACTTAGTCCTTTTGGCACGCAGCAAGTGTGTCCTGCCAGTTACGTTTGGCAGCTGTCACTGGATTCAACCTACATAAAGAATAACAGACAATCAGGCTCAGGGAATTGCTGGTGAGACATAATGACTTTTGCCTTTAGGTGACCTGAGCAAAGCAGGTCTACAGTTTACTCTCCTGTTGGTTCACCAAAGGGGGGACAGTCTGTAGCACTTGAGCAACATGCAGCTCATGAGCTATTCAAGTACAATTCTCAGTCTGGATGATACTACACAGCCAGCAACAGGGTTGTGCTGGCATGGAGGCTGCTAGGTATGCTGGCATTCAAGCTGTGAAAACAAGTGAGCCAGTGGGAATTGTACAGCAAATTTACCCTGTCCTGCAACAGAGCAGTGGGCACCTGCAGGGAGATGCTTTCTTTCTCTTCCTGAGAGCTGTCAGGGAGATCAGGAGGTAACTAGTACCTGATCTGGTGTCTCTCAAACACGTGAAGCTTTTGGAAGGAAAATTGTGGGATCACGTAAGTGGTACTCTCACAGGTGTTAATAATCCTATGGAAGTCAGTGGCACTAATTGAATGAATAAGAGTTCACTAATTTAATTCAAAAGTTTCAAAATTCCTGTTCAGGACTGAGGCATGCTGGTGGCCACTCATTTCTGCCCATCCTGAAGGTGGTTAGCACTGCCAGCAAGCTACCTGCTCTCCCTCGTTCACTGTAGGCAAGGTCAGACTGATAGCTTAAATGGTACAACCGTCTGTCCAAGCAAACCCAAACTGCAGCAAAATGGGGATGTTCACATGAATTCCTCCTTGGCAGAAGTCAGAGCTGTTCTGCAGCAAAGAAGTTACAAGGGCTATACAAAGTAACATCCACCATTGCTGGATCCAAAAAAGGATGCTTGCCAGAATAAAAACATAAGACCAGAAGGAAACACCTGGGTCACTGAGAGTGTCCCCTGAGATCTAGGGCAGTGCATTGTATAATCTCTTGCATATATGTATTGAGCTCCTCCTACTCCCAACAGAAGGCTGTTCCTGAAATTGAATGTTTCAGGATAATGTGTGTAAATGCTGAACAATCAGATACTAAAAATGTTCATTTAAGGGTCTGTATTAAATGACGATGATGAAGAGGTCAATAATATTTGTTATTGTGATTTTTAAACTGTCATTCAGATGGTTTCTAATATAGGACAGAAGTGATCGAATTGGAAATCACCCATAAATTTAAAATAATTATTCTCACTATGATACAAAAATTTAGCAGCAGATTGCTGTAAACCCTTAAAGATCAAAGAGGTAGAGATAAGGCCAGAAAAAACAATCTGTAAATTGGTAATCGTATATCCTTAAGGAGCCATATATCACTACAGAAAAAGAGACATTGCTCACTAAAATGGGCAAATTAATCAGACAGCATTAATTCTAGTACTGTAGCTGCTAATGCAGTTTAATCTGTACAGCCATACTTTTGGTTATTGGGCACAGTATTTTTCCCCTTTTTAGAGGCCAATTTGCTAGTACTGGTTTCAATGAAGACTACATATTAAACCATAAACAATGTGGATCAGGTCCCTAACAAGGATCAGTGAGGTCTGATAAAATTTCTTACACCAGCAAAGGAAGTGGACCTAGCTTAATTGTCTTTCAAAGCTTAAAAGTACAAGATAGCGTTTTCCAAGGAGTACCAAATAACCTTGGAGCTTAAAACATGATGAAAGTTAACTGGAATTCATGTGTCTGTCTTTTTTATGGCAGAAGGGAAAGAAAAAGTGCAGGAATTAGTACCTTACCAACATTTACATCAGAAATTTAAATATTTTTTAAAATGCCATTCTACTGAATATCAGAAAAAGTAAAAGTCAAAATGACTCAATAATACAAGATGTGTTTGTGCAGTCCATCCTCTGAGCCTCATGTCACACACCAAGTATGAGAACCATTGCTTCTATCTATCGTTCTCATAAATTAAGAACTGATAGTTCAACTGCAAAATGACTTGTAATTTCTGTCCAGATCCCAAGGTCCAAATGTGCCAAAAAAAAAAAGTATCCAGACTTACTAGCAGACTTACTACAGCCTGATGAATCATGTTGGCTAAGTGATGGTTGTAAGAAATCATATATTACTTTTATACATCTATTCATCTGCTCTGTATATAAAAAAAGCATGTAGTCTCTTTAAATAGATCTTTGTACTCTTTCCAGAGGCTCTAAAAAAATCAGTGAAAAAAGGTAAGTATTAAAATTATACTGTCTTTACTTATGTGCTCCCGTAGCAAAATTGTAAAACCTTGGGAAGAAGCAGCAGATGAGTGAGAAGGGAATGATGGAGCACCAGCCCCTATCAGGGGAGCAAGCTGGTCACTGTGCAGCAGAAAAGGAGACCAAACTTGGGAAGGAGAGCCACATGTCCATGCTCCAGGTGCTCCCAGGGTGATCATAAGCTTTATCTGAATGAGGAACTAGGCTGCAGAAATAATAGCTGTATAGCTTCAGGCTACAGACCCTTAAATTTAAGTGTCCACCTACATTTCACTGTATGTGAGGTCCTTTTATGGAATAAATGGAGCTCTAGGCCTAGATTTAGTTGCCTAATCATAGGCAGGTAACTAGTGCCAGCTCAACTCTCCTGGACTATCAAGACAGATGTAATAAATAGAAGTCAGGAATATGTGATAGTTGTGCCCTTCTGGCCCAGCAGGTAGAGGCCAGGTGGGGTAAATTAGTACAGCCCAGCTGCCACTGGCTGCTCATTTGCAGGCAGCTGAACCAAACACTAGAGCTTCATCAGTTAAAATAGGCACTTAGGCACCTACTTCCCATGTAGACACCTGTCGTGGTTGAACCCCAGCCAGCAACTACGTAACATGCGGCCACGTGCTCACTTCCCCCCCACCCAATGGGATGGGGGACAGAATCGGGGAAAAAAATGTAAAACTTGTGGGTTGAGATAAGAAGTTTAACAGAAAGGAAGAAAATAATAATGATAATAATAGCAATACTGAAATTACAATAATAATAATAATAATAAAAGAATTGGAATACACAAAACAAGTGATGCACAATGCAATTTCTCACCACTTGCCGACCAATGCCCAATTAGTTCCCGAGCAGGAATCCCCTCCCAGGCCAACTCCCCCCAGTTTCTATACTGGGCGTCATGTCACATGGACACTTTGGCCACCTTGGGTCAGCTGTCCTGGCTGTGTCCCCTCCCAACTTCTTGTGCCCCTCCAGCCTTCTTGCTGGCTGGGCAGGAGAAGCTGAAAAATCCTTGACTTACTTAGTATAAACACTACTCAGCAACAACTGAAAACATCAGTGTGTTATCAACATTCTTCTCATACTAAATACATACATACATAACACTATACTAGCTACTAGAAAGAAAATTAACTCTATCCCACCCCAAACCAGGGAACACCAATGTGTGAAGACACATCTTCATCTGTGCTCTGAATCTCACTCTAAGGGTCCACCAGCCCTGTGCAGATATCTTGTATAACCTCAGGCACCTCAAATAGCCCTGGACACCCACGCATGGGCAAGTGAACGGAGCCTTCTGTGTCTGGTTGCAGAGATCCTCTCCCAGGTGTATCGGTAAGACAAGAGGCACACCTCTGGAACTGAAGAGGTTATAAACAGCAGTGACTACACTGGCATAACGCTCCTGTTTGTTTGAGATACTTGTATTGCCAGCACTTTGCAAAATGTAATTACATCATATCCATCTGCTTTAGCACAGAATCAGGGGACCACTACTGCGTTGTGAAGGACAGTCTTACATCTTTAATCGTTCTGTGATGTCGGTGCTAAGTGACCTGTCTTCTAATCAAGGATGCAATAATACTGCAGTTCATGTATAAAACCTGTGTGTACAAATTCATTCAACTGGCTTTAATTTGAAATATGGGCATTAGCAGCTGTACAATTTGTGACAGACTGATCATTTTTATGATGTGTTTGTTGGTATGGCCAATATTTTCTCTCTTCATCACCTGCACTTAAATCTTTCTTGCCTTTGGATGCTGTGCATGTGCGATGTGTAATAAAGAAACTGAATTACCTCTCACCCCTGGAGAAGGTGATCCTTCCGAATCAGCATGGTGGCTATTGGCAGGCAGTACACATCATTTGCATTGTGGCTGCCTGCACCCTGCTTGACCTACGTATGAATACTGCAATTCACCTAATCCCTACTGCTTGCCCAAACAACTCCCGTATAAAAAAAGTATGATAATTGCTACTGCTACCTGTCACAGGCATAGCATCATACCACAGTATTCATTAGAGCTTGTGCAAAATGGTGCTCAACTGGCAAGTACATTAAAGAGTTAATAAATTCAGACCCATTATTTTTCACTAACTGAACATGTAGGAAATAAAGGAGAGGTTTTCTTTTGGCAATAAATTAGCTCCCACCCGCCTTTTGTTTGTTATTACAGTCATGGTTCAAAGCCCTCTACAAAAACAAGGTCCCACTTTATTATAGGACAGTCAGGTTCAGCGCACAGCTTGCAATAAAGAAATTAGCAAACCAGAAGCTGCAATTCTGTAGAAACACTCAAAAACGAAGAGGATTTAAAGTGACAAGATCCAATTAAATTTAATTACCCAAGCTGTATTTTCATTTTAACTGACACTTTTTATTAAGGAGCCACATGCACTAAAGCTAGAAACCTGGGCCAAATTGCATCCCAGTAATACAGTTATCTTATGCAAAATTCTGAGTATCTAATTTTCTAAAATGAAATTAGAGACATGGGGTTTGTAAAAGGTTCTCTTTGTCTGATACTATAAGATGCTGTTTGCAATGTATCTACACTACTGTACATCTATGCTACAGTAGCACCTGATGTACCTAATAAAACTTATTATTGGGAAAGTGTCTTAGCACACCTTTATTATTTTTTAATATGGATGTATTCAGTGTAAGTCAGGGAGACAACAACTGCAAATCTAAAACTCTTGAAAACTAAACATAAAGCCTTTATGACTTTGACATGAGAAAGTTATTAATGAATCTTTTAATTTTAGGCTTAAACAGGCACATAAATCCAGACCAAATTATTATTTTAACTTCACCTTATTTGTCCCCATGGCAGCAAAGAGGGGCTGCAGAGAGCAACCCATGGTGAGACTTACACTTGGGCATTCTTTCCATGCCTCTCATTTTAAACAATATATAGCTAAAAATTTGAAACTAAAAGATTGAAAGGCAGCAGATGAATGGTTAAACAACTAATAAGAAAACAGGAGAAGGGACATATTTGTTTAAGCAAGCTCAAGCCAGTGGGAACAGCCTAGCACCCTTGAGGCTTTAAGAAACACGTGAGGTTGCATGGGGATCCTTCCCTCCCAAGGGCTGAGTAGGATGTGCCAATGCCTTTGGTGGCTGGAGTGGGGCTATCGCTGGTGCCGACACCTCAACACCGCACCATGCCTGCTGGCAGCCCTCCCCAGCAGTACGATTAGCACTACCCTGGGAGCATACACTATTCCCTCCTCCTTGGCAGGATCTTCACTCCCCCATGAGTGTGGCAACGGTCCTGCTCAGCCCTCCAGGTGACCTGCACTGCTGTGCTCCCCCAGCAGCCACCCAATACAGCCCCTTGGGCTGGTGGGGACATGTGTGGATGGCATGAGTGCCTCTCCTGCCGACAGCAGCAAGAGGTTGAAGGGCTGTCCATGAGGGAGTTACCACCAGGACCAACCCACAGGCTTCATTTTTTCCCCTGGAGGAGAGGAGAGTAGAGGAGAGATGCCAGGGTGCCAGGCTTCAGAGGGAAAGTGCTTTCCCACATGAGCCATCTCCCTTACGGATGTGCACAACAGCAGTACCAAGACCATTAGCACAAACTGCATTCATGAAAGTGAAGCTGGCTTGCTTTCTGTTAGCTACGGCTGCTAAACTGCTCGGTTTTCTAAACAGAAGAGGGCTGTGGCTACAGAGGCTGTGTTTTTGTATGGGAGAAGGGAGAAGAATAGACTGGGATAGAGTCCCAGTCGCTTTTATTTGTAAAGTGTGGAAATAAAGGATGCAACTACCTCATGGGAGCAAATTCAGAGCCAAAAAAATTATCTGTAAAGTATTTTGAGAAAGGAATGAAGTGTAGGCACAGTTGGATGGTTCTCCATGCAAAGTTTCAGTATCATTCCTCTTTGTAATTTTTCAGCTTAATTTCCTGTGAAAACAGTAAAAAGTGGGGATATTAACACCTATCAGAAAAAATAAGTGGTGGGCGATACCTTGGCACTCTCTACTATCCACATTAGGCCAGAAGAGTACAGCTACTGCAAGAATTAGATTATTTATTTAACAATTTTCTATTTAATAACACATTTGAAAAAAAAAATAGTCATACACATTCTCCCCCAAAACTGAATAGCTTCTCTGAGGTAGTGCCATACAAGTGTATTATGGGGATTAGAATGCAAATGCTTCATAGCATCACTTTCATCTCAGGGAGGCTCCCTGGCTAATTGTGTGCCCCTGTGCACAACAGCCAGAAAGCCCAGTGGTGAAGTGGTTCATTTTTGAGGGGAAGTCATGGTCTGTTACAGGAAATTTTATCTGGTAAGGGAGACTGGACCAAGGGGAAAAATGGGGCCATTAAGCAAACAAATCACAATTTTCATTAGATACTCTGACTGTATTCCCATACTGGAATTTTATATTTTCAGACTCAAGGTTGGTATACCTTGGAGAAAAAAAAAAAATCCAAATGCTCATATATTCCAAACCTAGAGGTATTCACAGCTAACTTAATGAATACTTTCTCTCTCAGTAATAGAAATATGGCAATGGCACAGTCAGAAAGTATTCATCAAAGAGCCACTGGGCTCACACAGCTAAGTTAGGCCAGTTACTGCAGCTAATAGCACCCGAGGGGACCATACAGTTAGCACCCTTTCGGGCTATCTCTGACCTCTTGTCCTGAACAGCTGTCACGTACTCCCAAGGGCAGCCTATAGCAAGAGTCCAGAGAAAGTCTCAAACTTGCCTTCAGATCCATAGCATGACTCCTTCCTGCATCTGCCAGCAAACCCCAAAACCATCACAGATACACATCAAAGGTCCTTTGTCAAATACATTCTTTTCATTCCTCGTTTCACATCAAAATTAATGAGGGAAGAAACAGTTTTAAGCAGAATGCAAACAGATCACTATAAAACAAACTTTTTTTGAAGTGCAAGTTGAAGGAAAGGGAGAACATACATACGCAGAATGGAAAGAGCTACTTTATCCCAAGTGCCAGGACTCCCTGTCGGGGCTAACCCCAGTTCATACATGGTTATGAGCTGTATGTGGATGAACTCACCTGTGCCCCATGCCTACCCTTGTATGACCCCCATCTTCTCTGAGACACATCTCCACAGCGCACCGTGGGACAGCTGGGCAATGGGGCAGAGGTCTTCATCTTCCCCCTGCCATTGCACTTCCATTCAGCTCTCCAGTCCCAGGAATCCTGACCAAAACGTGGTTTGCCAGGTGCTGATTTGCTTCCAATTTCTTGCCTCTCTCTGCCTAAACAACACAGAAAGTCACACACAGCGTACACCAATTCAGTTGTTAACTATAAAAAGACTACAAACATGAGTAACTTTGACACGATTCCTTCTAAAGATAACACACATTATAAACTGCCCTCAGCAGCACTTGCTGTGAATAAGACTGCCTAATTCAGATCCTGTGAAACCCAGTCCTGCTCCTTGGAAGGACAGGGGAAACGCTCACTATGGTGTAAATGGGTGTCTGGGGTGTCAGTTTCACACTCAGAAAAAAATAAAGACAAGTAGAAGTTGATTAACATCCTGGATGAGTAACTAAAAAATACCTTCTACCAGCCTTTCCTCAAAAGCAGCAATAATGAAAAAGAAAACAAAAAATTGTGTTCCCTTGCACAAGGCAGTAATTTCTCTAAACTTTTCTAATTTTCCTATTATTTGTGTCACTTGAGATATCTTTCCACCTTGAGATATTTATTAAATATGAACATTATAGGACATACAGAATAACCAAAGAGCTTCTTACTCTTCCAGTTGAGGGATATTTAGTGATGTGATAAATCAGTTTAACCAATGTATCAAACATCAAGCAGACTGTCAGAAAAAAAGGACAAGCTATTATACAAGTCATATGCATATTAATTTTGTAACTTCCAATTACCTGCTCAAAGGCAGCTTCTTCCTTTATTACCATTCAAAATCCATTAATTAAAAATCAAATGTTTGAGAACAATAGCTCGAGAAATATATCCAAATTCCGCCCATAGCCACATATTTGTTTAGAAGGATGAATGACTGAAAGGGAAAAGCCCACCCAGCATTCAGTCACACACATACCACGAATGGTTCTAAAGCGCCTTTCAGGTGAGCAAACAAATCATGTAATTCTATCGTGTGCTGATTCAAAAATAAATGCTGAGCAGACTCAGTTGGCTCTGCCTGGCTGTGGAGGGTGTCTCGTTTCTAGCGCCAGGGAGACTTAACAGGTTTGTAGTCATTTCCATGCTAGTCTGTAGAAACAACCATAGAAGTCTATGGAAGGCATTCATTAAGATTGGAAATGGGGGAAACAGCTTCTCTTGGCTGCACGAAAATATGTCGTCTAGCTGGTTGGTGAGCCTTGCTCACAGGTTCTGAGTTAAATCAGTCTTCAGATTTGAGGTCAGAAGATTTCCCCAAGCTCCAGACTGGCTGTGCTTGCTGAGAGGCTCTTCATTCTTCCTGGGATCATCTAGGAGATTTTTTAACATGCCCCAAGTCATCACAGGATTTTGATGTTTGATGAGGCTCAGGATCTCTCCTGCTCTCTTCCTGAGACACACTTTTTTGTGAAGCTTGTTTTTTTCCTATAGGGCTAGGTCTGCACTGACGTGCTGAAAGTGGCAACACAGGTAAAGCATCCATTCATGTCTCAGGCTGGGTCTTATGTTTCAAACACAGAAGGGGGCAGTTTAGTTTTACTGTTGTTTGTGTTTTACATCTTCTATAGGACTTCAGTCTTCATGGTGGTCACCTTCAAGTCTACAAATTTTATTGCATATGCATATGCATGCATACCTGCAGACATATAAAATCAATCAGAATGAAATATATATATATAGTTAATAATGTGATTAAAAATGCTGGAAGTAGGTCTTAATAAATGCCAACACTTCATCAAACAAAGCAGAATGGGGAGAAAATCCAGAGATCCCATTTGCTTGCCTGGTTAAGCTGTATTGTTATGTTCTGTCCTCCTTTTCACACACACACACACACCCCCTGCTTTTGTACTAATCTTCCCTACATCTGCTGCCAGCTAGGCCAAGCTCAAACAGCAGTGTCAATTCAAGGGTCAGAGAGGTCAGCGGTGACACCCGATTTAAGTGTTATTCACTCTGATGCCGTGACAAGACAGATACAGCGTGGCCTGACTAAAGTGATGTATGTTAAATTTGTTGCAAATTACTGGCATGATGGATCTATTGATGACCCATTGCAGCTGTCAGGATGTCTCTATCAGTCTCTCAGTTACGCTTCCTCCTGCTGCTCAGCCCCATCCCCCTCTGACTGCTCCCATCAAGCTCAGGGTTACTTTATAGTCCCTGAGAAACTCAGGGTGCAAAGCACAGAGAAACAAAGCATCAACATCTGCTGTGAACCTGAGGAGCACTGGAAGTCATCTGAAGAGGTGTAAAAGTTTGGTGGTTTATAGACTTGAGCCATTGTTCAAGTTCACATAATCCGGACACCTATAGAAAACTAAGAGTTAATAATAGGTTTTCAAGTTAACTCTTGTCTTCATCCAAAGTATTGGAAACATGAATATTTGAGCTCTTGCTTGAAGTATCTCACTCATCTGAGAAATCCTCTGAAGGGGAACAAGGTGTCCTCTTAGCTTTTGCTCTCAAGTAGAGCAGAGAGATAATTGACCCCAGACTCTCCACAGTAGAAACTGGGAGCGCAGAAAAAGGCAGACACAGACTACCCAGCATGTTCCCTTCCTACGGCTCCCTCCCCTTCAGAATAAAGCAACATCTAGCTTCTCTGGCAAGTGGCACTATAGCCATGGGAGGGACGGGCAGCAGCCACTTCAGGGTAGGTTCCTCAAAGAATCACAGCTTGCCTGCTGCCCATAGCAGCTGAGATCCTCCCCTGCATTCCCCCTGGGAAGCAAGGTGTGTGTGGGAAGCCATGTCTGACTTGTCTCTTTGCAATGCTGCAAGGCTGGAGCTTGGGAGAGGCATGGAAGACTGATCTAGTGAAAGGGAATGAAACAGATGGAGACCAAATCCTCTCAAGTATCATAGATCATTTCCACTTTCAAACCAATGTCCCTCCTAGGAGTGCTTGCTCCTGGGCAGGTGCAGTAGTAATTACAGAAGTACAGTCCTTGTACACATTTTAGCACAGATATAGGAAGCCCCTAGTCATGATGATAAATTATATCCCATTCCATAATTACATTTAAGGAGCACCTTATGCAAATTTCTTCTGTTTAAAGCATTTGATTTGTTTGTTTGTTTTTTTGCATTAACTCCACTGTAGCTCTGAGGCATCCTAAGTTAGTTTTGTTCTTGCTTCTAATTATCATTACTTTCTGCTGCTGTTGTACCTTTTGTTCTTTCATTCTGACCCACAGATTGTCACCTCTTTGTTCTAGTGTTGCAGAGTTATTTTTAATAACATCTAATTTCTTCACAAGCAAAGGCAGAGTGCAACTCATTTGCAGTCCCTGTATTCTTAACAATTTGCATTGACAAGGGATGGCCCAGGTGCTTCTGCTCTCCTGTTTTCTCTTGATTGCGCTAAGTGCCACCCAGCAAACGGGGACATTCAGGGCTGTTGAAGTGTTGTACTCTAACTGGAGAGACTCAGGATATTCAGTGTGCAAGAGAGTGTCTGTGAATCTGAAGATGTTCTCGAGAACACATCTTGTAAAGGACTGTTAGGGAAAAGCGGGAGTGGAGACAACACTTTTATTACTTTCAGTTGAGCTTGTTGTTGGAAGACCAATATGGTTATTAGAATTCCAGTTCTACCAGCATCTTCAGCATTTTTCATCATGATGCATATCTGACCTCTTCCATTTTAATTTGAGTAAAAAAAACCCTAAAGAAGGGAGAAGCAGCAAAGAAACACTTTATTCTAGGACTGGAATAATGTCAGCCAAAGTTGTGGTTCCTTTCTTAATTTTACTTCCCTGTGAATGCTCATTCATGGCAGAGGTGAAACACTGACCATCAGGAAAGACTTGAAAAAATAGTGGGCCCTTCAGCAATTCAAATACATTGATAGAAGTAAAAAGAATTTTGCCTAGCTACATGTGCATTGAATTGAGCCCCAAATTGGTACAAAATCTGTACTTAAATGTTATACTCAAAGCTCGAGATGAGCCATAAAGCATCTTACGGCATTATAAATCATTATAAGTGGTATCCAGATCTACCTCTCCTTCATCATAGACAATCACATAACAGGCACCTGGATGGCACCTGGAAAGAAAACTAATCCCAGCTCATACTGTAGAAGCCACCAGTTGATGCTGAGAAATAAGATAGGAAAGGGAAAGAAAATAATTTTTAAAAGTCTGCAGCCATAGTTTGATCTCCTCTCATGGAAAATAATGCAACTACAGTTGTTTTCATAAGCCCACCAGCATAGGATCACTTTGAGACTCCTTCTTAACAGCAGGCTTTCAAATCAGAGCACTCATATATATTTACCTGAACTCTACCTCATCTTGAAATCTGACATGAGAGTCACGTCCCTGCTCAACTAGACTACAGCGAAGTGCTGTACCTCAGCACACAGTAATAGTTAGGAAACACTGCCTGACAGTGAACACTGCACCACAACTTATCAGCAAGGCTGGCAGCCACGGCAATTTTGTCCTTGTGCTCTACTTCTTCCAAGGGGTTTAATTAGATTACCATCTTCAAAGATTTTGTCCTTATCTGTAAGTCTTTTGGTGGCACTTGCCAAGAAGACTAAAATACAGCTTACAGTTGTCAGATAAGGGAGCTGTCTGCACCACTCACTACCACTTGTTGGCACATTCTCAGCAGCCACCTCAACTCTGAGGAATAATATCTTATGGGATCTAAACACCATAGCAAAGCTCATCACCTTCTACTCCAAGGGAAAGGCACTTTTTTATGACATCATCTTTACTAACATAGACACCTGTGCACATACACACATTAAAATCTTTGAATAAATCTCCCAATGACAGGTGTCGTTTAGGGAAGAAGATATCAAAATAAAATAGATGATAGCCCCATTGGTTAATGTTGCACTACAAATATAAAAAGCTTTATAGCAGAGCTGGACAAATACATATAAATTAAAAATAGAGAAAAAATAGAGACCCGTCTAATGGATCTAGTATAGAAAGTGGAAATACTGCACGTGGAAGTGACCTCCTTTCTCCTTACGCATGGATCCATTTCCAATCTAGCTGGTAGAAACATTCAGGTTTGCTCTGTCTTGGCTGGAAAATGCATTCAATATGTCCAGGGACACATGCACAGAACAGCCAGTGTTCTTGAGATAAGGTGAGTGATTTGGGATTTAATTTCTTCAGGCAAAGACAGAAATTGGACCAGAAATCCCACTTCCTGGGAAGGTTCTGGCCACTAAGCAATTGCTTTGAAAAGCTGTATTTCAAAAGAAAGTGTGAACTACCACCACATTTTAAAAGCTGAATATTGTATCAGATCCCTCAAAGGAGTTAAATGAGACAGAATGGTCCTTTCCCCTGCTTTGGTGGGGCTTGGGACCAAAATGCTCACTGGTGTTGAGATCAAGACACAGACTATAACCTTCAACACCCATGGAAATTCATGGTCAAAGACCATAGTGCATGTGATAAAGAAGCACTTGTAGTCTTTGAACAACAACAGAGTGAAGGTGTTGAGGACAGCAATTTTGAAAGTCAATACATGCAGTTGGTTTGAATCCCTTTGTATATAACCCCCAGTTTCTGAAAACTAACAAAATCATAGCCTAAAGTGGTATGACTTCAGACACTGAGTACATTTTCTACTTCAGGCAAAATTACAGTCAACCTCATGGTATTGCATCTTCTTTTATTTGTTTCTTTCATCCTTATATTTTTTCTCTCGCTCTCTTTCAATCTTTCACTTTAGATCTTTCTTGCTCTTTCTTATTCTTTTTTCTCTTTATTTCTTTCTCTTTTTCCCTTTCCCTCTCTTTCTTTTATTTTTTCTTTTCTCTTCTCTTCTCTTCTCTTCTCTTCTCTTCTCTTCTCTTCTCTTCTCTTCTCTTCTCTTCTCTTCTCTTCTCTTTTCTCTTCTCTTCTCTTCTCTGAGGTGGAGAAAAGATAGTGGCTACAGCTTTTCAGCCCAGCATAGAAAAGATGTAAATATCTGTGGGACTGTGACCTAATAATATGAATCCTCTAATTTGCCTTGGAATGGACAGACTTTTAAGTGGCTATACTTGTAGATAATGAAAAGAAACTCTGGAGTAAATACAATCCTTTTTTATAAAGACACAAAAGAATGGAAAACTATAACATAATGACTTACTGCTTGCCATTCAGAAAGGAAGAAAAGTCTACTTTTTTTTTTCTTTTTTTTTGCTAGGTGCCATAACTTGGCCTATAAAACAAATATGGATATTTTATTGTATTAGTAAGGGGGGTTTTTTATGTTAATATGTTTCTTATTGTATCAGAGAGCTCTATTTCTCTAATATGGCCCAGAAGGCATCCAAATATGAAAGCAAACCCTGGCTAACATGATCCAAATTCCTTTAAGCTTATTGTATTAGTGACATTTCTGTTGTGTTAGCACCCTTTTATATTACATTAGTGAAAACAACCCATGAAAATGTGATAAGAGAATTACATATGCAGTATGCACATTGTTAATAAGATTCACCAAATTACTAGTTTGAGGAACAACTTTTCTAGCAATAAAATGAGTAGAAATCACAAGGTCATTTCCACCAGTTTGACCTCTTGAAGTATTGCCACTCATCATCTCCTGCAGAAGTCTACCTGCAGGTAAACTCCTGAGACCAAATAATATGCCTACAGGAGACTGAAGTACTCTGAGATGTAAAAGTGCTGACAACAATCGTCATTTGCCATCAGTAATTCCAGGGAATTTGGCATTTGGATGAGGACAGCTTTCAGCATAGCGTTTCTTCCACGTTGCATGACCACATCTTGAGAGCTCCAGGTTAAACCTACTGACCACTTCTTCATATATCTGATCATTAAGTACCATCTCTTGATGCCTGTGCACTGGGAAATGTCTTCACTGTTCAGAGGAGCTGGTATGTACCCATGCCTACTGAATAGGGATGCATAAATAACAACTTTAAACTATTACCATTAAACCTTTCAAAAGTCTTTCCAAACAGCAACATAATGATGATCAGATTAAAATCCATCACGTAATAATCATAGGTAATGAATAATATATCTTGATTACAGCTCATCTCAGGCCAATTATCACTAAAATAGATATGAACAAAACAAGCCAGATGGTCTGGTAAAGAATGCCCTAAATATCGCAGCCATGCACCCTCTGGCATAAAGTGCCAAAATCTGCTTCCCCTATTCATGGCAGGAAGCAACTTTCTCAGGAAATAATGTCTCTAAGCAGTTTGCTGAAACGAAAGTCCTTGTTTGAAGGGTAAAGTACAGCATAAAGGGACGTTATAAGAAATAATGCTGGAATAAAATAGAAATGTAAATGCAGGTAAGTCCTGTGGTAGAGTGTCTCAGATATGAAAACATCTGTACCATGTCCCATCTTTGTGACTCTGATGCTAAGCAACTAAGATAAGATAAACTTCCCACAAAATGGCTCGGTTACAAACAAAAAATGATTGTGTATGAAACCACTCAACCTATAAGGAGACTAATCTAATGGTCAGTGCCTTAAATTGCCAAGAAGTTTGGAATCTTTTTTCTTTTTCTTTCCTTGGGGCTTCTCCATGTGCTGTAACTTCTCTATGCATGGAGAGTATAGTTAGTATTTTCATTTGCTGCCTAAGTAGCAAATTACCCTGTAAACAGCCCACAAGAGCTGGTCTGTAATTGAATTGTAACTGTTGACTTTAGACATTTGGTATATTTGCTGCAAGAAGTAAATTTTCAAAACTTCATCTTGATGCAGTCAGACAAAATGAAAGGTAATATTCTTTATCTGCCACAGATTGCTGCAGATGAACTGCTTTCATATGAGCTTAAATAAGATTTAGTGTATTCCATCCTTCAGCTGGCCACAATTGAAAGTGATCAGGATCAATATAGCTGCCCCTGAATGCAGCCTGGTATTGTGCATTACAATAGAGGAAATGGCTGTATTCAAAATTTTCCTGTGTCAAATTAATTTCCATGTTATCCCCAAATTCAATTAGATGGGAACCCCGTGTAACTAAAAAAGTGTCCGACATCCCTTAGTGACAAATTACGGTGCTTAGTGTGCATATCAAGGTGAAGTGTTGAGCCTTGCTAATCTTCTCACTAATTCTCAATTACCGTAAAATGAAGCCATAAATCACACAGACAGGGGATCGATGGAAATGTTGTTTTCAGGGTGATTGGCAGCCTCCCCAAAGGTTTTCTGTAAGTTGGTTTAAGGTTACCATTCTCTAAGGGGAGGGATGAGGTAGTCTTGCTCAATCTCTATGATATAGGCCCACAGGCCTTTTGGGGATAGTGGGGAGGGACAGCACCAATTTCAGCCCATCAGACATCCAATTTTTCTCCTTTTCATACCTGCTGTAGTAAATGAGAAACAAATTAAATTTCACTCCACTATCTCCACAGAAACCATTTAAATTTTTCATGGAAACTAAATTGTCCCTAGACAAATAGCCCCCTGATTCTATGAAAATATACTGGAGCGCTGGGGACAGAAATAAATTTGTGTCACTCTGGATATGCCATTCTCTGTAATGTCATTCACTGCCGGCCAATAAATGAGTCCCTCCCGGAACACAATGGTAAAGCCTTGTGCTCTGGTGGATTTGCATTGTTCCCCCACTCTGGAGCGGTCTAATATTCTTCCTGTTATTAATTTGCAGCCTAGGTTTTACATTCATGAGGCCAAGATTGAAATGTAAATGAGGCACAAAATAAGTAGTCAGCAGTAGCCCTGGCCGAGCAGCCTGTGTCATAGACTCATGGACTTACATGAAAATAGTTATCACTCAGAGAGATTAGCAGCTCAGAACATCAATCACTGCTGCAAGGAAACAATGAATAAAATCGCCCCGACACGAGGAAGGAAATTACAAGAGCTTTAAAGTGGAAAGGGAATATGTAATACTGCTACCTGTTGTTGAAGCACTAAGATGGCTGTAATAAAAGAAGCTGGCCTCCTTCTCTCTCTCTCCCTCTCCTCCCCTCCCCTGTTCCTGTTGATCGCTGATATTTAAATGGTGCCATTTTTGTCATCTCAATTCATCTATTAAATG
This sequence comes from Pandion haliaetus, assembly GCA_013401275.1. Classification (NCBI taxonomy): domain Eukaryota; kingdom Metazoa; phylum Chordata; class Aves; order Accipitriformes; family Pandionidae; genus Pandion; species Pandion haliaetus. The sequence goes on along the minus strand of VYZV01025144.1, from coordinate 111,790 downwards.
AGCTGTGGTTCCTTGGCCAGAGGTATATGATACTTCACATTGCACTCAAATGAAGCCCACAGCTCTGAATTTGAACCTGCTTTAAAATGATGACACCCTATATATCATCTAATCTCTTGGCAAGCAAATAGACATATATAAGGCCTGAGTCCTCAGGTTTCGGGGAGGCTTGGAAGATGCTGGACTTCAGACCAAGAGACAAAGGTAGCTTTACTCTGCCGTTGTGATTTCCTAATTCTCAGGTGGTGCAGAAGTGACGCAGCACACGACATGCGTGGGGCAGTCTCAGGCCAGCTCTTCCTCAATAACCTCTGAGCAGCTCTAAGGAGGTCTCCCAGGAGCTGTCAATAACCAGAACCTGGAGAAGATTCGGCTAATTCTCCTTTACTTCAGCAGCTCTGATCACCCTCATCAGGAGGAGAAGCACCATGGAGCCACCCTGCCCAGTCAAAGCCATCCGAAATTTCCCCTGATGCCTGGGGAACTCCCAGGTGGATGTATCCACTGATCAGAGTGGCAGTCCTGACCTTGGTGTACAACTTCTGCTTGGATAAATAATTTCTTGAAATGCACTAGCTCATACCTCTAGCTAGTACAGCATGATTTCTACAGTGATATTAACTATATATATCTTAGTGCTCCAAAGCAGTACATTTTCTGGACTAATTCTTTAGCTTATCAGAATATGTTACATTACCTGTTGGACTTTTTTTTCCTCGTGTGTTCTCTGTATTCAGCAAATGCAATACACTATTCCATCTGCCATGATTAGTTTTGCCTTTAGGAGGAAATGTGCCTGATTATTACAGCTGGACAGCAAGAACACTTTATTACAGTGTTCGTTCTTCAGATGACAGAAATATAACCATGTGTTTTACTAAAAAACTCTTGATTTCCGGTCTAATTTTTCACTCCCAAAAATTTAGATTTTCAACTACAAAAGCAGTTTTTAAAGTGTGTCCTAGCAAGATAAGTTCAAAGAATATGCCAAAAAAAAAGATCTAATCCTTCCTATTCCGAGGTAGCTTGTTAATATGATTGATCACAAGAGTGACACATGCACATGTTCCTCTGCTGTGGGCAGGAGCATCTCTCTGACCTGTTTTCCCAAAGATGCTGGACTCCTTATCATGTGTGTACCTCTAAAAACTGTTTGCATGAAGAATTATATATCAGGAAATGGTTCGGTCTGGGTACACTTTCAGTTGCCATACAACTCTTAAGACTGTTCAACAAGACATAAAATCTGAAACAGTTAAAAATATAATGCCCCCCTCTTGATGCAACTGGGTTTGGGACTTAAGATAAATTATTTAAACCTTATTGCCTTAGACAGCACATTCCATGCAACACATTTCATTTAAGATGTAAATGCTTTTCATGCAAAAATGTCAAAGGACTCTGAAAAGCTGGATATTTTGATACCAGTTTTTAAAACAGGGAAACTGAGTCTTAGAAAACTGGTGAGTTTTGCATGTGATCACACAGCCTGGCAATGACAGTAAGATCGGAAACCACATCTCCATTTTCTGTGCAAACCACTATCATGCTGCCTTCAGAAATCAGCTTTCCATTCCATTCCTCATCAGGAGGAAGAATTAATTGATGTATGTAAGACATTGAAGTAAGCCAGTAGAAAAATTCTGTGTGAGTGCATGATATCATGAATATTTCCTATTATATGGACAATGGACATTTTGGTCAAATAATCCCTGGAGAATGAGGACTGCACTGAACAGAAGTATTAGCATATCAGAGCTATTCCATATCAGAGAAAGCAACACTTTCTTGAAAAGCTACTTTTTTCACAATAAAGATGCTACTCTTTTCATTGCATGTTCATTTTTAAAAGCACAATACAGCCATATTATACAGAGAGAGTTTCAAACAATAAAGTGTGGTAATGTGTCCAGTAACCTTTATTCTGTTTCTCTCTGCAGAAGTTCACTAAGGATAATGCATACAGCTAAGAAAAGGAATTTGAAATTTAAGAGAAGCAAAAAGCCAGCATAAAACCAGAGGTTCAGCTGTGTATTAAAACGTTCTTTTGAGAGGTCGAGAAATTGATCATGGGTGAGCTAGCAGAAGATATTGAGCCTTAAACCACTTTTTTTTTTCTTGCTTAAAAAGACAAAGTCAGACCCAACTTGTTACTGGAGCTTTAGAGCCCCACAGCAGCATGCAATTTGTGACTAAGGAGCAAGAGCAACACAATTCCCTTACATGGCTCCCGCACCAGGCAGCAGCTTCTGCTCTCAAAACCCTCCTCTTTTCCTCACGTTGCCATTGTCTTCACTCTTAGTGTCTCAGAGTATCTTTTTAATTGCTTATCAAATGGATAGTTATTGTATCATAAAATCTTCAAAGCCATTTCGCAGTCCCATTCAGTTGTGGAGCTGAACTTTTATACAATGATATATCACAATGGATTATGCTAATAAGCTTGTTAATAGCTCTAGCAGTGTTAACTGAGCGCATTAAAACAAACTGGTGCTTGCAATAGATTGGGAAATGTTTTATAAGGGGCATGTGATCTAAGAGCAGCCATGACAAGGCTAGTAAATAATAGCAGAAACTGGCATGACTAAAGAAATACTCACCTAAATTATTTATATGTTAATCAAAAATACAGTTGTTAAGCAATATCATTACTTCATTACTAATTGGCTTATGGATTTCTGATGAATTACTTATTTGCATGCAATGTAAACCCTCAGCCTTTTGTTCAACATTTCTAACCTTCGAATCTTGCAGGTTTCCTCTCTGCAGCCCTGTTCCTTCACTAAATGATTACATCAGCTTGTCAGAGAAAGATTTTCAAGGTAAAGACATAATTTTCTTCTGCAATGTATGCAATATATTATTGTCATATATTTTTTAAAAGTCATAATATATCAGCATTTCGTGCTTGAGAGATATGCAATTAATGCTATACAGTGTATATTTCTCCTTAACCTCCACCAAAAAATCCTATTTATTAGTAGCAGAGACAGTGATCTTGTTTCACTCATATATATCAAGCTGGGTTGTCAGGCACATTATTGTGGGGAATGTTAAATTCCACTTTAGTTATAATCAGACTGGGCTGGATATAACCAAAGGACTAAGCACACCTCTGGATCTATTGTAGGACATTCTAGAGACATGGGAGGGTGATATGCACAAAGGTGAAGATAGGCCTTTCATGGGGTGCCTGAACTCATCGGCACGTTTCTTAATTATAAGGTTTTCAGAAACGCAGGCTTTCATCAAGCACTTCTCTTCTTGCCTTTTGTTTCCCTCTCTTCCTCATCTTCTTATTGCAGCTCTTCCTGTCCTCTCCTCTGTTTTTCCATTTCCATTTCCTGCTCTGTAACCTTTTTCCTTCCAAATTGCCCCACTCCACGCAACAGAGTAACCTGTGTTCCCAGCTCTCACCCATTTTTTTCCAGCCTCACTACTTCAGACTGAAGTCTCTAGACCCAGGAACTATCCTTACATTACTTCCATTTTTGAGTGCTTTTCCCTGTAAGGAGTGCTTAGACTTCCCCTTCCCTTCCCCTTTCCTTCTTCACTTTTCTTTTCAAAGCCTTGCTTCTGCAGAATCATGTAAGCCATTAATATAATTAAATGAAATTAGTATTGTCTATCAGCTCGGCACACTTTCTTTTGAACAAATTTCACTTTTCTCTCTCTTGGAAAACAAATAATAAGAATAATTATTTCATATTTAGAAAATATATTCTTCAAGGAGGCGGGGATCAGTATAAGTTTCCCAGAGATTTTTCACCTGTTATTGTTAAGAAGTTCCAGATATATTAATAAAAATAAGCCCAGGAAAGACCAACAGTTCAGGACACGAAAGCAAGATTCTGTGAACAAAAATTAACCTGAACGGAGGAGGACTCTTTTCCAACTGGTCTCTGTATGTAATGAACTAAACAAATCCCACCTTTCAAACACATCCTATGCTTGATTTGCATTTCCCTTACACAATTCTATCTTCTGAATATATCTTGAAAACCCTTCTATCAGTTGACCTTCTAGGGTTTTGTCTTTGCAAGCACAGAGATCGTAGTGCATTTTCCAGTGGCTGCAGGTTGTTTTTCTTTGATATTTATCATCCACAATCTGCCTCAGCCCAGCAAGACATGCATCACAGTCTAATCCAAGCAAGGTTCACAAGTGCAATAGAGCACTGGCCAAAATGAAAAAGAAAGTGAAAGGTAACACAGAAAAAGATAACTGAAGATAATGCACAACTTTGAATGGTGTGGTGAAGCAAATTTATTAATAATAATAACAATTTATAATTATATCATAATGATAATAACAATATGACACAGTACAAAGGGATAGCAAGAGAGGGCATCTGCTCCCCAAAGATTTCTTGTCCAAATAGATGAAGGTAGACAAGCTATCAGGAAGTGAAACTTCACATTTGCACGCCTCTGACTCAGCAGAGGCTGAAACCCTGGCCCAGCTCTGTGTACGTCCGTTGTTAATTGCAAGACACCTGCACAAGGTGGCCTAGCAAATCTCAGGCCACTCAGTGTCCCACCCATTCCCGAAAACAATCAAGCGTAAGTTTCATCTTCTCTGTTGTAATCACAGAATGGATTTGGATTGACATCTAGCATGGACCTCTACACAGGTCTGCATTCACACACAAGGTGCAAGGTGAGTTTGGGATGGAGTCCTGCGGTCTGATCCACAGCTGTAGCCAAAGAGCTGAAGCAAATTGTCCAAGCCTGCACAGGAGGTCAGTGACAGAAATAGAAAATAGCATCCAGTTCATCCATGCCTTGCTTCAGTACCACATGCAAGTAAATATTGTAAATAACTTCGTACAACTCTCTATTTCTCTGGTATAGACCTTATGTCAGAAAAATCCACGTCCAGAGGTCCTCTTTAGATTAATCTTGGATGAATACAGAAACTCTGTTGGGATTCTTTAAACTCCTTATTCCATGTTGAAAGGCAAAAAGAGGAAGGATTCCTATTTTTCAAGCAAATTAGGGTTGTAGTAATGTGACAACTGACTATGAAAAATGAAATTTCCCACTGACCTCTCACAGAATAAGAAAGCCAATGTGTACATTGAGTGCCGCCTTTGCTGCTCATTTGTTGCAATCCTGAACTTGTGAAACTACATTTCAGGAGTGGAGGAAAATAAAATATTTTCTCTATGATCCTTCAGTTCTTAGCGCTTTGCTGACACAAGATGAATTCAGCATTTATGTTAGTCTCCTTCCTTAGACCCAGAAACCAGATTTTTGTATGAGCTATTTAGTAATAAACCATTTCTGAAATCCTAAAAAATTTGTCCAAACTGGTAACTTTCACTTAATTTCACATCCTTTCAGCATAGAATATGAGATTTAATGCTTTTTCTATGGACAGACCAAGTCACAACAAAATTATTCCAGCTTGCAACCTGAGTAGACTTGGCACCGCAATTTTAGATAGCTAAAACTAGGTGAGAGAGCTCCGGCCTCAAATGCTGCTGAAGAAGGATCTGGCTGAGTCCAGCAGATATAAAAGCATTGAATTTTCTGAGCGGGATGTAAGGACCTTCACCTTTCCTAGCTAAAATTATATTACCTGCTCAATATCTTAATTTGCTGATGCTGACGTTGCACTTCCATGTGGGAATTACTGGAGCTGTAAGTAATGCAAATCCTTGGTTCCATGTGCAAAATTGAGAATGAAACTGTAGCAGCTCATTTAAGCGTATGGAGGCCAGCACAACTCAACTACCACAGCAGAGTCACTCCTAATCCCCAGCAGCAAACATGAGCCAAATCCTTTTTCTGAAGCAGGGAGGGGAAGCTTTGGCAGACCTCAGTCAGCAAATGGAAACCCATTCTCTCTCACTATTGTCTTACAGACCTTGGCCTGCCTCCCTCCATCTACCTTGACATGTTCATGTGTACATAGAGGTTTGTGGAAAGAATCAGCTTGGGCCCCATGTTCGTGCTTTGGTTCACCCTGAGCCTCCTAGCTGCCGCCAATCCCAGCATGTGTGCCAAAATGTGACCGGTATTGGCTTTGGTGACACAGCTGTCATGGGCTTCAGGGTGCCAGAACACGCCTTAGGCACCCCCAGGCTTTGAAGCCCTGGAGAAGTTTTGGGTAGTGAGTTGTCTCCAGAATGTCACATTTCCTTTCAGGGAAGGGGTGACGGGAACTCTTCTCACCCTCTGAAGCTGCTTTCTCCTTGGCTCTTTCCCAGGTCTCACCTCCTCAATTCTCTACTCAGGGAGTTGCTTGGCCAAAGAAAGCAGTACAGGTGAGCCTGCTCACTGGTGTGCATCACTCATACAAAAGGAGGAGTCAAGCTGGAAGCAGTTCACAAGGAGTGAGCCCAATACAATCTAGAAGAACTACCATTAAGGAAAAAAAACCCAGTCACCAGTAGATGTCTGCCTATGAACGAAACTAGGATGAAAAGTGGAAGAAATCCCCCTTTTTGTCAGCCTGATTGTCAAAAAAAAAGCACACAGAAAGAATCAACTAGCTACAAGGAACAAAGTAAGTGATCTCTTCCCATTATAATCAGGACACAGAGCCTGTGATATCTCTGGGAGCTCAATCTAAATAAGGCCCTATCCTCTCGTCTCTTTCACATTATGAATAAAAACATGAAATTAGTTTTATGTCAGAAGAACAACCCTTAAGACACTTGTAACTTATAATTATAATTTCTAAGCTGTTTGGCTTGTCAGTATCAAGGAATTCACAGGCCAAGACTTCCAGGATTTTATAGGCTGAGACATGCTGTGCTAGCTACTGAAAATTAACTATGAATCTCTCATCTGCATCCTGATTTATTAACTACGGTGAGAAACAGAAAGTTAAAAAATGTACTGTATGTGCATAGCCTGCTAGCATGGAAGAAGCCACTAGCTGTGTTCTGCTACTAGTCAATAAACTACTAGAAATAGATAAATGTAGGGAGTTTCTTCCTGAAAAAGTATTTATGTTTTTTCTTTTAAGCAAGTGCTGCAAAATTTTCATCTTCACTCAAGAGCAGAGCTGGCCAGTGTCAGTTTCAGGATTCTGCTGGATTCACAGGTAGCAAAAAAAAAAAAGACGACATCTTCAGACTCTCTTTGCTACGCAAAATTCCATTCCCTTGCTAGGTCTGGCTGCAAAATGGTAGCATCGCCGGTGATATATTTTGAAAGAATATTTTTTTGCATACTTTGAACAAGAATTCTGAGATGAGGGCTGACCAAAAAAAGTCAGGAATTGAAGTCCACTTCAGGTTTTCAGTTTTCGCCATAAAACAGGAAAATAAACTACAAAAATAAAACATTATTGGCAAAAAATAATATCCAAGATATTTCAAGGGCAGTCTTTACCAAAATTTTGTTCTTCTAAAAAAAGTACTTAACTTGTAAGGGGAACTATTCCCTGATTTTACAGTTTTTCCAGGTTCTATTTTCCTTCCAGCTTTGACATTTTCTTCTTATAATAACACCACTGAAACTCTATCCTTTCTTATTGTTTTGAGGATATAAGGGGCTTGTCTGTATTCCAGATTTTGTTTTGTGGGAGGCAGAGTAGAGTTTTTTGATATCAAAGTCAGCTAGTTCCATTTTTTAAGTGGAACACTTTGTTACAGCAACACAGCCTGGCTCTCTAGAATACATTAAATGATAGAACTTAGTTTCCTAAAATAAAGGCAAGTAACAATCATTCTCATAATTTTTTGATGGAGAAATGAGGGCACATGGGGCTGAACTGGCTTGCCCAGCTTCTTACAGTTCTGAGCACCAAGGTCAAGAGAAGGACATACATCTTTGATTTCTACTCCAGTCCCTGTCCCCTGCACCTTGCAACAGGACTCTATGAGAGGTATTACTTTAATGAAGTTCCCAAAGATCTTTTTTTTTACAGTTTCTTCCCGCATTGTTTCTTTTCAGCAATGATGTCGCCTGTCTTGCTTCCCCCCCTCCCCACCTACGGGCTTTCATGAAGCACTCCTTCACTGTTTGAAATTTTAAAAATTTCAATTGATCAGAAACATGTCAAAGCCAAAAAGAATAATCTCCAGAATTTCAAGGGTTCTGATTAAATCATATCCATTTCTAAATCACTACTGATTTTTATTTTGCAACATCAAAATCCAATGACCATAATTTGAATATGAATCACCTTTGTGCCACTTATGTGTACAAGTTATAATTAGACCTGGGATGCTGACCTTAATTTTCCTTTTTTGTGAACAGAGCATTTCTGAACTTCTAATAGTGCTGATGTTCAGCCAAACACAAAATAGAATTTGAAATTAAATTTTAAGTAGCAAAGAAGCACAAGTAAAGACCATGTTCTTGACTCTGGTATTAAAAAAGGCTTTTCAGAGTTGATGCATTCTGGCTGTGACAGAGTTAAATGGCTGATCACAGATTTGTGATATATATTGACTGTACCAGATTAAAAGTTAGACTTTATTTGTAGCATAAATCTGGTAGATGAATATGTAATGTACTTTCTTCTTTTATTGCGGTCATAGAATACTCTGAAACTTTAACCCCCAGAATGCTATCTACATATTTCCCTCCATATTTTGTAATCACAGGAATAATCACATTAGTTGTTGGATACCTTTTAGTAATACACTTTTCTTTTAGTAAATAAAAAAGACTGCCACTTTCCATCACTTCACAACACCTAGAAAGACAGTAAAATCTTCAGAGCAATTGTGTCTTTCTTTTGCTCGCTCTCGCACACGTTCCCTCTAGAGAAGCAGATGTTTGACTTGTCTCATGTAAAAGGCAAAAATTGAGTTACAGCTTCAGATTGCAAGATTTGCAATGTTTGCTACAGTTTATTAATGTTAACCAAATAAAAATGACATTAGTGAAAAAGATCTACATGATATCTCAGAACTCCCAAGATTAGGCCAGATGGTCACTTCTAACTGATATAATCTAGTAAGCTCTGTTGAGAGACAGGCTATTGATTGAATTTCTGACTTTAAATGCAAGCCCCATATCTGCACATGTCCACAGTGATATCAGTTGCTTGAAATCCAATACAGAGGTGTAGATTGGGAGATGATGTTAGTTGCTACCTATTAAAACTGTCAATTCCATCTGTTGTCTAACACTTTAAAATACTGAGTGTAGTTTTTAATAGATCAGTATTAGATTAAGAGGCCATATATTAAGGCCTATACTAGCTGAGAAGCGTGGGTAAATGTGTAATTAAATGACACAATGGAAAAGGAACTCTGTTGGCTGGAACTGGCCCAAATTAGCATCAAGTAGGAAGCAAATGCTGTGATTGAGGATTTCTGCGGCCGCCAGACTTCCCTAAAAATGAATAATGTGCATCCCTATTGAAATTCTCTTTACAAGCAAGTATATCATGATTAAAATGTGGAAGTGTTGTGAGTGTTATGATTATCCAGCTCCCCATACTGTGCTTCCACAGGTACTTCAGTGACTGTACAGCTGCCAAACTGCCAGGCTCTGATGACATTCCCAGAAGGGCTGTCTCAGGTGGCTGATGACAGCCCCATCAAAGTTGTGTTTCTGGAAAGACGCAGTCCTGAATGATCACATCCCCCAGAATATAGTTGAAAACCATGGTTGGGGGTCCCGGGGTTACGTGTAGGGCGGTGGTCCAGCCTGCCCCTTCCCTGCAGGTGTGCAGCATCTCCAGGCACTGACCAGATACCACGGGCTGATGAGGAGGGAGGGAAACGGACAGCCACATCCAGCCCAACATCCAGCAGCTGTTGCTGCTTAAATTTAATCAGAGAGGGAAAGTGCCCTCCTTGAGCCATATGTACCACCAGTATAACCACAGGAAAGGGAGAGCTCCTGCAAGGTGGAGGGGGAAGAGAGACAAAAATGTGGGAATGGATCTTCAATGCAGACACGTAGACAGACAGAGGAATTTGCTTCTTTATAGCTCCCAATATTTGTATGTAGAAGCAAAATGAATGTACCCAATATGCTGGAAGAAAAGAAGCAGGAGTCCTCTCTGGAAAGGGCCTGGAAGCTGGTTTCTCATAAAAACTGATGGTTTATTTTTTCAATAAAATTTCTTTAGAATAAGCAAGTAATCTCCTAATTGCTGACCCTAGCTGGGCCAATGCCTCCCAAAACAGAAGAGAACGTGGACTAAGATGAAACACCGCTCTGGGGGGTTTTGTGCTCTTTTTGCAGTAACTTTCAAAAGACATTTCAGTTTAAATACAAATTTTCAGAGCAGCATTGTGGTGACCTGTGGAGGATGCAGAAGAGTTTTCAAGAGATAAGAGTTTGGAAGCGACTCTAAAATTTCTGTTTGCAAACTGCTAGTGAGCTATAGTCAAAACAGCTTTAAAAATTCCCCCAATACACCACAAGAAGAGTTTTGGAAACATAAAGTCTCTTCGTGTTATTAACCAGTACAAGGTACATGAAACATTAATGGAAAATGAATGTTAAGCGAATACTACAGTATACTCATAGAATACAAATTGTGAATTCAGAAACACTGTATTCCCAGCAGATATGCAATTTGAAGAATTATGTTCATTCCAGACAGAAACAGAGACAATATTGTGTGATGTAGCTGATAAATTAACCAGCAAAGGTCCAGTTGGATGCATCAAAACAAATCTGTAGGACCAGAAATATTTCTGGGTAGAATTAAACTACTTAGAATAACAAATATCTTCAAGAAAATCAAGTTGCTATACAGATTATTCACAAAAACAATAAAAATTCAGCAAATGGATTATTTACTCAGTTCTGCTTGCTGCTTACTACAGTAAGAGCAGAAATTGTCCTTCATGAAATAAGAACCTTCATGATTCCTTTCTCGTAGGTTTGAAACGCTTGGTACCACACAGCAGTACAGATGTAGTAAGTATTTCAAATGTGGAAAGCAGCAATTCTACTCTCACCATAGCTCTCTTTTAAGGGATCGTGATTCTCCAGCTTGGTCACTTTGGTGGGACTGTCCCTGATACGACCAGCACCACCAAAACCATCAACAGAGCTTTTATAATGGATTTTGTAAGAGCTAAAGCTTTATAACATGTGAATGGATAGAGAGAGGATGCGTGTTTCAAAGCTTGCAGCATGCTTTAAGCTAGAAGTGCTAACTTTAATGACCTCAGTGAGCCACTGAAAAATCCTGCTTCATAACCCAGACTTTATCAAACTAAAGGTTAAAAATATCACATCCATTTAAACTTTTTTCTTAACCCAAAGGGTAGGAGAAAAATTGTGACTGTAATAAATGGTTCTTTTAAACAGCTAATAAGCTTTCTGATTGATGTTGTCAAATGAGACCTGGGAAATGAGTAGCTAACTATAAATAATATTATTTTAGTATAATTTCTCTCCCTCCCTTCGCCAACAGAAATGGCAATTCACAGAAGGTACCAGCATGGTGGTTGAATCTAAGTCATGGCAAAATGTTTGCTAGAGCTAGCTGCAAAGGCTAATAAACAAGTTAGTAGGGGTTTTTTTAGGAAGAGGCTGGATTTAGCCACAGCATAGGTGGGAGGAGTTGCATAAACATAAGCAACTCAAGTTGCACCTTACCCCACGACACACACCACGTGCTAGGGGGGTTCCAAGGTTTGCAGACAGTGCAGACTCCCCTACCATATGAATTTTTGGTTACTCCTTTCCTTTACACCCAGGGCTTCTAGGTAACTAGTTACACTCATCGTTCCCTCCAGGACTTGTTATGCTTATAAGTGGATTTCTATTTGTGTCCTTGTAGGAATCAAATGCTAATTTTAAATAGAAAGGAAACCAGTAGCTGGATTTCCAAAATAAGATATTAGAGGAATGATGACAGTGGAAATCAAAAATTGGGAATGGAAAAAAAAATAACCAACTATAGTATAAACTAATTATAGTGAACTACACACACACACACAGACACATATTTACAGCTAGCCGCAAAAAAAAAAAGACGTAGTATTTCAGCAGACCAAGGAAAAGCAAGATCATGACATTGCGTAAGATGATTAAGGGGATAGCATCAAACATATGGAATATTCTCATGCTAAAATACACAAAGGATTCCATTGCTATTGAATTTTCACCAGCTGCCAATTTTGCTAATACTGTTACGAGAACACACGGATGGGACATGCTTCAAGACTAGCACCAAGGGGGATCAACATTGCTAACTGCAGAGTCTTTATCCACCTCTCCCCAAAACTGTCCTTAACCCATACACTTCTGCCATGGTATTTTTCAGCCCCAGCTGAGAGCTGCTGTTTCTTTCTAGTTGGAACTGTGCTGGAGATGCCAGTGTTTTAGCAGGGGAAGAAGAAACGGGGCTAAGAGAAAGATGAAGAGGAAGAAAAAGAGACAGGGGCACCTGAGGGCTCTTTCCTACTCCCTGCTCACTCCCTTCCTCCTCAGGCAAAGTGCACAATGCAGGAATCAGACTTTGCTAAAGGATGCAGCACCCAACAGCTCCACAGACCACAGTGCCCAATGGGAGCCAGTGAGTGCAGAGCAGGGTTGAAAAATCTGTTGCCTTTTGAAGAAGTTCTGCAGGGTGCTGAACCCTTTCAAAAAAACTGACCTGAGTTATGACCACTGAGCAATTTTTAAAATTGGTTCCCTGTGAGTCTGAAACGCCTAGTATTCAGCAGCACCTAAGTGCAAGTGCATTGCAAGCAAGAGCTTGAACCTCAGTGCTGGGATAACTGAATTTCTGATTTTGCATAGTAAATATCATTCAGGTCAATTATGTACCTGTCCTTGCCCGTCCTTGCATTAGTAAGACTTGCTCACATAAGTTGCGGTTACTAAATCATGTCCATTTTTTTCCCAGTATTTTCAATTCCTGAGGAAGGTGACCTGCCTGTTACAGACACATTGAGTAAGACTGTCCTTTCTAACAAGTTATTGCAACCGCTGTTCTTTTTGTAAGTTATTTAGGTTTAGTTATTCGTAGTATCACTTAGCACAATTTTTTTCTCCACTTACATCATTATTGTAGCAGTAAGTGTCACCAATGCAGCAGCAAGAACAACCCAGAGAAAAGATTGCAACTCATTATCATTCATTACTGTAGTGAAGAGAGATTAGAAACATAATGGAAACTGAGAGAAGATGTACCTTAGTGTCACTTACCTTGTACTCCGCTCAGAGCCAGGAACTTCCATGGGCTGTGATAGTGACTCAGCCACTGACTGCCAGTCGGTGACCTTGTGTGGGTCACTTGACCTTCCGATGACTTCATTGCCCCAGTGTAAGCTCAGATAAAAAGTACAATCACATGGAAACCTGGTGCTGTATTTGAGGAGAGCTTTCCTGCTTTTACAGCTATATTTTTGAGTTTATGTAGATAGAGCTGCTTAGTGAGTTATAGTTATTTAATACTTCCCATTATAAGACCTCATTTTCAGATGTTGTAACTTTGCCAAATGCTAATAGTCTGAGCAAAAATGTTTCATGTTGTGTGACTGCCACAGTGTGACAAAAGAAGTAGTAGAATTATTTAGAATTTTAAGGATAATTTCTAAAGATGAAGAGTTTCTAAAGAAAAAAACTGGGATTCGCTGTGCTAAAATAATTCTTACAACAGTATCACAGAGAAGCCTTCTGCTTTGATAGAGCAATATGATATTTGTCAGGGACTGCCATCTCAGCTGGCAACTTGCCTTTTGCCACCTTCTGAAAACCTACACTTTTTTGGCCAAACTATCCAGTTTTGTAAAAAAATCTGTTTGCTGATGTTCACTGGAGGATAATTTCAGTTTAGAGGTTAAGTTATCTGAAAATGTCCATCAACGTACAGAATGTCCTACTGTGTCATTAGTCTGAACAGGCTGAGCCAACACGCAGGGGCCACAGAGGGACTGAGCAGGCTTCATCCCCTCACAGCTCCTGTGTATGACAGGAGCACATATGTGCTAGCTCTGGTCCAGAGAAAGCCTTACTCTTCAGTATCTCTGTCAGATGGTGGCCTTTGGTTTTTCAGTAGTACCTGAGCCTTGAAGAGAAGAGGAAACTGGTGAATGTTCAAATGCTTTTCATTTTCTAGGCTTGCTACAGTCACACATTAGGTCATGTTACAGTGAGGAAGAGCAGTAAGTCCAGACTCCAATAACAAACAGCTTATGAAATTATTCTGGGAATGAAACATGTCCATATTGTAGCTAAATGGTGCAATGATAACATGTGAAAACATATTTCATCTATTTTTATTTAATACAAGGTGCCATACACTTTGGATATCTACTGCAAGGAAGACCCAAGGTATGCATGGACTGTACTGATTCTGGGTGTTTTGCCCAACAGCTGAAGGACATGCTGCTGCATCATCACCTTGCTACTACAACAATGCAGGTCAAAGCAGAGTCAGACAGCCTCCATATGGCAAAATTCTCCTTCTTCACTATAATATAGCTTCATCCTCTGAGGCCTAATGCTTTATCCGCACAGTCACAGGTTTTTCTGACGGCAAACTCAGGATATAATGCAAGGTACAAACATCCAAGTGGTCTTTACATGAGCTAGATGAAGTAGAAGTTTATCTGTGAATGCACATAGCTCAAGTTTTGCTCTATTGTGTCTACACTGATTCAGCTAGATTACCTAGATTAGTTTTGACTCCACTGAATACCTCTGCTCTGCAGTATGCCATGTGGACTCATACATCAGGAAAGAAACAGTGCCCAAAATCCAAACTACTAGAGATGAGCTGGACGAATAACTTGCAGCATGTCCTTTCCTTCTCCAGTCAATGGCACTAAGAAGTAATCTGTGTCTCCCAAATGCAAAGGTGTGAAGATGGTGGGGGAAAAAAAATCCCCAAAATATGTCCCTGATCTTGGAAATCAAAGCTCCAAAGTCACTAAATACAGATATTCACCTTATATTTAGGATTTTCTGAGGGACAAGAGATGCAGACTCAGCCTGCTGAGAAGTGAACATCAGCAGGTTTTTCAGATGCTCTCAGCATGTAAGTGGGTGGTAACTCTCCTGAGAGCACAGCCAGACAAGTGCTGAGGATGTTGGACCCCACTCTCAGTATAAACTGATATTTGGAAACGGCCCAGGACACTCTGACAAAACCTTTCTTTAATATGAAAATGAAACATTACTGAAAGCTTCCTATAGGAGAATTCTTCATATAACACATGCTATAGGACACAGTGGGTCACTGAATTCAGTCCCTTATTATCATAGGCAACGGGTGCTACATAATCTCATCCACAAATTTACCAAGGTCCATCATACTATTAATTAAGATTGCTTGGTTTTGGATGTTTTTCCCTACTTATCCTATAAAAAGGCTGTTCTAAAATTTAACTGGTAGATAGAAGTCTTTGAATTATCATGCTAGTTTCACTGAAACTCTCATCAGGAAATGCTTCACAGCTTCCAGGTTGGAAATTCTCATCAAATTTCTGCCAGGATAGCAAATAGTTTACTGATGTGTAAGTTTGGATGTGGGAGGTAAAGACTCTTGGTCTGTGATGTTGATGAGGGAGGCAAGTTCTTGATCCAAACAAGGAAAAGCATTATGTCAGGGTTTCCTTCATCACAGGAAAGCTGACCTGACCACTAAACCTTTGTCTAGGAGGGTATGAGGATCTTTTATCAAAATGGGGCTTGGCTTTCCAGAGTCCTGTTTGCTTTTTCCTACATGAAGAAGACTGAAAATTTGACATTCCAAAATTTTCAGCAGACAATTTTATGGTTCCCCACTCACATTTATGCATAGCAACAGAAGAAGAATATTGTCAACCCCAAACTTTCAAAAATAATGAGCTGGGCCTTCAAAATCATGACTGGGTTAAAAATCCTGGTCTTTCAAAATAATATCATTGAGGTTCTTGTCTCATGGATTTGACTTTGCACTTTGTGGGCTAGAAAATTTGGTTTCTTAAATGACAACTGATCTTTTCACTTAAGTCAGTGAAGTTAGGGCTTTGAGTTTTATACATTCCCAAGCTAATGTTAAGAGGCTGATTCAGCCTTCATTGCAGAGATATTTGGAGGCGGAGACACTGAACAGCTTCAGTAACTTAGTACTGTATTCAGAGCTGTGCAGAAAACACTGTATTCAAGGAACAAGTGATCTTGGGCAAGCCACAACTTCTTTATTGGGTCTCATACTTAGGGCTTGAGAAGCCCATATGTTAGCATGAGTAGTCACTGTATGGGAATCTGCTGCAGTGGCCTGTGTTGCATGCTGATGGGGGTTATGACAGGTATCACACTCCTACCTCTCAGGAGAAGACATATCAGGGGTTTTGTTGCACAAACACCACAGTATGGGAGAAGGAAAAACCTGTCATGGACTGCCTCTACACAGCATGCCATGGGAAAATCCATCGGGGTTCTACTGACGCTGCATGAGCACGGGGGTCCCAGCATATGAAGCAGCGTAAGATTTACTCATTATCTGTATTCCCCTTTGTATTCTACCTTGTGAAACTGGCTATTCTATTATGCCATTTTTTGTCAGGTCTTTCTTGCTGACATCCAGAAAGAGCCTTGCACTGTGCGTCCCTCCCCAGTGTAGAACAAGTGCAATCTTCAAAATTCAGGAAAGCCATCTGTGCCCCAGTCCAGTAGCAGAGATCACCAGCTTGCTTCCTCTTAAGCACAGCACAGTAATTAAACAAATTAATAGAAAGTACTAGTAAAAAATAATTAATTTAATCTAAAAATTTTGTTCAGGTCATAAGTAGCTCCTAGTGGTTTCTGGTTTTGGAGGTTTTTTAAGTAGTGTTTGTTAGAGAAAAAACACTGCTATTACTGCTTTTTTCGAAACAAAGTACTGAAGCTGCTAATGCAAGCTCTAATTAAATGCACAAGTCTGAATTTGATATTTGCTGCTGTCTCATGTCATTTCTTTACTCAAACTGCAAGAGAGACTCAAACCTGACACCTCTGGATCTTTCATAGCATATTCTTCCCTCTGTACAGACTTCTCTGTCATCAAAAATGTGGCTCAGATATTTGTGGGGGTATGTGTGTGGGTAATGGATGGAAATTTAACAAGCTTTTATTATCCACTGTTAGCATTAGCCTGATCTTTTGGTTAGTTGGGAGTTAATTGCCAAAAGGTTTTATGGTGTATCTAATTGGCTCAGTCATCCTTCTATGCCATGAACCCTACCAGACTGCCAGTGTGCCCTGAACTCAAACAGAGGGTAAGAGCCCATCAGTTATTTAGTATGTGTTAGAAGCATGCATTTTCTTTTCACTCCATGTGAAAATAGTTAACCACAAGGAAAGAGTCCCACCCCTCCACTTTGCAAAATGGTGAAATTAAGTTTTCCGTACAGCTACCAGGGGACTGCAGTAAATTACCCTGGTAACAGAGTTTACATTGATTCTGAAAAAAGCACTTGTCCATATGTAACAACGATAACCTTTTAGAAGGTTTGGAAAACAAATCTGACACCCCATTAAAAGGCAAATGATTTTTTCTCCACACAAGAAAAAGAAACTTTTAAGACATAGAAAGCTATTAATAAATAATGGGGCTTTTTTATAGGAAAGGCTGACATGAAAGCTTAAGCTATAAACTGTATCAGAGGCAGTATTTTGACTTGTGTGGTTTATTTGTCAAAGCAGTGAGATGGGATCTCATTTTTATTAGCTGCACAAAAGATATTTTATTGAATGTCACATTGTAATTTGATTTTAAAAGGAATAGAAAAAATTACATTTTCTCGGATACGTAATACTGCAAAAACATGATAGTCATACTAACCACTAACCACAATGAGTAGTAATATAAGCCCTACAAAATATACACTAGTACCTTACCAGTGGAAATGTGTATTTTGAGAATCCATGTACCTGAATATGTTTCCTGAATCCAGTTTCATTTACAACTGGCAGAATAATATACATAAAAAATATATGCAAGTTATTAAATTATGTATGTAAACAGCTAACATAAGAGTTAGATTTGAGGAGAAGGACAGCTTTTAATATTTTACAAATTTGTCTTCAAGCTCATTCACATAGTTCATTTCTTTACAAGAAAAAGATCATAGCTGAATGCAGTAGAGAACAGTGATCAATACCTAGATGGAATGGATAGACACCCAACATAATGTCAAGTAGCCTGTATAGATTATGTTCTTTTTCACTTTGCTGTTGACTCCCTCAAAGTTGTTTAGCCTCCCTTGGTCCACCTCCATGTCCATGCTTGTGAGCACTACTGCCAAAGGTAGCAAGGAGGCTCAATGTCTGAAGAAAGATGCAGCTTAGCACTGTTGCTGGTGCCAGTTCTGTCACAGAATACAGTGGCATCATCCCTGGGTGGGAAGCCTGGCCTTGGTCCTGGCATGAGAGCATTATTGTGGAGTGCTCAGCCCCTTCTGCTCCCTTCCAAAGCCACCTCACCACGCTGTTCAGCCCTGTCACACATGGATGGTGGGCCTATACCCAACAAATACCAACCAAATGCATTATTGCAACTCACAGGTAACATCCCTTACTACTTAAACGGATCACCGTTACACAACTCCCCAAAAAGAAACACACTCTTCAAGAGCAAGGTCCTAGTGACAGGGATGCATATTTTAATTGTTAATATTTTTATTAGCACTAAACCACTGAATTTTTATATTTACTTCACTGAGAGAGCAGTTTCCCAACTGCGCAGTCTCTACAAGAAAAATAGAGGGAAAACAGAAGGAGAAATATTAATAGGTGAACCAAAATCACCTTGAAAAATCTAAGTAGGAAGATACATATTCTGCAATCCCACTGCTACTCCACAGATTTAAATCCCTTTTACCCCACTGAAGTTATCACTGTCCTCTGGACCATTAGCAATCCTATACATCTTGCAAGAGTCTCTAACTCCTCAGCTGGAAGGAGGTTGCAACTCATCAGCTCCTCCTTCAAGAGTCAGTATATGATAGCGCCCAGCCTTGGATAATCTTATTTAGATATCAGCAGTTCTGGGGGAAACTCAATGCAGTAAGCACTTCACATTTATCAGTTCATGGTGCTCACCAGGGATAGTTTAAAACCTGACATAAACCCCAGAGGGAAGCATGCAAGATAAATGCTACTCCATCCCAAAAGGTGGGATTTAAAAACAGCTAAGGAAATTCCAGGGCCAAAGCCGTATCCACTTGCAACAGATCTTGCACTGTTAAAATATTTGAGGCCAAAATCAATAATGGTCTTTTTTGGCATTACAGTGTTTATTTTTTGGGACCTGACTACAGGGCTACAATACAGGATGCATGAGCATATGTACAGCTTCTATAGTGTGCCTGCTGGAAAGTCCACACAGGGGCGTTGAACCATGCTGGAGTGCCTTCCATGCACAGAATCACTTTAATACTTCAGTGCAATCGTATTCCCTCTCACTTTTAAAATGAAAATTTCGTTCAAGAGGTGGAATAGAGATTGCTTTCTCAAACTGCATAATTAGGTGATTGGGGTATTTTTCTGAGAAGTAGATGCTCCTGTAGGCAGAAGAGGTTGGTCAAATTTTGTTGCTTCTCAGGTAAACACTATTTCAAAATCAGATCCCTACCATTTCCTCTTCCAGTTGGTTTTGAAAAGAAAGCCATAGCTCCAACTGCCCTGTGTTAAAAGCTCACTCCAAGAGAGCTGTAAGGTAGCTAACAAACAGCTCAAGTGCTTAAGGGAACCGAGATGGGGAAATGCCAGTTTCTGGTGGCTGATTGGGGTGAAACAGAAGTGTGATAGTAACTGATAAGCCTGACAAGAGTAAGACAGGTCTGAACATGTAAAAAGGCACCATTCTGGGCTCTGGGGACCTCTCCAGTAAAACAAAGAAGTTTGCAGAGGTTCTGGTTGGTTCTGGGATTAGGCAGCAGTACACGCATACACTTTTGAAAAATCCTTATGTTCTGCCTGAATGACCTAACCAAGCATTATACTCTTTACTAAGACCTTAGGAATTTCTGGAGGTGAAATCAGAAGGTGTGAACAGAAATTCAGTAAAGCATAACATGCAGATGCCTTCGTAAGGGGCAAGAGAGGTTTAGAACATGAGCCCCAACAGTAGCATCCCGAATCTTCAATGATCCTAAGAAATGGCTTCACATCAGAGGTCCTACAGTAAACCAGTGATTTTGCAGTTAATTCTACAAAATGTAGAAAAATATCCAAAATAAAAAATGTTGTGTTTTTTTAAATACACCCAAAGGTAAGCTGTCAGGGCTCACAGACTCTTTTGATAGGTTGGGTTTTTTTTAAGGAAGAAACAGGTAAAACCAAAGTTAAATGACAGTACCACAGTACCTCCCATTTGCCTTACCTGTTTGTATCTATCAAATCTGTCTTTAGCCACCAGCAAGGGCCTCCAGTGTAGCTGTCCATAAAAATATTTGGCAAGTTCATAAAGAATATCCATTTGTGGCCATCAATATATTTTTATGCTGGGAGAGCTCACTCTCTCCCTTGCACGGGTATAATAGCACCAATGGTTGGAATAAGCCACATGACCCCTTGTTTCCTGAATAGTTTAATTGGAACACCAAATATTCCTATGGCTACCATGTGTCTGACTTGTCCTAGCCAGTCACACTGGGTAGATGAGGGCAGCTCATCCTCGTCAGAGACAACGCATTTATTCTGCAGGCAGACTCTGGATGAGAGGGATTCAGGTTACCACAGAGCAGCACACCTCCCACACACATACCTCTAAATTACAATCTTGCTCTTGGGAGCAAAGGCCTTCCGAGAGGTCAGCTGGGCATCTCCCTGTACCCTCACCTTCTTATTGGTTTTTGCTCAAAACATTATTTTGCTACTTGGCTGCCAGGGTAACCATACCCCTGCCAATCTTACTAGCATCTGCTTCATCTGATCATTAGCATACTTAATTTGCCAATTAGCATATCCTAATTGTTACTGGGCACCTGACAGTGCCCATAGCAAATTGTGCCAGAAAGAAAGCAAATGTGTCCACCCACCTGGCTGACTCCACTGGAGTCTCCAGTAGTGCTCCCTGCCTCCACCTTACCTCTTCATTTCACCAGCCACTTCAGGCAAGCATACATTTCATGGCTGCTTTGCGAAATGACCCTCGGAAAACACCTGCTAATCCATCCCTGAAGCAGTTTTTGCATGCCCAGACTGGCTTCAGCTGCAGCATGGACCATGCATGCTTGTCCCTGACATTGGACCCGCAGACTAGGCTACCATTCCTGCACCGCTGCCATGGTGTATCTCTTATATTCTCATGTCCTACAGCCAGCATGGGAATGGTCCTTAGCAAACATCCAAGCATTTCAAGGTTTGGCCTGTATCAGTAATTTCTTTGGTTTCTCTGTAGAATGGCAATACAAAAACATTCCTCTTACAGCATTATAGTAAGAGATCAGGCCACTTTTGAAGCACTTTAATATCATTTTAGGGATAGCACCATAAAAACACAGTGTAACTAATGATGTCTTTGAGGTTTTAAGTCTGAGGATTTTTGTTTATTAATTATAAGACTTAAATGAAATTCAGATTTTTAAATTCTGCAGATGGTGACTAGCACGTCAATATTCAAGTACTTATTAGATTTACAAGAACGTTGACTTTAAGGGAATTCAAACCAGATTTCTTCTATTAATATTACATTGCTGTGCCAACCTCGCAGCAGTCAGTATGTTACGAAGAAAATATCAGAGGGGTGTGGTAGTCCTCTGCAAATGTTCAAAACACCACCAGGGCTGCAAACTTGATATTGCTCATCTTGGTCTAATATTCCCAACCTTTTCTTGACCCAGGATTCGTAACCAACAAAAGGAAAACATGAGGATGGCTCTTAGAGGGGGGTTGTTTCACCTAAGCTTAAGATGTCTGCCATACAGATCTCTACACCTGGAACAGTCGTCACCAGCTCCCTTCAGTGTCAGTGAAAGGACTGTACTTCTGTGGTATAGCTCATTTGAACTATTTTACACGTCATCTTCTTGAGAATGAGACAAACTGTTCTCAGAAAAGCTGGCCAGCTCAGAAGTAAACCCCTAATTCAGCCAGATGAATCCTGCCTCCAGTCTGTTCCTCATAAACTCCATTGATTTACAAAGCTGGTGCAGAGGAAGAGAGAGAGAAGAGTAGCTACTAGCTACTTCTGCACGTTTGTACAATGAAATATAGGGTCTCGGCAGGAATAGGTGACCATCATCAGGGTGGCATGGGTGACTGTCCCCCACTTTCTCCCCCACCTGGTGCATCAGCTCAGGAAGGAGGTGGTGGAGCCTGGCCGCAGCCGTGCTGCAGGGCCAGGCATGGGCACTGACTTCCCACCGAGGCTCCCCGGAGCAGGAGGGAGAAGGACTGTGTGGGGTTCCTACGCTGGAGCACCATGGCCTCTTCCCCTTCACACAGGGCACTGTTGCCTTCTCTCGCCTCCATCTGCAAAAATGTCTTCTGTTATTAATTACCTTCAAACTTTTTGAAGTGAGAACAGGCTTACCATGTTATCCACGACACTGAAATTCACACTATCAGAATTATGTTATTTATTATTACTTTTCCCAGTTAAGAACTTATACGTTTTATTTTTACTAATTGCCAGAGATTTGGTGGGAATTTAGTTGCTTTTCTGAAAGTTACCTTTCATTAAGCTGGAGTGTATCACTTTCAGAAATGCAGTAGTGTTCTTCTGTCATGTGAGCACTATTAAAAATGCCCCCTTTTGATGTGCAACCCCTTTAAATCTCCCTATATATGTGAAAGCCGTCTGGCTCTAAGGCAGGGGTTCTTATTTGGTTTTTTTACAACCTAGCAGAGAATAAAACTAATAAGTATTTCTCATTCTTTAAAGATTGATTTATTATCAGTTCCAAAAACATGCCGTTTCATTTGGAAAGTCATTTGCTCAGTTATGATTGCATATAAACAGCTGCTAAGGGTCAGTATGGGCCTCGGTGCTTGTTATTGCTTGCACTCCTTATGATTTTAGCCCAGCATAACTAGCAGTGGTGTCCTGGGATTCCAGAGTCTGTACTGATTACCAACAAAAGCCTCTTTAAGATCAGCAGAAGCAGTCGAGGGACTAATGGTGCCAAGGCAGTCTGAGGCACTGGAGCAATGCCCGAGGTCATAAAATGAGCAATGACAATTGCCCTGTCCTTGCTGATTTTATCAGCCTGAGAGTTTTTTAGTATCACACGGAAGACAAAAGGAATCTTTAGTCCTGAATGATATTATCAGCTAACATGAACTGTTTGGGGCTTGGTTTTGGATTTTTGTTTTCTGTTTGGTTTTGTTGCTGGTCATTCACTGTGCTCAGAAAGGCAGCTGGATGTCTTACTTATAATACATACAGTGGCTTTACACCAGCAGCCGCTTCTTTCCCTAGCTACTTCCTTAATATGTTCATTTTGGAGAAAGGAAGAAATAAAAAAGGAAAGTTTTACTGTTTTATATGTATTTATATATGTTGTAAAGTGTATATTATTCTTATGTATGAATAGCTAAGCTGTATGTCACATTCACTTCATCAGTAGAGTTTTCATCCTGGCTTAGGCTAAAATGAAAATGATCTGTGACTACCTCATCTCTCACTCCATATGAACATATCAGAAAACCAATATATGACTGGCAGTCTGTGCAAAATGCACAAGGATCAAATTGAAGGAGTGTTCAGGCTCCTTGAGCTGTGATCATCTGAGTGAGGAAGATTTCAAAGCATCGTGGGAATTCCCCAGAAGTTACACCAGAGATGAATTTGGCCTTTAGAATGAGATTTTATACATCTCATTCACACACAGCAAAATGTTTCATCACAAGTGGAGACACTTTTTAAAAGAGTCTTAAAATTAATCCCAAATGAGGAAGCCTCTCTCCAAATGAGTGAAACTTGGCAGATCTACAAATTCAAACTGAGATGCATTAGTAGATCTTCTGTAGGGAAATTAGTATAATATCTGCCCACCCTGTACCTGGTTCAAGGCAGGGCTAGCAGTCATATTTCTACCGAATTAAATACATCGCAGAAATAAAATGCACCAATAAGCAGTTCAGGTTCACAGTGCTCTGAAGTACTGGTTATTCTCACTTCCAGTAAAAGTCACATATTTCAAGCACACTCAATGTCACGTGCTCTCAGGCCCAGATTTGCCAAGGTTCTTGGGCACCAAATTCACTTGGCTTTAAATAAGACCTGAGCTCCTAAATCACTTGCTCATTTTTGAAGAAAAAAAAAAAATTGAAAAAATCCTGAAAGCATCTTCAAGGACACAAGACAGCTTTTTTTCTGTATGTGGAACTGTCATTCAAAACTGACAGAGCTTGGGGTGACCAAAAAATGCTCTTGGACTGTAAGCTTGTAATTGCTTTGCATATCATTTATATTTTTTATGCATAATTTTAATGATATCTGGCACAAATCATCACTAATGGCATTCCAGAGTTCAAACAGGAAGAACACAGATTCTGTGGCATAACTCATTTCTGGCAGCTGGGGAATCTTAAATCAAGATCCAGACAATTACGTAAGCAGAGTGGAGACACTTTGTCATATATCACCTCTGTCCTGGAATTGCCTGTGCACTCTTTCAGCTACCTCTGTTGCTCATCTCTAGGTATCCATGCAGGGTGTCTAATAGGACGTTAACGAAGGGTCTCATTGTAGGTGATGGGGTAGGCAGAAACATTTAGCACATTATTAAGCAGGGAAGGACAGACAGGGTTAAAAAGGGGTAGAAGTAAAAAGGCAAAAGAATGGAAGAGTAAAAGTGATATCAAAGGAAGGCTCGGATAAAAAGACATTTTCCACTACATACATATCCCTACTCTCTAAGAAAGAAGATATATATTTTGTAGCAAAATGTCCAACTGCAAGCAAAGAACTCTGGATATAAGACTGAATAATATTGAAGTTTCCCTTCAAACCTCTCAAGTTTTGGTTTACACACAGGTAGGCCCCTCTGACAGAAACATTCACTAGGAACTTATGAAAGGACTATGAAAGTGAAGAGCGATATCTCTGACCAAGGAAGACCAGCAGAAATCATGGACAGAGGGAGTTTGAATATTTGAGCTCAGTGCCAAGCTTATGTCCTTCCCATCTCTCCTACGCACAGTCCAGCATGCATCGATACCCAGGTTTTGCATTTTGTAGGCAGATAGTGTGTTGCCTTTGTCAGTTAAATGGAAGAGTGGAAGAAAGGTTTGTTTCTCCTTATGTATCCGCTACCGTCTTAGTCATCATTAGGAACTGAATCTATCACTACTGCTTTACAGAACAAATGTTTCTTGCAGGATCAGGCAGAGAGGGGAAGGCATAGCCCACTGCAGGCAGTTGCCCTCTCCCCCTCAGCACACCTATTGCCAGCTTGCAGCCTGCTCTTTCCTGACTCCAGCAGGTAACACCCCTTAGAGGGGCATAATACTGAAACACTCTTCAAGGGAGAAAATTTTGCTGGACAGTTCCCTAATGATATTTCCAGAGTGCCTGAGGGATGATCAGTCCGTTATCTGTGATAACTTCTGAGGTTCACTGTAATGCAAACAGAATCCTTTAAACAGCTGTACAAAGTACAGCTGTGCTGTATGGGGATACCGAAAGATAGCACAGCTCAGATTTCCGTAACCCTCTGAATGAATAGCAGAGATAACAACCAAGGAAAACTCGAGAGCCCTTGAGTTCTGTTTGTTGCTCAAGACTTTAGCTCAGGGCTAAAACACATCTATGCTCTACTGACTGTGACACCATTCTTGGGTCACTCCATGGGGAATAAACTGGCTAATATCAAATGATTAAGTGCCAGTAAGTGCTCAGTCTTGTTATGCAGAAAACATACTCACATTATCTATGTTTCTGTTTTTTTTAAATAGGCATTCTCTTGGTTGAACACCCCATTTCTTTTTCCATCAAAAGTGGGCTGACAGAGATGTGTGGGGAAGAGCTGGTGGGCACCTGGGTTTGACTTCAGTGTGGAGTCAGGATCATTCACAGAAAGACTCCTGGTCTGGTAAGACATACCCCTGGACACTTGTGAAACTTTGCCCACATCACAGTCTACGTACCAACATGAGTAAAGTTATGCAGATACCTGAATATGTCTTCTGGATATGTCTCTCTATTTATATGCAACTGCATTTATTTCCTTAAAAAAAATGCAGATCGTGGCCAATTTAAACACAAAATGTAGCTTGATTATTTGGAGAAGATGCATAAGCTAACTATTAAAATGTCTGTTTTACCTAGGAGTACCTAATAATCCAGAATCTTCAACCTGTTTCCAAAGCTATTCAGACCACCTTTATTTTTCTTTTCATTTTTTCAAATCCAGAAACCATAAGGACATAGTTTCAGATGTGGTTTGTTTTATAATTCCTCTCTTTTTAACGTTCAGTGTTACTTTAAAGTTGTGTCCAAATATGACAACGTTGGCCTAATTTTGTGAAGACAATGATAAATAATAAATACTGGTGAAAGTGGAGAATTAGAATACAAGCTGTTTCAGTCACATCCAGGATTTTCGGTCATTTTTTTTCTAGGAAACAGAAAACTGGAAACGCCATGAAAGTGTTTTAGCCTTGGAAACACTTCTGTAAGAAACAGAGGAGTGAACTATTGGTTTCAGCCAGATGTGCAAGTTCTAAAGGATAATGTTTATAAATGCTACCCCATCAAACAGTTCACACTGCCAACATCAAGTGAAGAGATGTCTTTCAGAAGCAAAAGGCAACATACCAGGAAAAACGTTATGTGCCTAGTGTAGTTATGCAAAAGTAATAGAGGAACTTGGGGCATGAACCAGCAAGAAATACCCATTAATTAATTGAAGGTAATGGCAAGCAGGTCCAAAAATGCAGATTTGCCAAAAATAGGTGGCATCTTATCCCTAGGACTGGATGGATGGGATTCTTTTTCTAACTCTGTTTTCTCTAACTGGACTCTTATACTGCACCAGGTAATGTAACCCAATATAAAGTACCTACCATAGTTAGACTGTGATCAATTAGAAATTAAAAAGCAAAGCTCACATGTCATATCAGTTTAAATACTCATCCTATAGTGGCCTCAGGCAGAAACATTTTGGTGAAAAGGCAAAAGGAAATAGGATAAAGGCTACACTTTTTTGGATAGCCAAATAATTTCCAAGAGCTTCAGCACATATGTAGCTTGCATTTGTTGCACAGCTTGTAAAATCTCAGTGATTGCAATGAAAGCTGTCAGTTTCTTCCTTGTACATACCAAGTGGTAATTCCTAACAGAGGTACAGAAGAGATGGAAAGATCCTGTATCAAGTACTACACACACAAAAATAATGGGATGTTCCTGTTGCTATACAGGCAGCAGTTGCTGTATACAGACATCATTGTGAATAGCCATATCTGGCCACTTGTATGGGAGAAAGGCATATAAATAAAATTACACATGTGGGTATGGTCCTGACATATGGTCCACATGTCTGGGTGATGAAAGTCTCTCACACAGTGCTGTTTGACTTCTGCTTTCTAGAAAATTTAATCCTACAAGTGGGACCTTATATTGAAAGTGTAATCTTGGAATTGGAGTTCTCATGAGATGCAAGGCCTAATTTGATAGTCAAAAGAGATTTTTAAAGTATCTCTGCTTTGCCTAATGCAGATGTAGGAGAAGGATAAGTGGGACAGTGCAGGAGTCTGAGATTGCTGGTGGGCAGTTGAACTGGGTGACGACAGGAAAGTGAGCAAACGTAAGCATGGAGCATAGCAGGCCAGTGAGGATACTTGGTAGAAAAAGACACAATGCAGCATCTGAGTCTGTAACCCTAGACTCTTTTCTCTGAACTCAGATATTAGTGACACTTGGGAAAGTTAGCAGGGAGCGCTGGAAGCCTTTTAAAAAACATGTCAAACAATTCCTCCTGATGCCTCTTTTAAAAGAAAACCTCTCATCTAAAAAGCATGTGACAGGTACTTCAGCTAGATAAGATGAACTCTGAAGTTTGCAGCATGACTCAGTGATTCATTTTAGGTCACAAGTTAATCTTCAAGTAATAAGATAGGCCAGAAGTCCTAATAGTTATGTCCAGCTTCTCCATAAAACAGTAATCAATGGATATCAATAGAGTGATGCCTGACCCACTGGATGATTGGTTTGGGTATATGTGAAAAGTTTATTACATAAAAGGACTTTGCAGAGCAGAAAAGCTAAACTATTTAATCTGAGAGACAGAGCAGAGTGAACTGCAGGATCAGGCAATGACTGCGTGAAGGACACTATGGGTCCTAAGACTCTTTCTTCTGTGTGAACATATGCAGACCATTCCACGTCCTCTCCCACCCTCTGTCCACCCTGTCTACTTGCGCAGTGAAGTCTTTAGTACAGGGAATCTGGGTCCTCCAAATCCAATTTTTCAAATAATGAATACCCTTAAACTTTCTATTATCAGCTGGGTGCTAAATATTAGTAAAACTTTATGTGAACATGCTGCTGTTTTTCTCTGTATTTGATAGGTTTAGCTACTGGTCCCACATACAGACTGAGAAAAGAACTGTTGCCTAATTTGGGGCTACCTTTATTTTAAATAAACATATTCCTTGACTAATAACCTGGTGACCATGCAGTGTACTACTGGATTCAGATTTGGCCCCAATCCACTGTAGACCAAGTAATCTCAGGCATGTGAGTCATTAGAAGAATCCCTCTGAATGTTGCACATGTAATTGCAGCAAAAAGACTACCTCTGTTTACCTCTCCTGGAATGGCTGTAGTGTAGACAAGCAGGCTCTGTTGACGTTTCTCAAAACCAATTATTCATCTGTTAACAATTCAACTATTCTGTCCCTCCTGCCTCCTTTTTAAGGTCATGCTTTTCATGTAGATATTTAAAAGCATTGCTATGCAACCTATACAAAAACCTTATTATTGTAAAACACATTAAATAAAATGTAGCAACTAATCACAGCATAAAAAGAGGATTAGATTGAATATTCCCATTGAAGAAAATGCGTGTTTAACTCCTTTTGAGTATTGGTGTGTAAAACCTTCTCTTTAATCAATATTTACTTTAGCCTCATCTTGGCCACATAAGGCAATCCTTTCTCTTCTCTGTCAGTGCATCTCTAATTGAGAGAAAAGCCATGTTTGTGGGACTTTTCTTCAAGGATATTGTAAAGTGTAAACTTAAAGTTCAATATTTTTATAAATGTATGCCAGACTTTAAGGAATTTTAATCAAAGATATTAGAGATAGTTATTTTCTATTAGGTCAGCTAGCTCATCTGTGCTGCCAAAAATAAAAGACATTCCTTCCAATGCAGTCCCCAGTGTTTTGTTTGGCTGTGCTTCAAGTGACTGAAGCCAGAAATATTTTTATATAATTTTACATTATTTATATCTTATGAAAAGTTGAACTTACCTCTGGTACGGAGAAATGTCCCAAAGATGGCATAGGTGTCATGATAAAGACTGTCCTGAACATTACAGAAATCTGTGGCCTTATGCAGAATACAGATCACCTAGCTCTTCCTTGCTACTTGAATTTCATTATAAGAGCAGTACAGACCCAGATTGGAGCTGGCACCAGAATGGGACTGACTGTGAGAATCTTATGCCAAGAAGTACCTTACTCCACAGGCATGTTCCTTGACCATGAGTGGGCCAACTTATTATGAGTCTGTATTTAGTATGAATGAAGGTACTGTAAAGTTTCACTGAAAGTGAAAGCACTTTTACATGACATTTCCATTCAAAATTGTTAGAAATAATTCTAACATTGGTTGGAACTCATAGATTAGGTGTCTAGGTGAGCGAGATGACATAGTAGCATCTTTCGTACCACCACCTCTAAAGAGAATGAGAGGTTCCTAACTCAGCTGCAGATGCCTGAGCCCCTGTGAAATCAGTCCCACACAAGACCACCTGCTGGAACACAGCAGTAGGTAACATAGTAACTAGAATGGAATAAAACAGAAAAGATAAATAAATTTATAACACAGAAGTTATTTGCACCTCAACTAAAAATCAGAATGATTAGGTGTAAGACCACATGCTAGAAGATGAGCCCTGCAATATACATCTCAACAACAGTAAAAAAAGTAATCAATGTAGGTGTAAGCAAGGTGATGTCACCACAACCAAAACACAGTGGATCTTCTTAGAATTAAGGTCAAATTATGTGTGAGGAGGAATTCTGAAACACTCAGGTAACTTTTGGTGGGTTTATTTTCCATTTGCAGTCTTCACCAGATCAAAAGTGTGATGAAACTGAAAGGCTGACTGTTCTTATGGCATTTCTGGTTGAGAGCAGAAGGAGAGAGAGCTTATTCTCAAGAGGTTTCCAGCAAATTTCATAGTCAAAGGGGTTAGAAGAGTTTGAATAAACTCCACATAAGCATCTGGGGCCAGATTCATGGGATATTCCAGCTGCTTTGGAGCAATACAGTGACACAAAGCAGCAGTAAAACCCACTTTACTGGCCATTTAAGTCAAGTTTATGGCTGCTCTGCATCCCCAGAGCAGCTCAAAGCATCCAATACCAGTGGAACTCGCTCTGAATTTCTGGGCTTTGAGCTGAACTGCAACCTAACTCCAAAATTCTCGAATGTGTCCATTCCTACTAGACATAACATCCTAACTCAGCATGTGTCTGTTCATCATCATCTTTATTTACAGCACTATTGTAATGATCTAATTAGGAACTAAAAGTACTTCCAGTCAATTAACACTCCTTGAAGCCTAAGGTTTAAAAAAAAACTTTCAATGAGTTCAGGTAAATGTTCTGTAAAGAAATATAGCATTTTCTTTCTAATTAATCTATTTCCCAGGATGCACACTGTAGTTGCAAGCACTGTAATATGATATTGCCATTGCTAGTAGCAGGCTACAAGCTTTGCACAGAGTTTCCCAGGCCTCAGGACTGAAGCTTGCCAGGCTTGCTCTGTCGGGACTTTTCTTGACCTGCTGGCAACTTTGTTTTTCTTGGTTTATCTTTAACAAAAAAAAATCTAATTTTCCAGGTATCTCTGGCTAATTTGTTTTACTTTTGTTTATCTTTGTATGGTACCTCCATGATTTCACAGCTCCAACACATAATCATAGAATTACAGAATCATAGAGTCATTTAGGTTGGAAAAGACCTTTAAGATCATGGAGTCCAACCATCAGCCATGCCCACTAAACCATGTCATGAAGTGCCTTGTCTACTTGCTTTTTGAATACCTGCAGGGATGGTGCCTCAACCACTTCCCTGGGCAGCCTGTTCCAATGCCTGACAACCCTTTCAGTAAAGAAATTTTTCCTAATATCCAATCTAAACCTCCCCTGCTGCAACTTGAGGCCATTTCCTCTCGTCCTATCACCAGCCACCTGACAGAAGAGACCAGCACCCACCTCACTACCACCTCCTTTCAGGTAGTTGTAGAGAGCAATAAGGTCTCCCCTCAGCCTCCTTTTCTCCAGACTAAACAACCTCCGTTCCCTCATCTGCTCCTCATAAGACTTGTGCTCCAGGCCCCTCACCAGCTTCGTTGCCCTTCTCTGGACACGCTCCAGCACCTCCATGTCTTTCCTGTAGTGAGGGGCCCAAAACTGAACACAGGACTCAAGGTGCAGCCTCACCAGTGCCCAGTACAGGGGGACGATCACTTCCCTGCTCCTGCTGGCCGCACTGTTTCTGATACAGGCCGGGATGCCGTTGGCCTTCTTGGCCACCTGGGCACACTGCTGGCTCGTATTCAGGTGACTGTCAACCTGCACCCCCAGGTCCTTTTACCTCTGGGCAGCTTTCCAGCCACTCTTCCCCAAGCCTGTAGCATTGCATGTTGTTGTTGTGACTGAAGTGCAGGACCCAGCACTTGGCCTTGTTGAACCTCATACAACTAACTGGCCTTGGCCCAACGATCCAGCCTGTCCAGATCCCTCTGTAGAGCCTTCTTACCCTCGAGCAGATCAACCCTCCCTCCTAGCTTGGTGTCATCTGCAAACTTACTGAGGGTGCACTGAATCTCCTTGTCCAAGAATGAAGTAGTGTATAGAAATGCAGGCCTGGTATGACAGCAGAGAAGTGAAGAGACAGGATGCAGTGTAGAGGAATACCTGCTTGGGATGATAAGAAATGTGCCACATGCTTGGCACTTGAGACACAGCTATAAGCAACTAACCAATGGTCAGCTAAAGAAATGCAGACCTAGGGCTGGACAAAACTGGGTTTAGATGTAACAAAGACATAGTATCTAGCCTACAAAAAGGGCACATATATAGTAAATTTAGATGTAACTTAAAGCTGCAGACCTGTGAAGAAAGACCAAATACATATATGCATCTGTTATGGGTTTGTGTGGCGCAGTTTTCCTTGGTGGCAGGGGAGGGGGGCTGCAGAGGCGGCCCCTTTAAGAAGCTGCTGGAAAATTCCCCGGCGCCAAAATGTCGGACCCGCCT
>VYZV01025144.1:38817-79305 GCA_013401275.1 Pandion haliaetus | reverse complement strand
AGCCCGCGGAAAGGACCCGCGCCAGGGAAGTTTGTGAGGAACTGCAGCCCGCGGAAAGGAACCACGTTGGAGAAGTTGGTGAAGGACTGTCTCCCATGGGAGGGACCCCACGGTGGAGCAGGGGACGAGTGAGGAATCTTCCCCCTGAGGAAAGGAGCGGCAGAGATGATGTGTGGCGAGCTGACTCAAGCCCCCATCCCCTGTTCCCCTGCACCGCCGGGGGTAGGAGGTAGAAAGCACCGGGAATGGAGCTGAGCCGGGAAGGCGGGAGGGGTGGGGGGAGGTGTTCTGATGTTTGGTTTCCCTTCCTAATACCCTTGTGTTTTGTTTTTGTTTTGATTTGTAGTAAATTCAATTGATTTTGTTTCTTCCCCAAGTTGAGCCTGTCTTTTGCCCGTGGCCATAAGTGGGGAGTGATCCCTCCCAGTCATTGTCTCGACCCACGAGCCTGCCTTTGCATTTTCTCCTCATCCCAACGTGGCCAGGTGCAGGGGTGGGGGGTGAGTGAGTGGCTTCATGGTGCTTTGTTACCGGCTGACCTGAAACCACGACAGCATCTTAGCAAGCATATTAAAAAAAACCTCAAGTAGATTCTACAGTGAGGAAGAAGAAACCGTCAAGATGAATATCATATTTCTCCCAGCGAAGGACTCTTGATGCTGACAAGTCTGCATTGCACCCCCAACACCCTCAACAGCAGAATGAAACCACCAACCTTAGGACCCAGAGCAACAGGGAAAGGTTGAGCATAATAACAGAAAAAGGGGTAGAAATTAAGTGTGTGTATAACTATTTTAATTATATTACTACTATTAATGAGACTGTATGTAAATATTCTTTTCTGAAGTAATTAAATTTGGACAAATGATTCATGGATTATACTTTAAAGATTTTAGTTATGACAACAATAAATTCTTGGTTTTATATATAAAGCGTGTTTCCTCTTTGCCCATAAACAATATTGTGAGCATAACAACACATATAACAAATAACAGCTATCACCCACCACCTCCCAGGATTTTGCAGAAATGCATTATAGAATGTTCTTGAAGACATTGAATATTATAATAAGTACCACGAGTACCATGAACAGAATGTAGTAGAGGGGCTAAATGAAAAATTATGAGGAAATTAATAATCCTGCACTTAGAATAGAGTTTGTATTTTATATGACAAATAAGTCTTTGGACTCCACACCACCTGTGAAGAGTAGAACAGTTGCTCTTTAGGTTAAGTGGGAGTCTCTGGAACTGTAGTATAATGCTGTTGGCTGCAGAAGCTAAATTAAGGTTACACCAGGAGCCATAAATACAATATTTCCTGTTATTTCAGTGCTTCATTTAGCAACCTTAATATTCTTTTAACCACAGGTATTTAGTGTAATGTATATACAATATCTGTTTTCTCATTAGATTTTTTTTTTCCCCTTTTCTGTCCGTCCCTTAATAGGGATGGATGGAGCAATTAAAACACAACTCCACTTCAGAGCATACTGCAAAACCCAGGAGGAGCTTCTGCCTCTCGGAGTGCCAGAGGGCATAGCTGGCAGCAGCTGTGCCATTTCTTCAAAAAGTGTTATATATATATTTATGTATATACTTTTCTGCAACTAATAATTTCGGACGCTCAAAAGGAAACAGAAACTATGACTTGATTTAGTCTCAATTGCCTTTAGAGTTTATTAGTACATTTAGGATATAGCCAAAACAGGTTTTGCAAAGGAAAGTAGGGGTAAAAGGGGACAGATTCCTTAATCTCCACAACCCCAGTATATCTATAAGGAAACACCCCACTCTTTTCCCCATATTATCTCTGCATGTGAGCTTTGTCCAACTCTATACTCCTGTCTCTGAGCCAATTTTCACTAATTTTTTTCCTCTCTTTTCTCTCATTGCCTTTTTTAAACAGATATAAATATGCTAGAACTTGATTTCAGTCCTAGTTTTCAACTTCAGTAATTTAAAGAATAACAACGAAAAAAATTGACTATTTCCATTGTACATATATTGCAGAGGGAGAAATTTATACCCTATGCTAACAAAGTCAGAACACCTGGAATTGAATTTAGGACATTCAAAATTGAAACTCATTCGGTTTTTCATTGGAAAGTTTGCTTCCTCTAAATCATTAAGAAGTCCTGGGCTGACCTATGGACTAACTTATCCTATGTTTCAACTGAACATATTTCTTATTCAATGAGAAAGAACAATGGTATGTTGTGGAAACCTCATCCAGTCAAAAAAGCCCAACTAGAAGAGTATAGGAGTGTGAGCTACACCAAAGAGCAGCTCCTCTGGTTCTATGGGGTATCTTAGGCAGACATAGGTTCATGTTCAGCCAATCTGAAATACAATGCCTTGCATTTCTTAAGCAAATAAAACGTTTTGATTCGGGCTGTACTGATTCCCCAACTAAATACCTTAATATGTCAACTTTTACTTATAGTATACTAAACAATTCCAAACTTTTTTCTAAAAATTATGTTTTCATTGTATAAAATAATGTTTCTTCAAAAAATCATATTGAAAATTCACAGCCAGCTCTATATTTGATCTATAACCAATGTCGCATCAGACTTCATTCTACATTAGTAAAAGATAACTGAAAGGACTGATGTCTTTTCTGTAGATTTGCTATCATTTGGTTTATTAGTTAATTAAAGTTAATGAGATTCTCCCCTCTTACTTCCATTATCCACCCTACTGCTCACTTATTTATTACATTTTGTCATTGTCGTGGTTTAACCCCAGCCGGCAGCTCAGGCCCACTGGGCCACTCACTCTCTCCCTCTTGCTGGGATGAGGGAGAGAATCGGAATGGTGAAAGTGAGAAAACTCATGGATTGAGATAAAGACAGTTTAATAGGGAAAGCAAAAGCCACGCACACAAGCAAAGCAGAACAAGGAATTAATTCACCACTTCCCATGGGCAGGCAGGTGTTCAGCCATCTCCAGGAAAGCAGGGCTCCATCACGCCTAACGGTGACTTGGGAAGACAAAACACCATCACTCCAAATGTCATCCCCTTCCTTCTTCTTCTTCCCCCAGCTTTATCTGCTGAGCATGACGGCATATGGTCTGGGATATCCCTTGGGTCAGTTGGGGTCAGTTGTCCCGGCTCTGTCCCCTCCCAACTTCTTGTGCCCCCCCAGCCTGCTCACTGGTGGAGCGGGGTGAGAAGCAGAAAAGGCCTTGGCTCTGTGTGAGCACTGCTCAGCAGTAACAAAAACATCCCTGTGTTATCAACACTGTTTTCAGCACAAATCCAACACATAGCCCCTTACTACCTACTAGGAAGAAAATTAACTCTACCCCAGCCAAAACCAGCACAGTCATACTACACCACCAAGTTTTCTGTGGAGGCAAATGAGGTTTTAGGTTGTGGGGGACATAGGGGGGATTATTTTATTTTACAGTATTTATTTCTCTGCAGCCCAGATGCCTGAGTGTTTCTATAGTCTTTGCTCCCTAGTTGTTTCTATTGGTCCAAGTACAATGATAATGAAAGGAAATACACAATCAGTTGTACTTACTTATTTAAAAATTGTTCTTTTTCTACAGCACACTAAAAACCAACCATGCATCTCATGACTATAACATAGAAGACAGTATTTTAGTGCATTTCTTGCTCTATTATACTATCTTATTTAACCCATAAATCAGATTTTAAAATTAATGTAACAATACCACTTACTTAAATCAACCATGCCACAAATACAGGAAAAAGCCATTGAGAAGGATTAGCAGGAAGACAGCTTTTAGGATGTCTGTGTTAGCACAGTATATTACATTTAAAAATACACAAAATTAAGGACATCACGTTTGCTTTTTTATCATTAGCTCTCTGATAGGCTATTTATTTCAGAAAATAGTGATTGAATACTGGCTGCCAGGTAATAAGCTTTCTCTAGTCTGTTATAGGAATTAAATTATCAGCAATCAGTAGCGCTCCTGGTAGCCATGTATTATGTGTACAACACACTAGCTGTCCTTTAAATCAAGATGTATCTTTTAATCAGAAGTATCTTCTATCCATAAAGAATTCAAAGTTGGTGCAAGTCCAAACCGAGTTAGAAATAAAGACAAAGGCCAACTCATTTATGAATTAGCATGACTGGTGCTATTACAGTTATTTCTATTTCTATGCATGCTGGAAAGGCACTTTGCAGTCACCATGTGGGGCAGGAACCTGATTAGGCCTGGAGCTCTGTGGGGCAGTCATTCTCCTGTGCTTCCCTAAAAGTTTAACAGGAAGCATCCGGCAAGCTCGGTGCACCACAGTGTCCTCTTCACTAATTTCACTAATGAAAGCGTCAGCCATCTTTTGGAGAGATGTATCACACCACTTCTTGCTTTCTCAAAGAAGAGGTTAAGCCTCTTGAACTCGAGGCTTAGGAGCCAGGAGACCCTCCCTCACACAGCAGCAAAATAGCGCATGGAAGGCCTTTGTGGGGAGCAGGGTGAATTCAGGGGGACCTGGACTTTGTGAGCCGCTGTACGGGGCGGCTTCATCGGGACTGCCACAAGTACTGTCAGCCAAGACACCTTGCCTCACACAGGCATGCAGTATCCGATTACCAGCATACCCAGATGGACACAAAGGGCAGGCTTCTTTCTTGACATAAACAGGAGCTGGTCTAATGAAAAAGGGCAATAGTACATATTAAGGCCATGGACATCTTGTTTATCTGATGGAATCTTTTGCAAATTGTTATCTGTAATTTTCTGTCTTTATGCATGGGAAAATTTATGTAGGTGTGGTGGGTTGACCCTGGCTGGATGCCAGGTGTCCACCAAAGCCATTCTATCACTCCCCACCTCAGAGGGACAGGGGAGAGAAAATATAACAAAGGGCTCTCAGGTCAAGATAAGGACAGGGAGAGATCACTCAACCAATTATGGTCACGGGCAAAACAGACTCGACCTAGGGAAAATTAACTTAATTTATTGCCAATCAACCAGAGTAGGGTAATGAGAAATAAAATCAAATCTCAAAAGACCTTCCCTCCACCCCTCCCTCCTTCCCAGGCACAGCTTCAGTCCTGGATTCTCTACCTTCTCCCACCAGCGGCACAGGGGGACAGGGAATGGGGGCTACGGTCAGTTCATCACACGTTGTTTCTGCCGCTTCACCCTCCTCAGGGGCAGGACTCATCACACTCTTCCCCTGCTCCATCGTGGGGTCCCTCTACAGTCCTCCACAAACTTCTCTAACATGACTCCTTCCCATGGGCTGTAGTTCTTCACAAACTGCTCCAGCCTGGGTCCCTTCCACGGCATGCAGTCCTTCAGGAGCAAATTGCTCCAGCGTGGGTCCCCCGCGGGGTCACAGGTCCTGCCAGAAAACCTGCTCCAGCGTGGGCTCCTCTCTCCACAGATCCACAGGTCCTGACAGGAACCTGCTCCAGCGTGGGCTTCCCATGGGGTCACACCCACCTGCTCTGGCATGGGTCCTCCCTGGGCTGCAGGTAGATATCTGCTTCACTGTGAGCCTCCCTGGGCTGCAGGGGGACAGCCTGCCTCACCACGGTCTTCCACATGGGCTGCAGGGGAATCGCTGCTCCGGTGCCTGGAGCACGTCCTCCCCCTCCTTCTTCACTGACCTTGGTGTCTGCAGGGTTGTTTCTCTTACATATTCTCACTCCTCTCTCCAGCTGCCATTTCTGTGCGCCCACACCTTTTTTTCCCTTCTTAAATATGTTATCACAAAGGCGCTACCACTATCACTGATTGGCTCAGCCTTGGCCGGTGGCTGGTCCACCTTAGAGCCAGCTGGTATTGGCTCTGTCAGACATAGGGGAAGCTTCTAACAGCTTCTCACAGAAGCTGCCCCTGTAACACCCACCCCCAGCTACCAAAACCTTGCCACACAAACCCAATACAGTAAGGAAGAAATACAAGAGAACCTGGACTGAATCCAGAATCTGCCTATGCACCACACTCTTTGCTTAACATAAACTGTTGATCCCTGTGATTCCAAAAACACATCCCACACATCCAAGAAATGCATGAAGCAAACCGAAAATTCACCAGTTTGAGGTGTGCAGTAGGGAGGACCGCTGTAGACTTACTCGTCTTCCCCTAAATACCATCCACTCATGACTGTCAGAGACAGGATACTAGATTAGATTGGTGGTTATTTTAACTGTTCCCTTATTCTTGAGACTTGATCTTAGGATATTCTCAGAGATGTTCAAAACTTGACAGGACAAGGCCCTGAGTAACTTTTTGGGAAGGAGGGCTGGACCAGAAGGACTCCAGAGGCTCCAACAAAAATTATTTTGTGATTCTGATGTCTGAGGCATTTTTGCATAAACTGCAGTCATGAAACACGATAGAATGCCTTTTCAGGGCTGGAAAACAAGCTTCAATGCAGACTTTTCCCGCATCCTACATGGACAGGAAGGTTTTATATGCTGCAGCTTGTGCCCAGTTAACCATTACTTGGACTTCCAAAACAAGCAGTTTAGCCCAGTAATGCCTAGTGTAGATGAGAGGCTATAACAAGGGAAGCACAGGGAGGGAAGGGATTGAACTGGAAAGGGGGGAGATCTTCAGAGGCCTCAAGGGCTACATAGAATCGGGTTGCACCATAAACCACATCAGCTTGCTCCACAGACATGTTCAGAGGCAAGTGTGAGAAATGTGACTTCTCCCAGAGACAGAGGAGAATGCATTAGGCATGTGTCCATCACATACTGGGTTAGGATCCCTCAACCAGATTTCAGCCCTTTGGTATACCTACACAACACAATCTAGTCCCATGATCCAGAATTATCAGATTCAATTCTACATAATATTATGTCCTGTCCTCTTATCTGCTGCTTCTTATCTGCACTGTCCACCCAGGAATAAGGCCACTCCAAACTGAGGACTCAACAGGCAATTCTGGAGCTGGTGTTAGTTCAGTGACATTCATTCACATATAGGATGACAGGATAATTTAGCTTAGAAGGAATCCTAGGTCTTTAGTCCAACCTCCTGCTCAAAGCAGGGACAGATCTGAGGTCAAACCTGGTTGCCCAGGACTTCGTCCAATCAGGTCTTGAAAACCTCCAAAGAACAATAGGCTGCACAACCTCTCAGGACAACCTGCTCCACTTCCTAGCTGTCCTCGTTGGGAAAAAATTTCTCCTTATACCCAGTCTGAACTTCTCATGTTTCAACTTGTGCCCATTGTCTCCTCTCCTCTCCTCCCACCATACACTGCTCTGAAGAGCCCTGCTCCATCTCCTCAATGACCCCTTATAGGCACTGGGGAGGCTGTTAGGTGCCTCTGAGGCCATCCATTCTCCAGGTTGACTCAGACCAGCTCCCCCAGGCTGTTCTCAAAGGGCAAGTGCTCCAACACTCCAGTTTGTCCCTGACTTTCCTGTACTGGGGGACCAAAACTGGATGCAATATCTAGATGTGGTCCAATGAGTGCTCAGTGAAGGGGAACGATCTCCACAGTGTTTAAAAGCAGAGATTTTTGGCTTCCACATCAACCTATACATCCTAACCCAATTCCGGCTGCTCTACATGATCTCACAGAGAGCAGAGACCAAACAGGAGACAGCAAGGTATCTCATGGTTCAGACATGGAGAAGCTACACTAGGTACATGGTTCTCTTTCTGGTGATCTGGAGAGCACTGTGTAGTTCCCTCCCAGTGGAGCCTCAGAGGCTTTTTATTTTGCTGTTTACCTGAAAAATTAGGAGAGGCATCTAGGCTGTTCATATTCAGCCTGGAGTTCTTGTGTATATCTCTGAGGTAGCACCTTCACCTTGTATATTCTTGACTCCTTGTCGTGGTTTCAGGTCAGCTCAGCCGGTAACAAAGCACCACGAAGCCGCTCACTCACCCCCCACCCCTGCACCTGGCCACGTTGGGATGAGGAGAAAATGCAAAGGCAGGCTCGTGGGTCGAGACAATGACTGGGAGGGATCACTCCCCACTTATGGCCACGGGCAAAAGACAGGCTCAACTTGGGGAAGAAACAAAATCAATTGAATTTACTACAAATCAAAACAAAAACAAAACACAAGGGTATTAGGAAGGGAAACCAAACATCAGAACACCTCCCCCCACCCCTCCCGCCTTCCCGGCTCAGCTCCATTCCCGGTGCTTTCTACCTCCTACCCCCGGCGGTGCAGGGGAACAGGGGATGGGGGCTTGAGTCAGCTCGCCACACATCATCTCTGCCGCTCCTTTCCTCAGGGGGAAGATTCCTCACTCGTCCCCTGCTCCACCGTGGGGTCCCTCCCACGGGAGACAGTCCTTCACCAACTTCTCCAACGTGGTTCCTTTCCGCGGGCTGCAGTTCCTCACAAACTTCCCTGGCGCGGGTCCTTTCCGCGGGCTTCAGTTCTTCCCGAACTTCCCTGGCGCGGGTCCTTTCCGCGGGCTGCTCTCCAGTCACACACTGCTCCAGCGCGGTTTTTACCGTGGAGTCACGGCCATCTTCGGGAGCCTCCGCTCCACCGTTCACCTCCATGGGCTGCAGGGGGACAGCCTGCCTTCTCACCACGGGCTGAAGAGCCATCAGCCTCCTCAGGCGCCCCCTCCTCCCCCTCCTTCTTCACTGACTCCAGTATCGGCAGAGGTGTTCCTCTTACTTTTCCCCCCACACACTACCGGTTCCCCTTCTTAAATATGTTCTCCCAGAGGCGCTACCACCGTCACTCCCCTCCTAGAGGCGGGTCCGACATTTTGGCGCGTCTGACATTTTGGGGTAGTGAATTTTCCAGCAGCTTCTTAAAGGGGCCGCCTCTGCAGCCCCCCTCCCCTGCCTCCAAGGAAAACCGTGCCACACAAACCCATAACACTCTCTCAGCACAAGGAGGACAGCAATACATCTCTGCTTCATGAAATGCTCAGAGAAGTCTGGATGACAGCACTCCTAAGAACTTGCTACTACAGCTGTTATCTCAGGACACACTAAAAGGCTTTGGACAGAATTAGAAACCTGGAGGAGGAGAGAGATTTTGCTTGTTTGTGTTGCTACAAATGCACATTATTCCATTTCAATACTATAAAGTCAGTACAGGATTAGGCCCCTTTTATACATATTCCTTTTCTACAGCACTTGCCCTGAAATCAGCTAAAGCAAACAGATAGAAATTCAAGATCCCTCATCTGCCTACAGCCCCTTTGTGACACTCCATATGGTTTTTCCTGTGTAAGTCATTGCTTTCCACACAACTCATTGACTTCTTCCTGAAGAACAGCAAAAGAAAGACATCAAGAAGGGTTGAGTAGTGGCTGCCCACAGCCATTTGCCATCCCCAGGAACTCCCACTCCTATTTCATGGAAGCCAGTGCACCAAAAGAAATCCCAAAATGGCTAGGGAAAAACACAAGGTGTCAAAACACCTAGTCCTATCTTTCCTCAGCTTTGAAAACTCTTCCAGTTTCTAGAGCAGCCACAAGAGAGCAACTGACTTTCATGCTGTGCACCCCAGTCACCCCCTCTGAGAATCCCCCTGCACGACATTTACTTTAATAGGTCTAATTATAAAGAAATGCACTTTTCAATCAGAACCGAAGAACCAGTAGGTTTTCTTCTTTAACATGCCAACCAGCTGTTTTGAAAGGTACATGTCTAATCTCTTTCCTTCCACATGTTCAAACAGATGAAAGTAATTTTGTGCTCAACTGTCTATAAGTAATTAGACTGGGATGTAAAGGAGTCTTTATGTATCAGTTCAGAAAAAGCTACACTCTTAGCATACAGAATAATTATTAGCAATCTTCTTCATCTGTAAGGTATACCTTATGCATTTTACATGAGTCCCCATTATTAACATAACCTGACTATCAAAGCTCCATTGAAACTGGTGTCTTCTTTTTCATGTAACTGACTGAAATTCCCCAGAAATATAGTAATTTGAAAACAGCAATGCCGATGATTTGTTTCAGCTGTAATTTGTTATTTTTTTTCTCTTCTTTGTTGTTTTCCTAGTAAAGACCTAAACCAGTGGGGCTCCAATATATACAAACAAGTGTTCTGCTTTTGCTACAAGATGGATATTAATATTCAGTGAGGGTCCTAGAATGCTGCCTTTGTCAGATTCCCAGGCTAAATTCCCTTAATCTTATTAATTAGGAGGTCACAAAAAGAATACTTTATTGGGAAACAAAATGTGTGTTCTGAAGATAGCTTAAATCAAATCTATGAATTTACTATGAAAGATGATGGCAGAGTACTTCTTAAGAATCCACCTCAGGACTGTGCTTGACATCTCTGTAAATGGGGTAGGGCAATTACTTGTATGTCAGAGGGGCAGAGACATCTTTTGAACTCTAGCTATTAAAAAAATTGGATCATCTTTCACAAGAAAAGTGAGAGTTTCGGGACTGAGATTGTACCCAGTATAAGGAAAGCTGGAGAAGGAGCATACACCATTTTTGGATTTGCACCCTTACATATAGGTACAGGCAAAACTGAACCAAGCTGGAAGGAATGCACTGAAAGGCATGTTACTTTCTTGTATAGCAGACATTTTTTCAAAGCAGATTGCTTCCTCAAAGTAAATCCCTCACTCTACAGCTACATAGCATGACCACATCTTTTCAAGAAATAGAGTCACAATTTTCTTGGAAATAAAGTTCAGTTTTAGTTTCTCTAGAATTACAAGGCATCCTTGGGAAGTGAAGTCTGACTATTAGTGGTTTTACCACCAAAGATAGAGGGGAGATGGTTATTTGCCAACAGGCAAGAGATCTGCATCACGAGAACAGTAGTAGAGACGCCAAAACCACTCATTCTTTCTATCACTGACAAAGAAGCAATATTTTGTCCAAGCATGTATCGGAAGGGCTTGGCCTAACCTTCAAGGATTACATGCACTGCATGTCAATGCAAGTGACTCAGATACACTCTGTCTATCCCGAGAGTAAGGCAGGCTCTGTGAGTACAATCAGAAGTGAGGCACTTTTAATTTGTTATTTTGATGCATATAGCACTGACAGGAACTGTACTTCACAGATGTGTAAGAAGAGCAGGCTCCTGCCCTGAAGAGCCAATTGTTTAAACAGACCAAAAAGCAGCAAAAGACAAAAATGAAACTGAAAAGCAAAGTGAAGATATGGCTATTTGTTACACAACTTGTTACAGTTGTGAGAAGTGGTCCAGCAGGAAAAAGTCAGGATGTTTATCTGTCAAATCCACACTGTGATGAAGGTATTTCAATGAAACACTGTCATACTGCATCAAAACATTATCCCACTGCAGCTCAGTTCAGTCTGGCCAGTCATACACTGAAGAGCAAGAATAGCAATACACTGGACAAACACAACTTATATGTGCTGACAAAGGCTTGAGAAAAGCCCAGAGGTGAACTCAGCCCACTTCCAAATTGCATCGTGAGGGACGAAGGAGATGCACACTCCCAGTGGGGTAAGCTGATGGCACAGCATGCCACGCACTCACTGCCAACTCCCCAGAGAGACACACATTCTACCCTAACCAGTCTGATCCTGACAAACCTAAGATACTTATTCTGCTAACCAGCTAGATGCATGCTCCTCCAGTACGTATCCTAGCAGAAAATGCAGCAGCAGCATCACAGGAGCATGTCTGCAAGACACAGCTCTTCACAAGACTGATTTTCAAAATTAGAAATTGTGCACAGAAGGGATCCACCACAAACCAAACCAAGGGGGTTGGAAATAATACCCTATGATTCAGATTAAAAGGAAGCACTGTATTTGCATGGTTCGTATCAATGAGGATAAAAAATGCTCTAAATTTACCTTTCAGATAGATAAAAGATTACTACTCACTACACAGGAAAGGATGTGTTGTGATGAAAATAGCATCAGGCGTCCATTTTTCCATTAGAAATCAATTAATCTGTGTCTGCCCCAGAGTTCAGGTCATGTGACTTCATGCATAACACTTAATGCATTCAAGACTGCAACATAAGTATCCCATGGAGACACAAAAATATGGAAAGAGCACAGGGCTGGAACTGTGATTATGTCATGTGTTCTTACCCTTCACATTATTAGTTTTCTCGGAGACCAAAGGTGTGTATGATACACTACAAATGTTCTCTCTCTGAAAATATCCAAAATAATAACTTCCATATTATGTATTAGAGGTGTTCTTAGACATTTGAAGCACTTAGGAAAGAGTCCATTCCTGCTTTC
This sequence comes from Pandion haliaetus, assembly GCA_013401275.1. Classification (NCBI taxonomy): domain Eukaryota; kingdom Metazoa; phylum Chordata; class Aves; order Accipitriformes; family Pandionidae; genus Pandion; species Pandion haliaetus. The sequence goes on along the minus strand of VYZV01025144.1, from coordinate 67,171 downwards.
TCTGGAATGTCCTTCCTAGGTGATTCCTCTCCTCACATAGACTCCTGAACATTACAGAAAGCATAATAAAAAAGATAGCAGTAGCTGAATATATGTAAAATATTGTGTTGTTAGTCATCAAAATTACCCATCACCTTCACCTGAATACAATTTCTTTGCTTCCGTAGGTTGTTCCCATGGATTCTACAAAGAAATGTTATTGTTTGTGTCCATTATTACTTGACTACTTTGCTAAAAGACTGACTATGTAGGGAGCACCGAGCTATGCAGGGGTTTTCCATTATTGTTCACAATGGTATCACTAGAGATCTGTCGATTTGGTCCCACCGTACCTTGTAAAAGAGCAATTAAATGTACTGGGGCATATTCCCTGGGCATGGGGAGGTGTCAGAGAGGCCCCCAAGAACCTCTTCACGGGGTCTGCTGTCAGCTGGCCATGCCCTAGCATATGCCTATCCTTACAGCAAGAACAGGGACACTGGGTCTGCATCTCTTTTATCCTAAAAAAAAAATGCCCCAAAGGGCAGTGAGAAAGGGTAAAGGACAGGCAAGAACTTGCCAATCACTACTAACAGGGGCTGGCTAACATAGTTGTTCAGCCACATCAGAGGGAACATGGCAAGCCTCTGAAACAACACGGCTAATTGCCCTGATAGCAACTCACCATCACAGGAATCTCCAAGAGTCATTAGGACCCTCTGAGACAAGAGGTGCATGAAAAGGAAACCCAAAGAAACAAAGGATAAATAATAAAACATAAAAACCCTTCACCAATCAAAGAACTGCAAAAGACCGCATGACGAATGAGAACTTCACTAGTTCTAGCTGATTTAACACAAAGGTGCTCAGTTGCTGTGTGTATGTCCTAGAACAGGCAGAAAAATGACGAAATACCCCACACATACCGTGACATCCTTGTGGACATTCAGCTGCTATGTAAGACTGGCCTCTATGTCGGATGGTGCCCTAAAGCTCATTCCAAATACTGGGGACTTACAGAGCTGAGTAAGTTGCATAGAGTAAGGTGAGTAGGTCATTAAACTGGGAAAGATGGAAACAGCAGGTATGCAGAATAAGTGTAACCTACAAGGGAAACCCAATTTTTACCTTGACACACACCTATAGTATTAATTGTGCTATCTAGATAAAGCCCCAATAAGTCATGGGTTGTCTCTAGGGATATTTTTCATTATTACAAAAAAACTTGTTTTATTTTAAGAGCTAGAATCCTTGTTTATTGTATCCAAGCAGTAGAAGAGACTCTGCACACAGGTCCTGCAGATACTGATTTTTCTTAAGATTATTCTTTGCCAGAAAATGAGTCATTCTTCTTCCTCTTTTTTGTTCACATTGTGGCTTTTCCTTGTGTTTACTCATTTTGCATTATATGAATTATACTAAGAATGTATATCATGGGAATACTTCTCTCAGAGAGAAATTGTGAATTTTCTTTCTTTTTTTATTCTTTTAACTGAGCGTCTGTGACTGTTTATTTTGTTTTTCCTAAATTCTACGAACACTCACCATGATTTTACGATGTATAGCAATCTTTCCATTTGTTACACTTTTAAATACATAAATAGCATGTAAAACAATAAGCAAGATTCACCAGGAGGCTCTGGCTGCCTGGTGCTGCTGTAGTGAGTGGATGCATCCCTAAGCCCCCACTGTGTTGTTTCAAAACAAGGTAATGAGTTCTCTGACCCCATCCAACAAAGCTCTTAATTCCAAAGGATTTGTTCCAATGTTAAAAACAATGTCCTTAAGTGGTCTCTCATATTACAGATTCAAGTCCGTATGTACCTGTGCCTCAAGCCCATTACCCACAAGCACGCCAACACAGAATTAGATGGACAGTTGTGTCCTCTCTGTTTTAGGTCAGAAGATGATCAATTTTCTGTAAATTGCACAAGGAAACAGAGCCAAGTATGTATTATCCCTGCTCATTCCCAAGAAGCAAAATAACGCAGAATATATGAAATGGAAACAAAACTTTCCCTTAGAATCCTGTCTCCTGACAATAAAACTCACCTATGTGACATAACTAAACTACCTTGCCTTTTGAAAGCTCTCAGCTATAATTTTCCCCACCGAGATCACACAAACTGAGGTCCTGTCCTGCAATACCTCAAAGCAGGATTTCTGGTGCTATTTCTGAGGAAGGTAGGGCAGTGCAGGAAGTGGGCAGCAGTGCAGGCAAGCACCGTGGCGGGCAGGTGGGCTCCACTCTTCCATGGGAGAGAGAGCTGGAGACAAGAACTAAAAATTACACCACAATACTGTTGCTTCAACCCATTTAGCTGCGGGCAAGCGGGCATTTTTTGCTTCTGTTGAGAAACTTGTCTCAGCTACTGGTAATGATAGCAGAGTTGTGGAAATAAAACGAGCAGGTACCAGCACTGGTTCTTTGTTCTCAGTAGCATAATAAATACAAGTACCTTTGCTAGTAAATAAACAGGCTGTTGAAGCAATTCTTTTGATCCCCGTGAAAGCCCCATGTTTAGAAAGCATTTGCTCTTGATTGCTCCATCATGGGTTCAAGCTCTTTCCAGGACACATCATTGATCTCCTCTTTGAGTTTTCACCAGTGCTGTAGTTAATTGTGAAGAACGGTCTGAAAGGAAGTATTGCCAGTTCATACTAACCTTCTGAGTTCAAAGGAGGGATATGCTTCCTCTCAGTTGTTTGAATGTTCACTCTTCATTTCAAGTTGTCTTTGAAATTCACTTTGCTTCTTAGGGCTTTTTTTGTTTGGGGCATTTTTCCCCTGTAGAACACAGCCCATAAAGAATTCAGAAGAAACCAAATTGCAGTGAAGAAAAAAACTAGAGCAAAACCATAATATTTTATCCATATTGAATTCTTTGCTGTCTACTGTGTTCTCTCTCTGTCACCTGAAATATTGTTCCTCCCTGGGAAAAAAATATTCAACACAATTTTTAAGCAGCTTGGTTTTATTGGGAAAGGTGTTGATGAGTTAGTGGTAATATGAGTCAGACTGAATGCTTTCATGTGTCATGTCTCATCCAGAACTCTGGTTTCCTTTTTCCTCTGAGAATGTATTTACAAGGAATGCACTTTTCTCATCTTCATTTGTGCACACTACAAAAAACACCTCATTATTTGATAAGTTGGCAACTGTCTGTGCCCAGGACTGAAAAACAGACTTCTTGGGGAAAATAGGTGTTTCTGGCAAAATTACACAATACCTGCTCAATGAATGAGTAAAGATAAGTGCTAGCAGCCTCCCTGCATTCAGTTTACCTATATCTCCTTAGAGCAGTTCTCTTTGATAATTACTGCTAGAATGTGTCATGATCCCATCAGGCTCTGCAGGACATCAAGGCTTTGTCTCACTATCAAGACACTCAACTTACATGCATCCCATCCAACTTCGGTCATATGATGGACGTCCCTACCCTGGGAGTTCCTCATTCTAGACCCCTCTCTAGTGAAAGGGAGACTGTCATCCACGGGTAAATCAAGACTTAGGAGGACTGAATCATTTTCCAGAGGTACATGTTTCTCTGCATTTTCTGTGGAGAAGATCTCAGGGCACTAGGGTAGCTTAAGCACTTCAGTTATGTGCCTAAAGTTACAGATGAGGAACCTGGAGCATAGAATCTACCCAAATTACAGCCTGACAAACTGAGGGAAGATGCCAAGTACCACCTATGCTGGTAAGTGGATGAGGAGCACCAAAGAGTGGATATTACAGAACATTAAGAAGACAAAAGTCACTTTGATACTTTATGTGCAGGCTAAGGATGTATGCCATTTCTCTTTGATTTCTTACCCACCACAGTCTGGTTCTGAAACCTTCAGTTGTCTCTTTCTTGGGTCCTCACTTGTAAAATGAGGAGTAAAGCCTCTGTTCCCTAAGACTAAGTACCTTACAGATCACAATATGGAATACAGAGAAATCCTATGGTGAGAGGTTTGAATGGGAAGACATATCTGCATTTCCTTAAAATAGATGGATAAAATAGAACTATAGCTCTGCAAAACTGGCTTATTGCATAATTTCTGAAGTACATGAATCTTCTAAAAGCAATAAAGGACAAATTACACCTCCAACAGTGCCCACTTCTCAAAGAGGATACCTGCAACACCATGCCATAATCAGAGCTAAATGCAAAGACATGAGCTGTCCCACAGTGTATATAAGCCAGTGTAAATTACATGACATGGACTTTGTATAGGTAAAAAGCAGAAGTGGGGGATGGGAAAAGGAGAGGGAAGTTCCATCTTCATATTTATTTTGCTTCATAAATATTCATTCCCCCTATGACCCTCTCATGTCCTGCCACAAAACTGTGCTGTTTTTCATTTTACCGTTAAAGAATGTCACATCATAACCAACCAGTTCCAAGACATGCATAAAATCTCACACTCAGCTGAGCCCATAACTTTCCATGAATAATCAAATGCTCTATGCAATAATTTTTAAACTCATAATTATTCACTCTTTGATCAGCTTGTATGTTCATACTAGACACCTGATTAGCAAACACTACAGTGTTTACTCGTTTTTCTTCCATGGGCTATCTATCTATCTGTCGGGCTATCTATCAATCTACCTATCTGCCTATCTATCTATCTGTCTATCTTCTACTTATGTCGTTCCCTACTACGACAGTATCTAAGTGTCATGGTTTAACCCCAGCCAGTAACTAAGCACCACGCAGCCACTCACTCGCTCCCCCCACACCCAGTGGGATGGGAGAGAGAATCAGAAGGAAAAAGGTAAAACTCTTGGGTAGAGATAAGAACAGTTTAACAGAACAGAAAGGAAGAAACTAATAATGATAGCAATAATAAAATGACAATAATAATAATAATAAAAGAATTGGAATATACAAAACAACTGATGCACAATTAAGTTGCTCACCATTCGCTGACCAATGCCCAGTCAGTTCCCAAGCAGTGATCCCCCCAGGCCAACTCCCCCAGTTTATATACTGGGCATGATGTCACATGGTATGGAATACACCTTCGGCCACTTCGGGTCAGCTGTCATGGCTGTGTCCCCTCCCAACTTCTTGTGCCCCTCCAGCCTTCTTGCTGTTCAGGCATCAGAAGCTGAAAAATCCTTGACTTTAGACTAAACATGACTTAGCAACAACTGAAAACATCAGTGCGTTATCAACATTCTTCTCATACTGAATCCAAGACATAACACTATATCAGCTACTACAAAGAAAATTATCCCAGCTGAAACCAGGACACTAAGTAATTTCTATATATTTAAAAGCAGAAATAACATTGTATTTATTTATTTATTATTTATTTTCCCCACTCAATTAATTTATAGTTTGGTCAATTACTTATACTCATTTTGCCTTGAGACTAAACAGGTTTTTTACAGTGTCTATGGAATTTGAAAGCTAAGGCTAAAAAAAACTGAGTTCTGCATTTGTTCCTGAAAAAGTGGGAACCACCACTGTCCTCTTGATGGGGACAGAAGGTTCTGCAGTGTTTCTGCTCCACGTCTTGAAGATACTCTGCCTGGTTGCTTCTCCTGCTAACTAAAGTCTTGCTGGCTCCATGGACTTTATCTGCCATGAGAGCTCCTGCTTAAGGAGACACAGTCATCTCTTGGGAAGAGAAATGACCTCCAGTCATCCTGGACATCTTCACACTGTAGATACTGTCGCTTACTCTACATTTAATACCAGCAGATAACAATTTTGTAAGCAAAATGGGAATGGGTATTGAGGTTTCTTCACCCCCAGCATCTTGTTCTCTCAATAGCGTTCTGCACCCCTAAAGGATCCAAAGACTTCACATCAGCTTAGCTCTCTGAAGGCATTTAATACAAGGAAGACATTGTGCAGGAGGTGCAGTCCCCAAGCACCTCCTCCCAGTATTGTTTTGGCATAACTTTAATCAGCTGCTCTTGGCTGAAGGCACAGAAAAAAAGTGGGTTGATCACTCAGCACTGTTCTCTGACTCAACAAAGTGCTATTGCTGAACTCCTCTTCCGCCCTTCACTATGCACAAGCACAAGGGAGAAAGAAAGAGCAGGGCTGCCCTGCTCCGATGATAGTGTCAGTCTAAAACCAACCCATAACATCCACTTAATGCCTCTTTAGAAGAGCTAAATGGATTTTGTAAATTCCATTGGTAAATTAGTGCTAGCGTTATTCAGATAAATCTTGCCGTTAAAATTATTTACCTCAACTCTAGCATTATTAATGTTCAGTAAATTAGGTCCATAAAATGACATTTGCCATGCCATTAACTGAAGATAATCCACAAAGCTCATTTCTAACCCCCTTTATATTTTTTATAATGTCCTTAATAAACACTACCGTATCTCTCAGACACGTGCAGCCATCAGTATATTGATAGCTCTGACATAGCATAGGCTTCAGATCAATTATTGAATCAGGAGACTAATTTAGACAATCTTTACTTGTGGTCAGAAAAAGATTCATTATTTATGAGTGCAAACAAAACTGTATCATTGTTCTTCAATTCAAAACACATGTTCCCTAGAACATCAGCCATCTTCAGGCTTTCCTTAGTCAAAGTAGATTACAGCCCTGGAAAATGTTGGTAATTTCAGAAACTGGCTGAACAAGCACTTTTCAGGAATGAAAACAGAGCCCTTGAAGCAACCAAGAAAACAAAATTATTTAAAAAGACTTCACGGGTTGGCCAAAAGATAGATAGTACAAAACATTACAAGCTTATTAATGTCTTTTTTCATGTTTATATATACTAAGCATTTCCAGTAAAGCTCCATGGTGGCTGAAGTCCATTCACAATACTTACAGTTTTATTTGAGGAGAAAAGGTCTTAGAAGGTATAATTAATTGGTCTGATCTTGCAATTGCTTGATTTTGCAAATACAAAAAATTTCAAGCCTAACACTAGCATTACCATTCCATGAGATACTAAACATCCTCTGCTCCCACTAATGACATGAGGATGATGTCTTGAATCATGTCTCTTGATGGATTTCCAGAGCAGTTCACTTGTAGATGACCTCACTGCATTGGGACAGAGGAGCCCACACCCGCCTAAGAAGCAAACAAGCTACATGGAGAAATGTCTGATCAAGAACAGGACTCCATTCCATAAAATAATAGTTTCAATCACAAGAATAAAAATCTCCAACTTCCTTAGGTCAGTAGTGTGGCTTTATAACAAAATAACAAATTAATTTTACAGTGTCTGTTCTGACACCAAAAGAGATGCAAGCAGTCTGCCCAGGGAGTTTTGTTTGTGATTACCATTGCTTGAAGCCACCTCAGGACAGAATCAAAATCACAAGGATCATGCTCCAGCAGTTTAGGAAGTTACTGCCCTTCAGCTGCTGGTAGCTGGCCCAATGTAAAATGCAGTATTTAGCTATGATTGCATTCTCCTTCTGCTTCAGCACAAAATACAAGTGTCTGGCTTGAAGGACCCACATAAGTGTTTTAGCTGTTCAAGCATGACTCAAAGAAGAGATTTGATTGCATCTTATTAACCCATTCATCTCCAATGGAGCTCCTGTCAGAACACCACCTTCTAACCCTTTCCTCCAACCAAGTTTATGCACCTATTCATGCTAACAGAGGAAATAGCAAAGTCTTACATTTACCTTTTCTTTATCACTTTCAAACAGGAGACTCCAATCATTGAAAAGCATTGTAATGACAGCTTTGTCACCTACCTGGTTATCACTACCCCAAAAGAACATGATCAGCTTGATCATACTTAAATTCACTACGTCTACAAGACAGAGCTAATTAGTCCCCCAAAACCAGGTCAATCTTTCTGCTGCACTCAAACTATTCAAACAGTGCAAGCATGAAATGGACAAAGAGTATTTCTGTAGTGAATGCCAGGAGCTGGCAGGAAATCTTAAACGGGGTAAATTGCCATACAAGCCAAAGTGCAGATATGAGGATGGGCATGGGATGCTGCCCCTCCTAGACCAGAGGCACCAGCAGTCTTGAGAAATACAAAACAAAGAAGAGGCTACAAAATATCCAGAGATTTTTGTATGTTCTGGGACATGAAAGTTGTTCCGGCCTCATTCTACTGAGTTCCAGGTGCCAGGAACCAACTGCTGCCCTCCATGGACACTCACTCTCAAGTAGAAGGGCTTTATGTTGCTACCACGCCCCTGCTGAACTTCTCCTCTCCTTTAGTGAGGAGAATTTAAGCTTAGAGTCCCTCATCAAATGTGTCTAATGACCACCCGGTCACATACAAAAATCATAAAACATCAAGTCAGGCATAGTATTTTTAGAACATGAAAGTCATAGAACATGAAAGTCATGACTGCCACAACAGAAGTCCAGCTTCAGCTCTAATTAATAATGTATGCTGCTCCAGACACTTCTTGCTTTCTGTATGTGACGGCGTGCTTCATGCGATGTGCAAGCTAGCTTGATCCAAATCTTAATGAGTACAAGATGCTGTTGTGGCTTTTGTTACCTGTTCTTCATTAGTTATTAGTAAAAAAACACTAAAATTTATTGGGCAAGACTAGCTAATTGAAGGAACAAATATGAAAAAAACAGCATATTCCTTTGTGTACAAACTATACCAAAGGGTTATTTGCATTTTTATTTTGAAAACAGAATGAAATTTATAAAACTCTTCTGTGGTAGAAGAGTTTAGAAGACAAAAGGAATTATTAGAGGTTGCTGTATATGCAAATCCTCCTGAAATAGAATATAAAGTTTCCTTGAAAAACATACAATACTTCAAATTTGCCAAAAAAAATTACAAATGGCCCAATAACCTAGGGTTTACACCTTTAAAGGTTAAATTTTGTTTTACTTATGGATTTTTACTGTTAAAAAAAGAGAAAAAAACAGATTTTTATTGGTATAAATCTCAGCCAGCTCTTGTAAAATTTTTACACTCACTCAGTCAAGCCTTAAGAGTAGGGCAATACCTAGCTCCTTGCAAAAGTGTTAGTGAAGGCTGGCTTTACCCCTGAAAATAACTGGGCTCATTGTGGACCTCAGTAGTGAGACATAAATATAAAACTGAAGTTTTATTAGCCTATTGATGAAATACCAGCCATGCAGAAGATATTATAGAATACATAATGAATATCAGAGGTTTGACTTCTTTAAGTCTTGCATATACAATATTATTGTATTATCATTTCTCTAAGCTATTGTAAAATCATTATTATATACCCCTGTCAAAGAGTCTAATAGTATGACTATTATCTTCATCACTCAGGATGATTATATGCAAAATAGGCAGTCATTTGCACCTCCTGTTGTGCCTTACCCATGCTATACTATCTGCACACCTTGTGATATTTTACTGTTTTAAATAAGATACATGTAGCCTTACTCTGCTGGCAGTTACATCAGTGAGAGCCAGCTGTGTTGCAACAATGACCGCAGAGCTTGGTTCAGTTTCTCCTCCTGTCCTAGAACAAAAGGAGTACGAGCTATTTTTAAAGCCTACATTTTCACTTGTTCTTGTATTGATAATCTCAAGGTAGATTTAGTACCTTACTTGTGGAGTTCAATTCAGGTATCTAAAGATAACCCTGAAGCAAACTTCCATATCACTAATATTCTTCACATACTATTTTGCTGATCCCGAGAGGGAATCTATAATAATACAAAGGGAATCTGGAAGAGTGAAACTGCAAAGAAATATACTGTACTTGTGGTCTTGAGAATGAAAAACAACATTAGAATTGTTTAGCCTTTGGCCAATACAAAACTTATGGCTCTGAGCAGCCTTTTACAGAAAAATTAGATGCATAAAGGAGAATCAGAGGAGTGATTAGAGCTGTTTGCATTTGGAGTTGCATCAGCTCAACTCAATCAATTTTTTATCATTCTTTTAATTAACCAGGTGCAAAGGTGCATGTGAATAATTCTATACCCACTGAAAATCTAAGTTTAGTGAATGGCAGCTAGGAAGAAATTTAAGCCAAGCTGACACAAACAGAACTTGGGCCAAAGCACCATCCGTACAGTTCAGTATGCATGTTAGGGACATTATGATGAAACAGGCTTCTCACCCTTCCCTTGTGAAGGTCAACCTGGAAATACAAAACACACATGAGCTGGGGGGGTCCACTCAGAGCCAAAGCTTATCATCCAGGCACCCTGCCAATGGAGAGAGTCGCAATGGGCAATAGTGGTGAGGTGAGTAACCTTCTGGAGATCTCTTTTTCCCCATTAAGTTCAGAAAGAGCCCATATAACTAGCTTGGCACAGATACTTTAACTTTAGAAAGTTAAAGCTGAATGAGATTAATCCAAACCAAAATTAAGTTACCTCTTAATGGATGGAAATCATCATTTTAAAAGTTATGATGGACCTAAGGAGGCTGACAATGGGCTGCTGGCTACGAAGATCAGTGTGTTTCCACGAAGCACTAAATAAACAATAGGAGATGGAAGAAGAGGCCTGCATTCCTTAAAAGGACAAGACGTACGAAAAGTAAACTCGTGTGTTTTTTTTTTTAAAAAAGAACAGAAAACAAAGCATGCTGTTTCTAAAAGTAAACTTGAATCACCAAATGTGTTTAATGTAAAGAACCCAGCATGTGGCTGCATCAGAAATATACATTAAGGAAAAAAATCTTGTGTCTGGAATAAATTTCCAAACCATTTTGTTTCCTTTAATAAGAGAACATAGAATATAGAGGCGGGGGGCGGGGGACATGACTGACACTACAGCTCTGTCTTTTCTCAACTGTGCAAAAAGATTTAAGGGCTGAAAACATTTTAGAGAGTAGACCTGGTGGGGGAAAGGACATGGATTTACCCACATAACTTCAGGAATTTAACCGAAGCATATATTTGCGTGGACTCCTCTAATCAGGCTCCTTCTGACAAAGTACTTATCTCCAGGAGACAAGATCTTAGATGGACTGTATGCCCCTTTGAAGGCCTGTAGATCTTTCCACTCATCACAGAGGGTGCTTGTGGTGCGGATACTCCTAGAAGTCACCAGAGATAAGTAGTTTATACATAGGGATGTATACCAAACCTAGAACCAAACCATTAAACTGGTCTTGAGAAAGCACAGAAAACCACTGCTGGTTTCACGTAAGTGCTGACGAATGGCGTCTGTGCATCCTTGTACCTCTGGCAATGACAATGGCGCACAGTTCCCTCCAAGTTAGGAAAAATGCCAGAGTGAATGCCACAGTCTTTATACATCTTTGACAGGGAAAGTTAGTTGCCGCTTCCTGCAGGCCATATAGTAGCCAAAATCAAAGTTTTCCAAACAACTCAAAGGGCAATCATCAACAGAGAGACATATCTTGTCTGGGGGACAGCTACAAGATACAGAATATGTCTTCTGCTCATCTAGCTTACCTGTAATGTAATGTACTATGCATTTTATGGAGCACTGCTTTGCCTCTGGTAACCTGTAACTTGCCGTTCCTTGTGCTGGTTTCCTATGCGCTGAGGATTATTTTTCTGTGTGATAACTTAGACTTTCTTTCTACACAAATTTCTGCTTTAAATATCACAGAGAATTGTGCATAACTGCTTGACTTGCTTGTTGTTGAATACCATTTTTTGTGTAAGATAAAAAATATCTGCTCTCTGGCCGACATATTTCAACAGCTTTGTCAAAAGCATTGACGTAGGAGTTCCCAAATAACACAAAAATGAGTTGAACAGTAAAATGCTATTAGCATTAGTATGTTCTATGGGCTGATCGGAAATGCCCTTCCGTTCTACTCAGATCAATTTGAAATACTACTGCAAATTTTACAAGCTACATTTTTCATCAAAATTCCTGCAAAACTAATAAAAATGAAACCTTAGTACTTGTTTCCCTACATGTGTATCACAAGTCTTACATCTACATATTGGTATCAGGTATATTTTACCTGATAATTTAGGAAGGTGGGCTATTTAGCAGTTAATCTTAACCATTAAATGTCAGATAGGGCATGTGGAAATATAATAACATTTGTAAATTTGTTTCCATATAATTTGTCTTAAAATACACACTCTTCTGTATACTGTACGATAACAAAACATATGGTGTGCTTCCAAGACAATTGCTTAGTTTCCTTGGTAGTACATAGCAGACTTGCTGAAAGTTTGAGTTTCTAGCTTTTACTTAAAAAGATAGTGCTGTGAGCAAGCTGTAAAAAGAGACTATATGGAAAAGCATGGCTTCTTCATCCTAAAAACCTGACCTTAAATTCACTGCTCTTTTTGAAAACAAAATGACACCGAGATAGTACAGTACATGCAGCCGTGTACACTGTGTACATCGTTGTCTTTGGTGTAAAATAGGAGCAGAAGGTGAGACAGTTCATCAAGCGTGCATCTTCCTGGGCTTTTCGGAAAACAACTGCAGTGAGCCAGGCTGCAATCACCAGGCTGCAGACTGTCTGGAAACTAAGTGGTGCTGCAGCCATGTGGCATTATAGTCAATACTAGTTTGCAAGACTTTGTTCTTTCCACTGAAATGCTACATCTACATGACTGATAGATGGAGGTGACTGATAAAAGTAGATTTCCCGGGGTACCTTGCATTCTTTCTTTCCTTCCAAAAAGACTGTTTTGAAGTCAGTAGCAGAGAGTTATTTTGAGTGTTTGGGTCTTTGGTAGTCAGGTGCAGAAACTGTCCAGCTTATTGCCCTTATGGTTATGCTTTAAGCGTCTCCACACCCACATTCAGTGAAACAGTTTGTAAATTATTTGTAAAGCAGGAGAGACACAAGTTTGCATTAGCAAAGGATGTGATACCAGCAGTGCATGAAACTGTCATGTAGCTTTAGCGTGAGGTTCTCTGTGTCCTTTGTACTTCTTACCCACTGGGTTCAGGTCCAACATTTCTTTGAGTGGTTTTAAAGGTGAAGTAATCTGTCCTGTGATCGGTTCTGTATCTCATACATCTTATATTTTATTTGTGTTCATAGTTGTACAGTTCAAAAATGTTGGAGTATACTTCCTACTGTTAATGCTAATATTCTGACTTGCCATTTCTGTTTTCAGTAGACTTGGGAGTGTTGTTACCAGTCCTGAGCATACTGAGCCTCTTTCAGAAACTCTCACAAATGTTTTCTTTAAGTTTTCTGTATCTGCCACCAAAATACTCAAATTGAGGCAGTCCAAGAGAATCTGTGGGTTGACTTACTTGCCCATATCCTTTCCAGCAGTGTTTTCTGTTTCTCTTTTTAAATTTGTATGTTGATAGACAGCATAAAAAGCAATCTTAAATGTATATCAAATATTGCAGATGGCTAATGTGGCAGAAATAATTTCCTGACCTTTTGGTAAAAAACTTTAACATTTTACAAATGTAAGATCCCATATTAATTTCACAACTACTGTGAAGGCTCCTATTACATTATTACCTAGGAATATTCCAGTAGATTTTTACAGCATACCAGCTCCACTGGAGAAATAAACAAGAATACCTCTAACACCATAAATTGGGAACTGGAGGAAGCATAACTCACGTTATTCAGATAAACCATATATTACATAACAGACGGTCAGCCAAAAGATTATATGAACAATTCTTTAGCGTATATCATAAGTTATTTTGTGCATGAGAAATGTTGAGAAAGCATTAAAGAGCTCAGCCTATGTAAGTTTTTTCACCAGTTTTACAGGTATAAATGAAAATGTCAAGTGCTTCTAATAGGTTAGTTTATGGGACTGTGATAAGTATTTATAGAGATTGGTCTGGATGCTTTTCCATTAGGTACAGTACTGTACAGTTTTTGGCTCATACTTGAAGGAAGTTATAAACCAGAGTGGGTTCCTCATTCCTCAGCATTTGACATATTCTGATTGCAAAACATTTGGGGTTTTACACGATTTATTGTAAATAATCTCTCCTATAATGTTCACAGCACAATAATTCACAACCCTGAGGCAAGAGAGTTCTGCAAAAATGACATTATACAGAAGATAACTTTTCAGAATTTACCATTTGCACATCATGTTCAGAATCTATAACACATGTAAAGAGGTCAAATCCTCATCTTTCAAGTATTTTTTTCTATCATTTTGTGGTATTTTATTAAAAATAGTTACAGCCAGCCTAATAGCTTGACTGATAACTTAATATGTTACCACATCCCACAGTAGTATAAATTGAAAGTGGGGAAACAAGACAGGTTCTGGAGTATAAGATGCCTACCACCGGGTGCTGTGTACTGAGAACAGGCTTGTCATGTCTTAACAGCAGATGAGACAAAAGGAAAGGCTAACACAAAGAAAAAATATATGCCACTAAAACTATGTTGTTAAAATGACACATTTTCTTATACAAGAAAAATTGGTTTGCTTTTACTAACCTTTAAGTCAAATCTGGAGTCAGCCATTTTCCCTTGTATTAAACTGTTTTCACCTGTCTTTTTTCACTGTTCCTTTTGAAGGTAAAATTATGATAAATTATTATTATTAATATTTCTAATGGTAAAAAGATCATTCTGTACGGTTGAATAATTGGAGTTAGAATCTGAACAGTTAGGTCCTGTTCCCAGTTTTATGACCAACTGAGGGTATAAAGGGGAATGTACACACTTAATTAAAAGACTTCTTGTTCTTTTTCCAACCCTTTCCACTCAAACCCCTATGTCCGGAATTTAAAAAAGCTGTTAAAGAAACCTAGGTTCCTGAGCGTAAAATCCGTTATAACTAGTCAGTAACAACAGTAATAAGATGTCCATTCCCTTTAAGGGGCAGAGAGAGGTGTCTATTAGAGGCAACCCACTCTTAAAGGGTTACAAAGGTAACCCTTTAAGGCTCTTGTAGCCCTGGAGGAAATGAGCATCTAGGAGAGAAACAAGTGAGATGCTGGGGTAGATGCTGTGGTCCTCAGGAGTGGCTACTGCTTGGGCAAAACACCCACCCCAGTCTCTCTGAGACCCTATGATTTCTGCAGTCTTATGACAGAGGCTTCAGTAAGACGCAGCTTTCTCCCACTTGCTCTGTGTTTTATAACTTTCTGTCATCCTATGGGAGATGTTGCAAGGGAAGAATCTCTACCTTCACCCCATTCTTCAGGGAAGGTCCAAGCTTCCCAGGAGCCAGCTGGGTACCCCAGTTTAAGGCTACAGATATCCTGACTCTACGCTGACCAAACAAGGAGGGCAAGGACACTCCTGAGCAAGGGGAAGCCTACCAGAACCAGGGTATTTCCACTAAGAAAGGCTGAACCCCTCTGTGCCACGGAGGGTGGTCTGCCTGGATTGGTGCAGCTCCCATGAGGAGACATGGGACTGCAGAGGAAAACAAATCTGCACTTGGGGAAATAACAGATTCAGAGTTGTCTGACTGCAGTGATTTATACTCAGACTCCTAGGACCAGGGCTCACAGGACCTTTACAGGCAAAGACCAATGTTCTCAAATGATAGCTGTTCATGATAATCAACATCCTAAGCACAACTTACCAACATTGTTTAGTGTGGCTCTAAAATAAGAAATCATCAGCCTTCTCCCAAAGGAAAAGTCTTTACAGAGCCTTTTTTATTTGCTAGGTAATGAGACCAATTTCACCTCCTAGGATGACACTTTGTGTCTTCAAGCCTTTCCTCAAAAGCAGCTTCCTTTTATGTCCACCTCTGAAAGATGATGATATTCTCCCTGAGGTTTTATCTTTATACATAGTTTAATTCATACCCTGACTTTGCACTGAGTACTAATATGTCTCTTTGTTCTCTAAGACAAGCATTTCTTTCACCTATCAAGGAGTGCAGTGCTAACAGGTCAGGTCTCTCAGTGGAGTTCCTCGAGTCATTTTGATAATGTTGAAGAAGTTCAGGGATAGCAGTGAAATTAAATCTTAGTGACACCTTCTTTAAAATTGCGAAAGAACTATTACCCAAAACACACAAACCTGCACATGTTAGTATTTCCTATGAGGAGGAATTCTTGCCTACTCCCAGCAACAACAAAAAAAGATATGTGGGACTTGGAGCTTTAAGTGTTGCATCTAAATCCATATTTCACATAAATAAATAGCCTAGTCTACAGAAGCATTGAAATACCAGACATACAGTGCTTCCATTTACTACAATTGGGAACCTAATTCCCAAGGGGAAAAAAAAGAAAAATGAAAAACCTTTCAAAGCAGATCCTGTTTGTATCCTGTTCATGGGATTTGACTGGCTTGGTGTTTTCATCGTAGATGTTCTTCAGAACCTGAACTGTCGTTCTCTTTAAATGAGCCACAAAATTACAAAAAAAACTTCAAAAACTAAGCAAATTGTAAGCCCTATGGTGCTGAACATGCAGACAGCTAAAGACAATGCTCTGCAATCTGTGAGCTCCCAGGGCTCTGTTCCTCCCAAGGGATTAAGCCTAAACCCTAATGATGGCACTCAAAAGTATCAACACTGATTATTCAAATTCTGATCATCTCAGCCTATGAGACAGGGAAGGTTTGGGGAGGTGCCGGAGAAAAGAAAACGCAGAGGAAGTGTTAGGAGGTAGACCAAAACAGGTAGAAGGGAACAAAACAGAGGAAAGAAGGTGGGAAGTGGAGAGAAATACAGGAAATAAATAGTGCTCCATAAATCTATATAGTGAGGACACGCTAAATCCCAACACAGGGCACCTAAATAATGGTGATGTCTGTTTATTTCATTCCTGTAAAAAGCTGTTTGCTATCCTTCATCTTTGTGTGCGGTTTTCCAGTGACACCAGTGGGAACTCCACGGTGGATTGAAGTGGGCCAAAGTCCTGAATATAGATCCCTGCCCACAGGCCATAATTAGAAATGGAAATTGGCCTTCTCCTGGTGATGGCCTGACTTCCCTGAGCTGCAGTGAGTGACTGGGGGTAGTTGTTCAGGCTACTGAAGAGGTAGGTCATTTACAGACAAAGAGCTAGGTATAGATACTGAAGGTTAAAGCAAGGGTCCAAAACCTGAAAAAATAGCACCACTAAAAATAATGAAGGCTTTGGGTGACATTTTTCAAAGCATGCAGCAGGAGATGAACAGATGGAGCCTGTGTGTATTTCCAGTGTTGTGTTTTGAACTTGTAGCTCACAAGGCCTAGGGGTAAAATTAACACTTAATAAATATGAAGTTTTCAAATATTTATTGCTTTGATAGAAATTGCTCCTAAATAAAAGAAAGAGTTGACACCAGTCAAAATAATCCCAGAGAAACATCTTTGTCCGCTCCTCAGGAAACCCTGCCATTTTTCTTACCCCTCTCTCCCGCCTTTCCTTGTCATTGCTTATTTGTTTGCATATTGATGCTCATTTATTGTCAGCACAATAATTCATCTCAAATTACCAAGGCTCCATCATTACAAAACATGCACCATCCCCCCACAGATCAGCTGTGTGGGCTCAGACAAACAACATGGTAACAAACACCCCATGTAGTATGTGATTTTTGTCTGAAATGCCTTGGCACTTCAGGTGAAATGCATCCGGTTGTAACGTAAAGGTAGGATGAAAACCTAAAGGTCAGATGCTTGAGTCTTGATTCTGAGCACCACCAAATGCCTACGTGCAAAGGAGATTGACTTTGGTCTTCATCAGCCACTGCAGTGACAGTTCTGAATCTTCCAAGCAGCAGTCAACAATGATCCTTGAAGACAGCAGAAGATTAATGAGAGCTTGACCTCTCTGAATGTCAGGCATAAAGAGTTCATTGTCACAGGACTCTCTTGTCAATATAA
This sequence comes from Pandion haliaetus, assembly GCA_013401275.1. NCBI lineage: Eukaryota > Metazoa > Chordata > Aves > Accipitriformes > Pandionidae > Pandion > Pandion haliaetus. Next base: position 49,563 of record VYZV01025144.1, on the reverse strand, counting down.
ACATACAACACACTTCCGTTGTTATTTAGAGCACAGTATTAGTGATCAGTAGGCTAAATCTGAATATCTTCAGCACTATTACCAGCCGTGCAACATTTATCAGCCTAACAGTATTAGTGAAAGCTGGGGTATGACTTGGGGCATACTGCTGCACAGAAGAGCCACATATAAGCTGAACCTATCCTGTCACGGGGAAGGTGACACAAAGGCACGACTGCAGCACAGGTCAGCCTGCCAAGGCTGCCCTGAACCCTGCCCACACAGGCAGTCGTAGGGCATGGGAGGGACTGAGGTGTACAGGAGATTGCTGCTGGCTCTCTGTCCTTACCTCAGGCAGGGTAAGGGAGAACCCACTGCTCCCTGTTGGGTCAGGAGAGGCCAGCACAAGGCCTGACAGCTCAGACGTTACCCAGGTCTGATGGAAGAGCAACATAGGTATATCCCACACCAGCCTGAGCTTCAGCTCAAATGCTAAAGGAACAGTGCAAGACATTCATCAAAACACAAATATTGGCTGTAAAAGATTATGGATTTGAATCCAAAATGTTGTAGTCATGTTGACTCTGCATTAACATTATGACTTTGATGTCATTAAAAAAAATTACATTCAGCACCCCTCCCTAATGTTTAATTATCACAAGCATTGAAGCAAGGTACATAAGACTACATCCCATAGTACTTAATGGGAAAATAACATATTGTCACTGTACTTACTGCAGTCTACTTCAATTTCATAACATTTTTAAATCAGCAAAGAGGAGGAACATAAAAAGAACTGAATGATGCTGTCAGACTTAAATGGATGCTTGCTGTTAGATTTGTAAGAGTGGTATTCCTGAACACAGGACAGATTGCTACTTTATAAATAGGTATAGTAATAATGCTGGAGAATGTGTTGTGGAAAGGATACTTAGACTGGTTAGCTTTTTATTCCTTGATTAAAAAAATAATAAGGAGCTTTTCACTACAATTTTCATAGTGGCAAAACCACATTCATGCTGTGTCTTTGTGGATCTAAGTAAAACAGGCTTGACCCCTGAAGTCACTTTTTAATAATTAACTCTCGCTAAGTTCATTAAACACTAATTGAAGCTACAGAAGAAAAAATTGTGAAGTATATGCAGACAGACAGAAACACCAAATGTGATTAAAGATACTGACTGTAGTGTATATGTGCAGTACACGCATTATATAGATTTCAAACTCAATTCCTTAGAGATTTTTAACACCTTTATCCCATGATAAATTCTACCATGTTCAGTGCTACTAAAAGCTTCATTAATAGAGTTGCAAGCTAAATAGCATGGACATCCTAACCAATAATCTTTGGAAAGATCTGGAGAAATAGACTCTAAACTGTACAAGATGCAGCCCCTGAAGCATCTTTCAGTATACTGAAATGAGATAAACAATGGATAAAGAGATTCAACGATCTTGTGAGTCCAAGTTTTCAAACTGAATATAATTTCTAGATTTATATAAAAGCAATAATTTAAATATATATATCTGACAGTTTTCAGTGTTCAAAGTCAAGTTACTGAAGTTTCATTTCATTCACTCAAGAGCCAAAAATTAGAGGTTTGTAGTAATCAATAAAAAAGTGTATCTCATTACAACTAGATCAAATAATACAAACTGAGATAATATTACAGCTCACTGCTTTCCAACCTTTTACCCCTCCGAACCCACAATATTTCAAATGTGTGTTCAGACTCCAATAAAGGTACCACACTTGCTCTTCCTAGTTAACGTGCCCATGGATTTCTACCACCCACCCCCAAAACATGGAAACTGTTGTTGGAACTGGTTCCCTGAGTGGCACAATGCTCAGACAGAGCATTTCCTCAGACAGACAGAAAAGGTCTGAGAGTCTGAGTCTGGGTCTCATGAGACCCAATCCTGCCACAGCCTGCTGCATAACTTAGGGCAAATCACTCAACTCCCCTGCCGTAGTGTTAATGTTAGCAATAATGAGTATTTCTGCTAGCTAGAATGTAAAGGCTCCAGATCTGAGCTTCCTGAGGCCAGGTGTTTCCTATCCAGTAAGATGTTTGCAGCAGAGATGGGTTCAGAGCCTTGCTGCTCAGCCTTGGCATGACTCCAATGAATCCACTGAAGTTGAAGATCTAGCCAGTGCTGCACAGGCAATGGCTAACAGAGTGAGGCTCCAGTTTCATTAGGCTCCTTTAAAGATTACTGTAACACAAACAACATAGAATGAGAGTATGAAAAACCTGTGGTATTCTACCCTTTTGAAAAATTCACATTGATTTCAATGGACTTCAGCTCTGCTCTTTGATCTTGCTTCCACAAACTCATCCTTTGTACTTTTCAGTCTTTCTAATTCTAGGGATGTTGTAAGGAAGAAAAAGGCAAGGAGAAATTAATAGAGCTGAGAGAAAGCTAGGGAAAAACAATGAGTCCAGTCTGCTGTGACAGTCCCAGAGGTTTTATAGTCTGCGTTCAAAGAGGTCTACCTGGGAGTGCTTTGGAGATGTCTGGTCTAGCGACCTAAGCCTCTTGCATCCCAACCCAATACAGGGGCAAGACCTGCATCTCTATCAGCTCTTTCTTTCACACTGGTTTCTGATTGAAGAGCTAGTGGATTTACAGCCTGGATATAAGCACAACACATGCTGGAGGGTCAGTTTAGCAGTCTCCAGGAACTGCCATTGTAGGTATGGCACCTCAGCATACTTAAAAATATGCTCCCCTATTCAAGAAAGGGTAGATGGTGAAATGGTTATGGTACCAGTCTTCAAGGACCAGGAGACACTGAGTACATACTTTGCCAAAAACTTAAGTCACTTAGATTATACCTATGCAGATTGCTAGGTCACCCCCACACCCACTCCCACTAAAACAAACTATACTGTCAACCTTTACATTTTCCCCAGCAGTCAAACAGCACAAACATGGCAGTTCTGCTGCAGTAGGAGGGGAGTTCTCACGCAGGTAGGAGGTGGGACACTGTGTTCATGCCCACACTCACCCCACCGCTCCTGGAAATGCACTTGGAAATCCTGGATGGACTGAAAGTCTCACACATGGGGGAGTGACAAGTGCTCTCCTCCTGGCCCACCACAGCTAGAAAAAGCCCAGGAAGGTCCAAATGGAAAATGAAGGACAGACAATGTACACTCAAGGTTCACCCCAAGTTTCACTACATTCTGCACAATTCTACCATAATGGGAATGCAGAATTACTGTTGAAAACATAGCTGTATCTGGAGAGTAACTTCTCATTTTCATAAGTAAATTGGATCAGTCATCTTCCCACTAAAGTTAATATGTATCTTAAGAAATGTTAAAAACACCACATCTGAGATCCAAGAGAATGAAACTATGTCCAAATCACAATATTTTTTACTTTTGTCTAGTTTTACATTCTTTCAGTTGGTAAACAACCAAACTTTTCTTAGTTTAAAAAAAAATAACTAATTGATTTCTGGATTTAGATTTGGTCTGCCACATTTGGTCAGCAAAACCACTGTTAATAACAGCTAGGCTCTTGCTACTTGAATAAAAGAGTTTCGCCATAGTTCATAATAATAGCACAATAAAAGAAAAAAAATTAAAAAGTAAGATGCAGTGATTCCTTGGAGGTTATACATGCAAATTGCCCTGAATCCAAGCAACAGTTCAACAAGAAAAGCAATATTTTGGGACAACAGTTCTGCTTTTGTAATGAGCCTGTAAAATTCATTCCACTGAAATAGCTACAGGTATATTATACCCCATGAACTATTACAAAATTAAACTTCATAAGCAATATGCCAGTGCTTTGTGTGATGCATTTGCTAAAAGAATCATTCAATTTATCATGTTTTCCTGAAGCGTTATGAGACAAGGTCTTTGAATAAAACTCATTTCATTAGGCTACCTTGTTACATGGGAAGATAAGATCTACACTTGACTAAAGACATCATTCCATCATGCCCATAATCACCCTACCTGCAGAAGTAAACATTCGGGACCTTAGAAAAATGACATTGCACTGCTTCACTAATGGTACTAAAGGAATGCATTAAAAAAAGAGGTCCAGATGGACATGGTGAAAAATTATCTGAAAGCAAATTCAAGTACGCAAAAAACTCTTCTGTAGGTACTGGGGGCAAGTCGTTTAGGCCAGGCATTCACCCCAGCCTGGGCAAATAGCATGCAGCAGCGTGAGATGGTTAAAAATCAGATCAAGGGGCATTTACTGCACAATGCCTATATTGCTTTCCTATGCCAGTTTAAAAGGTATACCTATCGAACATTTCTGTCCACCCAGTCCTCACGTGGATGCTGCTACGCTAGTCATAAGAGCATGTGTCTTTGCATAGCTTATTTTGTTAAATATTCCTGAAGGAGATCTGAGTTCTAGTCCAAGCTGTGGCACAAATTTGCTGTGTGGTTTTGGGTTTAATTTTTCAGTGCTTCAGTTTCTCAGCCTATACAGAGGAAACAGAACGGATAACATATACCTGGAAAGTAGGTGCTGTAGTGCTATTTTAGAAGGCCATGTGATGCATTTAGATACCTGTAAGCAAATATTCAAAAGTGACAGAATTTGAAGACTGGTGCATTTTTTCCCAGTTTCCCTTTTTTAAAGTGTTGTGAGGCTCAACACCAAATATCTCCTCACCTGCTGCGATGTGAATGAGAGGTAGCTCCAGTGAACTCAAGACATTCAAACAAAGCCAAGGCAGAAGCAGAGCTCTGGCTTAACAAATTGCATAGACTGTTTAATATGAAAAGGTCCTGCGTCAGCCCCATGTCAGGTCACATTGTGTACAATACAGAAAACCCCACTTCCTAAATTTCTCCAGGGCAAGTCAGAAACCCAAAGACCTTGACTGAAACACAAGACAAGGCATACACACAAAGCCAAGATGTTTCCAGACAGAATATCTGGTTGCTCTCTTGTGCCAGGACTTACACTGATGGCCACACAATAGTTTGGTGAGAACACTGAAAACCTCTTCTTATTTTCCTGGTTTAATTTTCCACCAGCTGAAACCAGGACAGTTCCTCAATCCAGCGTGCCATGCAACTGCACAACTACTCTGGCCAGCCCCAAATGGAGAGGACAAGAACACATTATTGAGAAGGAAACTGGGGATGGGCTTATAAGGTATAATAACAGCTTGTTCTCTTGCAAACAGGATTCTAGGTGGGTAGTTAAATATGTTCAGAGAGATTTTTTCCATTGCTATTTCATGTCTAAGTTGTAAGTCTCCACCTTTTTCAAAAGCATTTTTAATTATGTGGTGTTGTTGAACCCCTTGTTGATAAACACTACAAATGGGTCTAGTAAGTGAGATACTTTTCTATCAAAAACATTTCTGGTTAGAAAATTAAGAATATTTTCATTTCCTTTAAAATTCTTTTGTCTTTCAGTGAAAACAGGAACATTTATTTTTGGATATTACTATTTTTGCCCTTCCACATTTTTTTTTCATGTTCTTCCCCACTTTCTCCTTTATGTCCTTTTCTGTTTTGTCAGCAGGGGAGAGAGAATGGAAAGGACAAAGTATCTCTCTTTTTTGGGGAAAAAAAAAAGGTTGTGTGGGATATTACTTCTAATGTTGCCATTTTTCTGCTGAAAATGGGCAATTTTTAGCTCCTCTTATGTCTCAGTAAATAAGCAATTAAAAAAAATCACTGTATTTGATCAGCTATTCCTGGCACCTTAGCTGTGGAATACTTTCATACCCCTTGGAGGGTGACTACCCTGCTAATAAAAGCATTTCACTTGCAGAAGCTGTGGATGAAACCTCAGATGTATTTTCTTGTCTTTGCCTTCTACCCAATCCTCACACAAATTCTTGCTCCAGACTGAAGAGTTCCTAGCAGCAAAGTTTCTCCCTTACAATCAATGTAAGAATAAGTTACAATTCTGAAAATGATACGTGCATTTAGTCCCCATTGCTACCCATCCTGGTGTTCATTATATAGATTTTGGATTCAATAATGTATATGTCAACCAATGTGAGAATCTGTCCTGGAAAGTCTAAATTGACTCCAATTTCAAAATAGCCAGCGAGAAGTGAGCTTTTTTTTGAAGTCCTTGTTTGATGAGGTGTTTGAAGGAAATGCATTCCCTCTGTCCTAGCTATGCTATCAGCATCCAGGGAGAAGCAAAGGACAAAAAAGCAAGTGAGCAAACTCCTTCAGAGAGCTGCATGCTTCGCTAATGGTAGGATTTGGACACAGCACAAAGAAAGGGCATGGGGACAGAGAGTTTCCATTTACACAGGTCAGCGGTGTGTCAGGGAGCTGTTAAAGGCACTTTGTCTAGACTGTATGTTCTTTGATGAAGAAATTCTCTTTTTACTATAAATATCTGTTCAGCACTTTGCTGTGGGTTTCTGACAGGGATTTCACCAGGGTCACCACTCTCATATAAGGCATATATTCATCTGAAAGACTCAGAACTATGATCTTTTATGGCTGGAACCAAAGTCAAAGCTCTAAGAAGCATAAGCACAACACGGCTAACTCACAAAGCACTTGATTTGTCAGGATGGGGATATTGCATCTGGACAGATGGCTCTGTCCTAAAACCCGTCTTCAGGTGCCACTACTGATGGCCACTTCTAAAGCTCTGAGGATGGTGATAATGTCTTAACATTCACTGATGCCTTGGTGTAGGTTAGATACATTTTAAAGACTCAAGATCCTGTCTTGTGAAAGAAAAGAAAACATAAACACACCATCAGGAAGAGACTGAAACAAAATGGGAACAGAGCATGAAGAAAAAAAATGAGAAAAACGGCAAGAAATATAACCTCCTTGAAAGTGCTTTCCAGCCTTTTACAAATTACAATCCCCAAAACATTTTGCAGTGGTGCCGCACATCCTTGCATGATGAATTCAAGATTATTAACAATAGGTTTGATTTTCTTAGTTACCTTTTGCGATTCCCTTAGAAGTAGTCCACTGACCCTCAGGGTCCACTGGTAACCGCTGTGACAGTATAATTATGATTTACTAACTATGAAGGGACAAATTTTCAAAGAGCAGGGCTGGAATTTCACTTTGTAAATGGAAGTAATAATATTCAAAGTAACACAATTATATCCAAACATGGCATGCTTAGAAAATGTAGGGACACATAATTTCTTAATCATTTGCTATAAACATCTTTATACAGGAACAAGATCTTCCTACAAAGAATTCTCCTTTACTCTCATAACTGAACTCTGTGTCTGCCTGTCTTGTACTTGGCAGCAGTATATACTTTTAAGTTAAAAAACAGCCATATGATATGAGGCCATATCCTCAGCTGGAGTAAATCAGCTCTACTGAAGCAACAGAGTTGTATTGATGTACACCAGCTGAAGTTCTGGCCAATTTTTCAAAATAAAAGTACTTTGAAGTGACCCAAACTACAGCTTCCTAACAACCCGGTACAGCAGATGAATGTAAATCTCACAAGTCGTTGCAAGATCCTGATCCCCCATTTCAATTGAAAATAGAGCCATCAGAAAAGTGATGTATTATGTCTTCATTTTATTGCCCATGAGGAGGGTGCAGCTGAAGGGAAGCAAAGGGCAGCAAGGGTCTGGGGCTAGAGTCTGTTTCTGAAACTGCCAAGACAACAAAGCTGTAGGTGTCAGCTTACCTCCAGTTCACACTGTCTCACACAATCCACCCGACCCAGGTGAAGGTCACATCTCTATCACTTGGCACTTCAGAGTCATTTACATTTATATGTAATTGTTTTTTGAGTGTGCATGTGTTCAGAGGAGCTGGATGGCTTGGGAATTTGTAATAGGATATCAGAACCTGTCACCAAAAGGCCACTAGTTCAAAACCAGAGCAGTTGTTCGAGCAGCCAAAAGGTGCTAACTTTCTGATAGCTGCTCAGCGGCTTAGATTAAATGAGTTGATGATTTCAGCCTGGATGTGTGTCCCTATCACAAAACGGCTCTGTCGCTGCAGCTGTCAGAAAGGACACCTTGTGGCTATTGTCAACAGAAAGGTCAAGGACTGATGGTGTGAGTGTGCAGATGACCTCTTCCTCTCACCCCAAGCAGTCAGTTTTCCAGGAGGAGTCAGAGCCATGTTGCTGGAACAGTGTGGGAAATGTCACCCAGCTGCTGCCCTTGCTCGTCCTCCTCTGGAGGTTAAAGCATTACACCAGACCTGTGGATGTTAAACCTCATGCCTTTCAGAATCATTTTAAAAGCCTGAATGAAGTGCTGTGAAGACAGTAATAAATAAACATGCAGAGAGACCTATAACAGGCTCTGAAAAAAAGCATTTGCAAAACCTATGGCTCAGGACACCTCTCTTACTAAATTTCACTGACAATGCCAGCAGGGGCCTGGTGGCAGAATTACTGATTTGTATTTATTTATTTTCCCTCGCATCTATTTTACCGAGTGCTTTTTTTTCCCCTAGCTCTGTAGGATTTATGGTCTTCACTAAGCACCTGCTTCCACCTAGGAAACAATAAGTGCTTCATGTTTGTCTGCCCTGCAGATGGATAGAGAAAGGGATGGAGGTCCAATGCACCTATTCAGCTATGAAGAACCCCAGTATCACAGAAAGCCATAATTAGGCTGCTTGCCCTTGGCAGCATGAAGTAAGGGGTAAAACTTCACTCTGTGCTACAGCAACAGCCTGAGCCCAAGTCATCTTGCACTGAGCAGCACCAGCAGAAGCCCAGCAGGGCAGGAGAAATGCAATGTGTCAGGGGTTTCACTACTCTCCTCTCCTCCCTATGCAGCACAGACTCAGCTGGGAGCAGGCTCACCACCACCTGCATACAGATGAGAGTGCATGCATTGTTCACAGGGGGCATAGGGATAGAGACCTTATCGTTCTCTACAACCACCTGAAAGGAAGTTGTAGTGAGGTGGGTGCTGGTCTCTTCTATCAAGTAACTAGTGATAGCACGAGAGGAAATGGCCTCAAGTTGCAGTAGGGGAGGTTTAGGCTGGATATTAGGAAAAATTTCTTTACTGAAAGGGTTATCAGGCATTGGAACAGGCTGCCCAGGGAAGCGGTGGAGTCACCATCCCTGAGGTATTCAAAAAGCTTGTAGACAAGGCACTTCACGACATGGTTTAGTGGGCATGGTTGATGGTTGGACTTGATGATCTTAAAGGTCTTTTCCAACCTAAATGATTCTATGATTCTATATCTTTAAATCAGGTAGCTGAGGTGGCAAGACAGCCATCTAGCCATGACAACACAGAGTTCAAAGGTGGGTAGCTCCTGAAGTATATATCCCATTACTTGTTGTGATTGTTGTTACAGCCAGCTCCGAGTTACCTGTTGCTCTGGCTCTGCAGTTACTGGCGCATAAGCTGAGTAGATAAATTTGATGTGGATCTGTCACAGATGTAGGAGCTGCAGTCACCAATCTGGACTGAAGTGCACCTGTACTGGCAGAGCTGGGGCTTTACACTATTGAGGTACTGAAAGGGGATCCAAGCCCTGCACTCCTCAGACCTCAAGAGAACTTGAGCATGAGTCAGAGCTTTGTATCTGATCTTGTTTCAAGTAAACAGCCATCTCACAGAGTTTCGTGCAACCTCAGAAATATCCTTCCTGTGCCCACAACTGACCACCTAAGCTCTACAGCAATTTGGGTCTCAGAGCAAGTAAAAAGACAAAATTATCTTTCTCAACATTGCCTTGGGAAATTTCTATTTCTTCATTCTTCCATGGTTGTTTGTACACCTGTACAGATGATCAAACACTTCAGATGTATTGAAAACACCAAAAGCTGAAACACATGTACTGTGGCAAAGCAGTTGGGTACTGTTATTAACCAAATCTGGTCTCTGGAAGGAGCTGGTAAGCTCCTCCCCTTTTGAAAACAGATATTAAAATGGGTCCCTGTTTAAGGTGACTAGCTGAGCCCAGATTTACACAGAATTAACCAAAAGACACTTAATAGAGAAAAAGCAGTCATGGCAGCAACCACTGGCATGAGCAGCTGGATCCCATTTCTGTTGAAAGTCCCAACATCAAAAGTACCTATTTGTTTGCCAAGTCACTTCCAGACCGCTCAGGGGCAGATAGTTAAAGATTGGTTTACTTTCAAGGTGATTTCCTAATCACAGTTCTCTCCAGTTTCTGAAACTGGCATAATTTTCTTCTGCAGCTGATATACAGTATTGTTTGGTCACCTGTCCATGGTCACTACATCTTCATTGCATAATTATTTGGGGGCTATTGTATATTGCACCTTATATCATCTTGTTTCATATTTGTTTGCTGAACTGCTCTCCAATAAACCTCTGGGGAAGGTTTATTAGTGTACTTTGTATTACAGTAGCATGTATAGGCTGTTACTAAGTGTCGTGGTTTCAGGTCAGCTCAGTCGGTAACAAAGCACCACGAAGCCGCTCACTCACCCCCCACCCCCTCGCCTGGCCACGTTGGGATGAGGAGAAAATACAAAGGCAGGCTCGTGGGTCGAGACAAGGACTGGGAGGGATCACTGCCCACTTATGGTCACGGGCAAAAGACAGGCTCAACTTGGGGAAGAAACAAAAGCAATTTAATTTACTACAAATCAAAACAGAAACAAAACACAAGGGTATTAGGAAGGGAAACCAAACATCAGAACAACCTCCCCCCACCCCTCCCGCCTTCCCGGCTCAGTTCACTACTGATGCTGTCTACCTCCTCCCCCCGGCGGCGCAGGGGAATCGGGGATGGGGGTTGAGTCAGCTCGCCACACATTGTCGTTGCCGCTTCTTTCCTCAGGGGGAAGATTCCTCTCTCGTTCCCTGCTCCA
>VYZV01025144.1:0-38607 GCA_013401275.1 Pandion haliaetus | reverse complement strand
CGGGTCTGACATTTTGGCGCGCGGGTCCGACATTTTGGGGCAGCGAATTCTTCCAGCAACTTCTTAAAGGGGCCGCCTCTGCAGCCCCCCTCCCCTGCCACCAAGGAAAACCGCGCCACACAAACCCATAACACTAAGCACTATTCAAACATGGAGCAAGAGAAAATCCCAGCTCTTAAGTTTCACATGCAAGTTGATTAGAGGAGCACTGTGTCGGGAGACTGGACAGTGGCAGAGGCAAGAAAAGGCCCAAGGGCTCCCCATACCTACTCAGCGTCCTCACTCCTGAAGCTCTGAGTCTTCTTCTTGCTGGAACCTCTTGCCCGACTTGTATTCTATTAGTCTGTGGTTACTGTAATACCTAGAACAGCTGCAAGTGGGATGTGCCTAGAAAGTTTTGACAAAGAAACTCCCTTTCTCTTTTCTCTGCAGGTGTTCAAATACTTGCAGTAGCATAGACAGCTGAATTTCCCACCCCACCACCTTGTCTGACTCCAACACCAAAGGAGCTGGGGCCACAAACAGCAAAATAATACTCCATATTCCTCCAGCTCACAACCTCCACTTGCAAATGCCGCATGTGGGCAACCGCTCTGTCTCCCCCTGCCTGAAAGGTACTTTGTGCTAGCCTCACTGGAGGCAGCTGTATTTTACTTCAGGTGGGCTTTGAAGGGGTAGGTCTCACTCATTCCTTTGCACCTTTCTCAAGCTACAATAAGCTTTGAAAATCCACCAGTGGGAGGTCCTGTGAGATGTTTTGTATCTGAGCATGAAAAGTGTTGACCTATCTAGTTTTGTAGTCACCTGCAGTTAAATGCAGATAGCTGCCATAGGCATGAGTTTATTTTTGTAGTTATCTACCTTGTGAGACATGAAAACCTTGGTGCCAGCATGCACACTTGAGGTCATGAGCACATACTTGCTTTATTAGGAAGCAAGAAACATTACTGGAAACAGTGACATGCCTGTTATTCGGCAATTGGCAAGTTAGAAAACTGCAGCAAAACACTTTCCGCTCTAATTCAAACTGACAGTTGTTTACTTTTTTCCCTCCATTGTCTTTTACTTAATCTATCGCACAGGTGGTGTAACAACTGTTTGAAGTAGCTGAATGGTGGGTTTATCTCATCTGACTGCTGACTCTAGTGAAGATTGCTGGTGTGTGGTTTAAAACAGTAGACATGAGTTAATGCAGCTAACCATTCACCCCTAGAGATGGGCGGTGAAAATTTGCGCAAATTTCATGAGAAAAAAAGGGGGTCTCCTTGTAGCAGATGCTTGCCAATATACCCCAAACACATGGCTATCAAATTATCCTGCTTTGAGGAAAAGAGGGAAGACTCAAAAGAGAAAATGTAGAGCAGGTAAAGGCTCAAGCATGAAAAGGGATCTAACATTTCACCTGACCAAAAACTTCCTGGTACCGAAGACTCTCCCAGCAGCAATTCGTTTTCTAGAGTCCTGAGCTGAGAGCCCAAATTAGTTCAGTATTTCCTGCCTCACCCAGATTTCCCAGATGGTTCCAGCCCCAGATAGGTAGAAACTGAGCAGATTTTCAAAGGGCTTATCACACTGCATGTCAAAATCTTTGGATGAACTTGGCCTCACTTACCCTAAAATACTGTAGCACTGCTACGCACAGGTGGGATTTCCTCATGTATAACCATGACCAGAACAGAGCTTCCCAGAAGCTAATGCTGAAAGCCAATTGACAATTTAGGATTGAAAACTATCTTTTTCCTCACTCTGGGACAGAGGAAAGCTGTTTGGTTTAGGCCCTTTTCAAGTAATAAATATACGTTGCACTTGCTCAAGTTAAGCTTATGGCAATAGTACTGTAGCAGATACTCTGCCTAGCTGTGTTCACACACAGTTAAGGAAATTGCAAAGTTTTTGGCAACATATTATAGAAGATAGGTAGAGCATGATAGAGTGAAATGGCCATGGATCAGCTAAGCTACTCAAGTACACTCAGCTAGAAACTGCCAGATGGTTTAATTCAGGAATGTATTAGTAACATTATCAGGAATTATCAGCTTTGAATTAAGATCAGGGGAACAATATCACGCTATTCTGAAGGAAGCAAAAAACGTACTGGGCTGTATATAAAAAGAAACACTGCTCACAAGATGTATGAAGTTATCCAGTTCCCTTCACATCAGTAAGCAAGCCACCACAGGAGTCCTGTATTCAGGTCAGGCACTGCAAGAAGGAATCATTTAGAGGAGAACAAAGATGAGTGTCTAGAGGACACAACCTGAAATGAACGAAAGACTCAAGGAACTGGAAACATTTAAGGAATAAATTTGAGAAGAAACTCAGTAATAGTCTTCAAGTGCTTGAAAGTTCTCCTGCAAAAAGAGGATAATTTCTTCCTTGTGCCCATGTTTGATAACTTGTGGGATTGAATTGTGAGCTAAAATAATAGATGGAATGATTCAAGCTATATCTAGGAGAAGATTTCTAGCAGTTGTGACCACAGAGCACCAACACAGACTGCTTGGCAAGGCCATGGTTTTAGCATCACTGCAGCTTGTACAAACATCCACCAGAATGAGACAGATACCAGGGACGCACCCCAGGCTAGGAGGCTGGACCAGACGACTTCCTGAGATTCATTCCAGCTCTATGATCTCCTGGCATCCCACAGCAGGTAATGTATGCCCCCAGTATTACTCACCTAATTCAGCAAACCTGTGGGTTGGCACATGCCATGCTACTGCCCAAATACATTTCTGGAACAGCAGTGCTGTAACCTCCCGCTTCTGACTGTGCTGGTCAGTCAGCCATCTGCTGGGGGTCTGTGAATGCAAAGACAACCAAAATTCACATCCTAAAGTCTCTCTGTTGTACTTCAATATTGCATTTAGGGAAAATATTCTTCAAAGGACCCAGTCAAGATGGACAGTGAGCACAGAAGTGTTACATCCATGAGCACAGAAGTGTTATATCCATAGTACATAGTGGAAGCATTCATATTAGTATGGTGGAGGTTTCAAAACATTTGAAAGACAAGTACTGAACCTTTAAGACCTGTCTACTTTTAACATAGAAAGAAAAGTCTGAATTGGTTAATTAATTAGTGATTAATAAAAATTCATTTATGGGGTCTAAATCAACTGAGGTGTAAATGATACAGAATTGTTTATTACTTGTTACTAGAAAGTAAGCATTTGAGGGGGGAGGGAATAAAAGACTGTCACGCTTGTATTCACTAGCATTACCATTTGTTCTGCTCATTGTTACTACTCCAGCTTTTTTTGGCTAATACTGAGAAGATAATTTAACAACAGAATGTCTCAAGAAGTAATTCCCTAGTTTCTCTCTGTCTGCTTTTACACTGTGGGATGTGCATAAAAACAAAACCATTCTCCAGTACAAATGAGGAGAATATGCTGTAGAACATGGTAGTGCTGTTATGAAAAAAAATCCCTTAAATATTAAAATGGACTTCCACACGTGGTCTCACTTCTGGACAAGAAGCAGCCAGCCGATATGAATGTTTGCAGTTTACTCACAAGCGCAATAGGAAGTTCCTTGAGGTACTCCTGCAGAGAAGTGACTAACAGGCATAACAGAGCCTCCTGAGATAAAAAGAAACCAACCCAAACTTTCATATGCAAAACTAATCCAAAATAAACTCTTCTCTAAGGCTTATAAATATTTAACTTTTCCTCTTTAAAATATTGCCTAGCCTTGGTGACGGCAGGGACCTGAGATTCCTTCCAGTCTTACATCTTACCTTTCTTACATTCCATGTTTCTCTTTCTCCAACTTTTCTACATGCAACATTAACCAGATGTAGGAGAAATAAAATGTCCGCAAGAAAGGGGTTAATGTTTTCAGGACTTGCAACTTGATCAAAAGCCTAAGGAAAGTTACTCCCCAGCTAATTTATAGGCTAAAAATCTGTAAGTATTTGAATCAATACTCAAATGTTTTAATCACTGTATGATTATCTGAGATTGTAGGGGACTGGGCTAGGTGAAGTGGTGAGCTTGTTTAATGCTACAGTTGTTTCTGTGAATGATAGTTCAAACAAACTAAACAGAACCTACAAACAGATGAGAATTGCTCATCAGGAACCCAAATGTATTTCTTCATAGGACAATACATGCTATTTTTCAACAGTCAATTCCATGAAAATAAATACATTTTATGATCTATGAGACCAATAAAAACTAACCCAGCTTGAAAGATGAACTTCAGTTTTCAAATAATCCCAGTGAAATGAGCGTGAAAGACCTACAGATCAAGAATTATTCATAGAAGTTATTCAGACAATAGTTTCAAATAACCAACAAATGTGAGAAAACTGCAAGCTATTAACACGCAATTCACTTGCCAGAAGAGAGGCAGTGTGTGAAATAAATTATTCAAGACAAAGAGTTATAGTGCTGTTTTTCTTGAAACGGTGCTTTACCAGTAGCACCTTTTCCACAGACCAGGTCACTGATGTGATGTTTTTGGTAGCACACAACATACAGAGGACATACGTACACCGGCCTGCAAATACGAAGCACCAAAATTCAGCACCTAGTTTAGGATGTGACTTTTCCTAGAACCTCTTTGTAGACAACAGGGAGGGAGAGAGGCTCTGCTCCAGAGGACCATTCACAACATCCAGTTTGGCCTCATATTCTGTTTTGCCATCTGGAGGAGGCTACAGAGGGAAACACGAGTCTAAGCTACTAATTTTGACACTTATATTAGAGGAGTAGAGTGAGATGTTGTGAATATTCATTATAGTGTCATGCAGCAGACACTGGATGGCAACCAAGAGGGACAACTCCCATATACATGTGCAAGAAGAGAGAACCAGACTACAAGGATCAGCAATATGCCACCTGACTTTCAGGCAAGTAATCTCAACAGAAAGCCTCCTAGCCCCTCTCTGGGGAGGGCCACTTTCCAGAACCAGTGATTCTGGAAAATTACTGTCAAGGTTTAGCCAAGTAGCAGAGGCACAGAAATACACAAAACCAGTAGCAAAATCCTTTGCCTACTCATAGGTAGAGATGTAGTGACTAGTAACAGCCCCATTCTACAAACTGCTGGGTGTTTTTATGATTGAAATGAAGGCTTTTCCTTCCTAGATCTTCTGGCCTTCCATTTTCCATCTGAGGCTTCCTCTGCACTACCAACACAGGCCTGCTGTGATGTGACATGTGGAAAGGAAGACCTAGTGAACTACTTGCCCACTCTGCTGTGTTCCTCACAACTCAGACTTGCTTTACTGCTCTGGTCATGACTGGAAACACGGTGTTAGTAATTATGCAGAGTTCATTGGTGATACTCCTTCAGTTTATGCACCTACTGTTGCTGGCAAAACTGGTTTTTGCCTTTGACACCTTATGGTCAATTAAAGACCATGTGGTTCTTCATTCAAGAAGAGCTGTACTAGTGACAGCATCTTGGCCAAATTTCATGAACGTTGTCTGACTAAGAACTCCTTGTGGAATCACTTGAAGGGGTTGTTCTTCCTCACTTCCTGCCTTAAAATGGCATTGGAGGTTGCTCTGATCTGCTAAATAAATCCCCACATCCACCCATTCACTGTTAAGTAGGGAGATACTTCTCTTTCTGTTCCAGTGTCAGGATAAATACAGCATGACAAGGCTCCAAGAACTCCAGCTCTCTTTCCTACACAACCAAAGATGGTAGAAATCCCTTAAGGCTAGCTGGCTTCTTGAATTTATGTCTGCTAGTGAAGAAATCTCATGGAACAGATTGCCCTGTTTCAGCACTACCAAATTTGATTCTGCTCCTCAGCTTCAAACCTCGACTTTAAAACAGACCTTAAACCTGACATGGAAATTGATTCCAATTTCTCCTTCATGTGCAGGCTGTTTTTTATTTTCCCTAAAACAGTTTCCTCTTCTTTGCTAGTGGGATCTGCAAACGCTTAAAGAGGCACCTAAAATTTGCTCACCAGGCTCAGCTTAGCTAGAAACAGATTAGGCACGGAGAAGAAAAATCAACCCTTTATTTTCCAGAAAGATTTTCTTGCCAAAGCTGTCCAGGAAAGGTGGGACACCAACTCCCATCCCTGCCACATGCAGCTGGGATTATGGCAAAGGAGATGTTCACAGTTTCCAGCAGACAAACACTTTAAGGCATTTAAGGCACCCTGTGAGCACCAGCTGGAGTTTGCAGCACAGGCAACTGTTCCAGTGTGTGGAAAAGGGGATTTCAGATTAAAACAGACAAGGCAGCTTAAGGGAGCATTTGGAGTGAGTTCCCAATGTGGACACCCCTTCTTCATTGACAGCTGCACCTAAGGAGGGAGAGTGGAGCTTGCACTTGCTCCAAAGCCTGGGTTGCACAAAAGGAAAGCAGAACAGTGTCTCAAAATTGCCAGCAAGTGCTGCTGCTGTCTTCAGACCCTCGCCAGATCATCATTAGGGAGCACCGCATGTGTGTGGCAGACATTGCACCAGACACAGCTGTTGGCAGCTCCTTGCAAGTGGAAGGCCAGTGTCGCTCCTCCAGCGCTTAGCTGGGAAAGGATAAAAAAGGAGGAAACTCAATTTAAATGCCAAGTACACATACGCACGCACACGTCTCTCAGAGGGCAGGAAGGGCAGAGCTTACAAGAATCCTCATGTCTCCTCTCCCTCTGTCCCTGGAATAATACCTTCTTGTTGTGTGTTTATGTGCTTCTTAAAGACCAGCTTGGAAACTCAGAGCACAACAACTGTCCTTCATATATGCAGGGATGAACGCTTGCTGACATAGGTTTTTATTCCCATACTTTGCTTTTGTACCTACACAGAGGTAAAGGTTGGGACCAGGAACGGTGGCTTCCCAGAGAGGCGGACAGATGAGCTGGGGAGCACAAAGAACCATGAGCACAGGCTAAAGTCCCAGGCCCCAAAGGGCTTTTCCATCCATCATCTGGGCTGCAGCCCAGCCACAGTTCAGATTCAAACTCAAAGCCTGGACTCAAGGAAAGAGCTGAGCTCAGCCTGGGCAGGCACGTGCTTGGCACAATCCTGCCCACCGTCCCAGGGCTTTCAGCAGGATCATAGGCCACTTGGACAGGTCAGCCATGAGGTGGGTTTCCCTCGCAGCATGCCCTGGGCTGGCACCAGGATATCTTTTTGCACACTTTTAAGGGTTTAAAGAAAAACTCCACTCATGGTCAAGCTCAGCTGTGCAGACATACACAGCACATCTGACCCCACATGAGCATCCTTCACCTCTGAGAATTTCCCAAGGACCAGAGAAAGAAACTTGCCCCCTCCACACCTTTTCCCCTGGTGGGAACAATTCAGATCCACAGAGCTTTTTATTTACCTTCTCCCCACTGCTGTCTTATGTCACAAGAAAGCAGGGCATAGGCCTGCTCTGTGAGAACTCATTTGCAAGCGCACAATGCCAAGATCAGCACCGTGTTCCTCTCACAAAGGCGGAGACTGTCATGTTTGCTGCAATGTATGAGACACAGCTTCCCACAGTTAAAACAATTTGGAAGAACTTAGCCTAGTAACACTGTCATCAACACAAAGAAATCTGTTTGATTTGATACCAAACTTTTCATCTACTATATTAACATCACTTTTATGCTCCTTCGTCTTATAATTTGGCATGCCAGTAGCACTGAGAAGCCGCGAAGTTCCTGTTGTGCTAGATGCTATGCAAACACATGGTAAACTTGTATTGCCTGCCTTCAGGCCTGAAGTCAGCAATCAAAAATACAGCATTAACTTCCCAGTCCAAAAATTCTTCCCAAAATTCTGCAGTGGGTTATTGCACTGTCCAAAAACACCCCAAAAGCATATAAGAAATTGGTAGGTATTACGGTTCCCTACCTTTCCTGTAAAAACCCAGTGGTTATTTATGGTGAGGGAATCACATTTGGCCATATTGCATGGTGGCAGGGCTCAGTCCCCCTGCTCCAAATGCAACCGGTGCTGGTGATGGTACTGTCTCCATCGCCAGCTGAGTTATTGCTCCATTACCAGCCTGAACTTGGAACGCCGCTCAGACTGCAGCAATAACAAGACAGATGGGTCTTTATGAAATCTATACTATTAACACTATTTGTTGTGCCAAGAGTTGACAACTTTAGTAAATTGCTTATAATTGGCTATCAAGGAAAAAAAACAGCTCTGCTCACCATTATTATGGTATTGATTTTCAATAATTGCTTTTATTTGGGGGTGGGGGGAGTATACGCATCACTTTTGTGTTGTAAGACAGCCTAGAAAGAAACTGGCTGTGTGGGTCTACACTGCCTCTGGAACTTCACTGTGGCAAAAAACACATAAAATGCACACCAGAAGTAGCTGAAGCAAAGATTTTATTTTTTTTCTCTGGCATTATATTTTAGCATTAAAAGAAAAGAATGGAATTAACCATGTAGCTAAACACGATGGTAGCCCTGTAGGATATTCGTGTTAGTCAAAGGCTGAAATACATTAACATTAAAAAACTCCATAGGGTTATTTTAAATATTCATTAGGAAATTTACAAGCTTTGGTGTAATGGCTGAGGACTCCAGTGTTTTTATAATTGGAAGCCGCGCCAATGGAAACTTTCTCAGCCATGGGAAAATAATGTGGCCCAGTTTCTGTTCCTATGTTAGAGATTCTTGATTATGCTCTCTAAATATCAATCCCCTGAACACATACACACACACACACACACCTGATATTACAGTATTGTTATGTGGCATCATTCATTATCAGCTCTTCTGCTTGGTGTTCCTTTTTTTCCTCCTCCTTTTCTTTTTTTAAATATGCAATCATGCCCATGGCCCAAAATACAGCACTCTCCTCTTCTTGTTTCAGATGAAAGGGACAATGCTGTTGCGAAGTGTAAAGAGTGTCTAGTGTCTCTCAACAGGTAAATGATTAAAAAAAATTGCTGACAACCACAAGCACTTAACATAAACCCAGGGAAACTGTCAGCAATCTTATTTAGAGACGACTCACTCAAAATTCAGTTAGCATGAGATTACAAACTGATCCAGGAAAAGAAAGGGTAACTCTGGCACTTTTTTTTTCTTTTTTTCTTTTTTTTAATTTATAATTTTTAAGCTATAAGCTAGCCAAAAAGTTAGCATTCCTTCAGTTTTCTGGCCTCCCATTTCTCGGGGCACAAGAGAACTGCCTGAATTCTCGCTTCCTCACTTTCTTGTTCCATAGATGTCAAACGATTACCATGAAAGACTGGGAAAGGAGAGTTCTGAAGATTTACCCCTCCCAGGAGATCTTTGCCCAGATTTGCTATAAAACTCAATGTAATCTTTGATCTTCCAGTGACTTGTACTCTTCTCTGTTACTTGAAACCCAGCATTATTATTAAGCTTAAGTAGATTGCTTTAAACTTCTAAAATATTTACTCTCCTGCCTCCCAACGGGATGTTAACAATAAAAAATAGCGAGGGCTTCTACATTTGTTTTTACTTTACATAAACGAATTAAGCAGTCTCTACTTGACTCGTTTAGACCCACAATAATGTAAACTGAAGCAAACAAAAGAGCCTCCACATCCATGTTTACAGAATAGAAATCCTACATTTTTTGGAGGGAGAAGTTTAGAGAAGGTGCCTAACTCATCTTTACTCTCTCAACTGTGAGCAAACCTGAATAGGCCTCTCTGTTCATAAGGGAAGTGTGTGACACTAACAGCTTGGTTGTTTGCTTTTGTATTTTTTCAACTGAGTTCAAAGGGACTCACTTGATTGTATCCCTTCCCCCTCCCCCACCCTTCATCCTTCATAACCATTGTTTAATGAATTTTTATTAGAAAAGCATGGCTGCACTTATGAAAAAAAAAATCTGTCTTTGAAACCAGGAGGAGAGTGTGTTTTCCCTGGCATTAGCCTGTTAGTTTTTAATATCAGGTTTGCACTGGAGTTGACTCCTGGTGCATTTTGGAACCATAAGCCAACAAAGTGAAGCTAATGGGAAAGGAAATAATACAGGAGAAGAGAGCCCCTTTTGAAGTGTGGGCAGGAAATCTGCACAACTCTCTCTCCTCCTCCTCCTTTTCCCTCCTTCTTCCCCTACCCCCATCCCATACAGTGTCCTCCTCTCCTCATAAAGAGTGACTTTTGCTCATTTTTTTATTTAGAGGACAGGATCAAGCAAAAACACCAGCTTAATTTCAGCCTCTCAATTAGCAAAACTTCTGGGAAAAACATTCCCTGGTGTAAAAAACACAAACAAATCAGTAAACATAAGGAATGAATAAACTGAGGATTCAAGTCTGTAGTTTGGGATGAGGTAAAAGATGTTGCCTTCCACCAAGCTTTCCATTGCAATATGCCTCCCATAAAGCCTCCGAGAACCAGCAGCATGCACAGTACTTCCCAGCACTGGAGGATACTGGAGCATGTCATAGGTACCTCAGAGACCTACTCGCACTCCATCATGTTAAAAACACAAAGAAGAAATTACCAGGCAGAATCACCTCCAGCTCTTAAATGGCATGCTGGTGATGCAAAGCACTGCAAGATTACAGTCACAGATTTGGTCCCAGCTATTTACTGTAGCTCATTCTCTGCTGGCATCCCTCAGGAAGCTCAAGTTGTTTTGTGTAACTGTGAGAATTCTGGGGTAATGATGGTTGTCCTTTCTTTTCTCTTAGTTATAGCTTCAGTGTTTCCTAGAGAAATAAATGGTCAGTAGGAAGGCCTCTAATTTAGGATTTGGAGGTTTGCCTACTTTGCCTACACAGTTGCCTGTTTTGTCACAGACCTTTTTGTGACACATGGTTAAGTTATTGTACCTCAGATTCTCAACTGTTTAACAGAACTTGGGCTCTAAAATGTCTTTGTGATTTTCTTTGTAACACTGCAGCTTAGAAAGCCATAATCACACTTTCCTATCATACAGCAACACCTAAGGGGAAAACATGGGGAAAACTCCCAGATATTACAGCGCTGGGAACCATCAAAGTATCAAGAGACTTAAAAAAGAGATACAATGGAAAGTGAAACAGATTGGAGATTTTAAAAATAGAATGCAGGAATTACTGAATTTCTCATGTCCACTATCCTTCAAGTCAAAGGCTATGATGTAAAATATTCATCAATGTTAGAAATCCAGCACCTTGTTCTAATACAAGCCAGTATGTCCTTGAGCATATTATCGAGGACTGAGTCACTTGTAAATTTTCTTGGGTGTCACAACAAAAGCATGGCTGGGACATCACCTGGTCAGCTACTCCATGCGTGACAATCATATGCAGGAAATACACTACGAGCACAATGTATTTGTGGGTCACAGGATGCTGGCAGCAACTTTGCTGCAGTTCCCAGAGGTACCTGGACTTCTAGCTGTAATAAGCACAGAAGAAACTAATGAGATCAGAAGACGGAGGGTTACTTCCTCCAAATGTCACAGTCTTTCTCAAAACCAGTTCGTTCATAGCAGTAACTTTATGGACTTGTTTATTAAGCTAGGTAAATACCTTTCTCTCCAGCCAGAGAGTAAGCATGAGCTGAGGAGATAACGCCCTGCTATTTCTTATTTGCTGTTTTTGTTGATGACAAGAGAAGGTCAACAGAACAGGGCATGGCAGCCTTGCTGAAATATTCCTCTATCCCTTGTGAAAGGCTTGACAAATTATTAATACTATGATTCAGTTGTACACTTCTCATCAAGGACTGAGCATGCCTACACACTACTGGGATAACAGAAAAGTGTGCTAGGTATACAAAATGCTGCACACTTTAAATTGCCACGTGCTTTTACAATCTTTTACAAAAAACATCATTACACAGTAGTTGTGTGGTGTTTTGCACATTCAGGGTGTTGAAATAACATTGAATGTCTTCTGAAGTAAGATATGTATGTCAGAGTTAGCTACCCTGAATTCCTGTTAAAGCTGATGAAAATAAAATGGGTCCTTATAAGACCCAACTCATTTCCTTCAAAAGCAGAAGTCATATGAATCACATCCTAAATGCCCTTATTTGTTTCCATCACCTACAGAGAGAGCATTGAGTAGCCAGCTCAGATGTAGCTGTCCACAGCAGAGAAGGCTGAGGCAGTGATTCCCATCCCTGGAGAACAGATCTAAGCAGGGTTTTGAGGATCAGTGCAGGAAGGACACAAGGTGCTGGGCGACATGTGGTTTGAAAGAGGCTGGAGTGTTGGTGAAGCTGTGGCACCAGAGTTTGATTCAGGCTGTACAGGCTCCACGTGCACTAGCAAATTTATAAAAATTACACAGGCAAACTCCTGCTGATTTCCATATGTGTCCTCAGTGTCAAGCTCAGCTTTAACATACTAAGTGGTCTGATCCCATCTGCCTCTACGGTGGCATTGTCTCAATTCGTGACCTTGGTGGCAGCCCCGCGCGGTGCTGATTAACCCTTCTGCCTGCAGGAACTGCAATCAGTGGGGTGTGTGCAGGTCTGGAGGGAAGGGGCATTATTTGGAGATCACTGTGCCACCACTGGCTTGCTGAAGTTACTCCTTCAGCCAGGAGATCTGAAATCCAGAAGGCAGAAAAATCTAACCATGTGTCTGGCAGTTTTGTCTGCTATGGTGGGCAGCCACTCCTGATAGACCGAGAGATAGCAGCCACTGTGCCAAAAGGATTGCCAGCTTCTTGCACATGAGGCATGAAGACATCAAACCCATCACTAGGGACTAACTGAACTTCCTTGTGGAAGTGTTTGTCCCTCTCACTAACTTTACTCAGAGCCTCCTCCTTCCACCAGATGACAAAAGTTATGTAGGAAATATGCTGTCTTGACATCCTGATTTAAACAAAGCCCACTGACATAAAAAGCTCGCTCTCTAATGATTTCAGTAGGGTTTGGACTTCATTAAAGAAAAGAACAATGACCTTGATACAATCTCCTGTCTATTACCACCACCAGCATATGGGCTAGATCAGAGCCAACAAGTCTGACTTCGGATCGGAGGCAGTTACGGGGTAGGTGCTGAGCGCTACTATGGGAGGTGGAGACCTTTGGCAGGAAGGACTTACAGTCCCAGGCACCAGCTGAGAGCTGGCCCTCCTTTTTTGCCCCATATTTGAGAAGGTAAGCTGTGTTTTCACACCTTCTGTAGGAGCTTTTGTGAATACTGCAGAGTTATTGCTGGGTCCAAGCCTGCAACCGTATGTTCTTGTTAAGACCAGTATCACAACCCTGCAGAATTTAAAGCCTGTATGCATATGTGATGAAGCATGAAAGACCACATGCCACCATTCAAGGCAGCATGGGGGTTTGGGCACAGGGGATAAAAGACCTGCTGGGAAAGCAATGGGAATGTGTATCCAGAGTGCTCACAGGGGAACAGTGCTCGGTGCAGGAGGCATTTACCCTCAGGAAGGATGCTGAGAGGACAGTTGCGCTCAGTACATGGATGCAGCTCCCACAAGCTCAGGGAGGCAAGCTGGACCAGCTTCATTTCCTGATGACGTCAGAGCCTCCGTGTGTTACAGAGCAATCTGAATGTACCTTACTTTCTCTTTAGTAGAAAGGAAGTAATAACTCTTCCCACCTCCCTATGATGCACAGTCACTCATGCTTCTGGGGCAGGTGGAGCCCTGAAAGTTCCTCAGCTGATAATCTTCAAACTCTTGATGTAAAGTTAAATATAGGACCAAGATGGGGTCAACCTGCCTCAGAAGGCTGCTTCTCCACCTTTCAAAGAGGGCCAACGAAACAAGTGGATCAAGAAAATGATAACAAATCAGAGTGGGCCTGAAGGTCACCTTGGCTGAAACAGGGCCATCCTTTCAGAATACCAGTCCAAGAAACAGTTTATTAAAAAGTGGTGAGGTAAACCCCACTTGCAGGAGTAAAGGGAATTGTTCCACATTTTTGGCTTCAGGAGGCTGAAGGAACCCTCACCTGATGTCATTTTAAAGTGCTCTGCAAACACACAGAATAAGAGGGAGGTTTCTGTACAAAATGAAAACTTATACAATCCCTTTAAAAAAGCCAAACCTTAAACATGTGAAAGCTTATGAAAAATTAGATGATGTGAAAAACACTTTAAATCAAAGCAGCAGGTAAAGCTGGAAATAAAGTTATCTTCAGTTAAAATCTCTATGTACCACATTGACGGTAATGCTTCATTTCCTGTAGACTGTAAGTAAATCAAAGCCTACTTTGGGTTTCCATATCTGTCTAAGATCTCATCTCCAAGAATGTATTATTTTGGCATTTCCCACATTGGAATTACCTCTGGTCCAAATTTGGGTAATAGAGTATGATAACATATTAACAAGTAATAGGCATGAAATTTTTATCCATTTTAAAATGTATTACTGAGAAAGAAAACAAACACATAAAAAAAGCCAGCATTTCAAAAGTAATCAACGATAGAACCGAGAAAACAAAAGACTTAGGTCACAAAAGAAAAATGAAAGGAAAGTAAAGTATAGCTAATTGGTGGCACTTTTGCAGAGAAAGAATGTAACAAAAACTGCATACCTATTCAGGAAAAGTAAAACAGATGTGTGAAGTGTCTGACTGAGGTATTGTTTTAACTGTGTAATCTAAAATAGCTGACTTGATTTCATTTTAACAAGGGATTAGTTTAGCAGACAGTTTGGATTAGCAGCAACATATATAAATAAACACGCTACTCTTAAAACTTAAATATTCAGCTTACAAAATGCAGGACAACAAGAGTCAGGAAAATGCTAGTCTTGAACTTTTAGATTATAGAGCCAAAACACATGCCCATTCCACAGAGACAAGGCATTAGTAAGAGCCCTCACACTGAATATTGTAATACAATAAATATTTGTTATTATGGTTTCACTGAGAAGCAACTCAAGCCCTGCTCTATGCCCTAATTGCAGAGGATTACAATATATTTTACACCTATGCTATTTTAGGAAAAAGAAGGATAAGCTCATACTTTGCTATTCACATGAGAAGGAACCTGACACAAGTCAGAAATCATGGTCGGGTATTTTGTAAAAAAAGATGCATGTTGCTGCAGCCATCGGAGAGGGGGAAGAAACCTGTCTGTAACTAAAGAAAGCCCTTTTCTAATATGCTTTTCACACAGCAGCAGAGATCAGGATTAACAGATCTGAGGAGGGGAGGTGTCTGGGCTGGTAACCAGAAAGAGGATGAGACTGGGAGAGAACCACTCTTCCTCCCCTGTAGGCAGACAGCTGTCTTTCAGTGAGCAGTCTCAGAGCCTGCTCTAACTTTTAAGTCATAAACATTCACAGACATTTGGGGTTTTATATAGGATCTTGCATAGTCCCTTCCAGCACTGCCAAGCCGGATGTGATTCTAATGTCATGGTGTTTTCTGTAGCAGTCATTTTGCTGCCATCTGTTAGAGGTCAACACTAATACGGGTCCTCTATTTTTTGGGGCCCTTTAAGTCAGTAAAGGCTTAAGCCTTGCTACTGATTTCAGTGCACTTTGGCTCTTGCCATCAGGGTGAAGACCTGCACTTGGATATACAGAATCACAGAGACTATTCACGTACAGGAGATGGGCAGGGTGCTCCCATGAGTAGCAACTACCTTGGTTGTTACAGGAGTTTTCCATTCAGTCCCTAAATTCCTGCATGCACTGTCTATAAGGATAGCCATTCTGGAATGGTCTTCCTTGGAAAAGAGTACAGCAAGGAGGAAGAGGATGTGCTGTTCTCCACATCCAGGACAAACAGGCTAAACCCAGCAGGCTTTAATTACAGCAAGATAAGTTTAAGCTAGACATTAAAATCTGTTCTAATGCCACAGATGCAGAAATGTTGTGAAGACTTTGTAAGTGGAGGTCTGTAAAATGAGTTAAACACACATCTGTGGGGAATGGCTTAGGAAGGCAGAGCCTGGGATATATCTGAGGCTCCTTCTGTTTTTCATGGAATAACATTCATCTGATCAAGTACTGACAAACACATTGGCTACTCACCATCAGGTGTATGGCAGGCAGAGCCTAATGTGTATTAAATTCAGAGAATTTGCAAGAGTTCCAATTCAAGAATCTTTAGCAAGGAGTTGCATCTGTCTGGACACATGGCTACAAAAGAGAGTTCCTGAGAGAAAGACCTTACAGGTGCAGGAAAGCAGGCTACTGAAGAAATCAGAAAATGTCAGACCAGAGACACATACCTCCTGCCAAGATAACTTGCAGGTAAATGCACAAGGTAGGAAAGAAGAAAGCAAGCATGATAATACAACAGGAGCAACAACAAAGGTCATTTGGGGAGCCATCTCCTGTGAAGAAAAAAAACTAGTGACACCAAAAAGGAATAAGTAGGAGGAAAAAATAAATAAATAAATAAAACAGAAAGACTCTAGTGATAGGTAGGAATGTACAAACATGATTTTTGAAAGGCCAGTGGCAGTAACATATCTGACACTTTTTTTTCTAGATCTATCACCAGTCATGACAGTTATGTCCTTCTCCAACACATAGTACAATTTCATGGAGACCCAAAATCTTCTCAGGGGGCTGGTGCAGAGAGAATATAAAGCAGGGTAACAAGGTCTGGCCTCAGCATTTTGGAAAAAGAAAATAGGAGAAATATGTTCATGGGATCCAGAGGGAGGCCTTTGGCCTTAGTACTACCTGCACATCTCATCTTAAGCTGAATAAAAGGCAGTATCTGAATCCTCTTGCTTAAGGGAGAACTGAACTGGCAGAGAGAAGAGTACAGAGAAATGTATCAAGAGCAGAGTTATTTCATGGCAAACAAAAGCTCAGGCTATGGCTGTGCCCTCCAGAAGATGTTCACAGGAGGTTGAGAAGTGAATTAATTTGGGAGCATCCTGTTTAGTACGGGAACTCATAAACAAAGGGATGCTCCATAGCAGGATGGTGTGTATCTCTAAAGTGGGGAGAGCAGCTGACGTTCTGTACCGAAGACCTTCCCCCCTCTTTGGGAGCGAGGGGAACACAGAAAGGTTCATTAGAGAAGGAGCTGCTTCTGACAAGAGAGGGTGAGGAAACTCACTGTCTACACACCTGTTCGTCCTCCCAAGGAAGGAGCCTGCTGCCTACTGACTGATTACACGGAAGAGCTAAATGGATTGAGTTTTTAAGCCAGGCAGCATGTTTCGCAATAGCCCAGTAAATTGGTAGTAACAGGACACAGGCTTCACACTAGCTCTGTAAGATCTCAAGACTCTTCAGGCTTCATCTGGACTTGTATTCACCTGCCTGAAGCTTTGTTTTAGCTGTATAAGCGATCATCTGATGCCATGGTGGCTATTGCCTAATTTGTTCTTCTGTTTGCTAAACCTTTATTTAGATTTTAACAGTTGTTTGAGGTAACCATATTTTTTATTTAGATATAGTAAAGTAGTTATTCTTGGTAGAATGAAATATCTATGAACCTGGGATAATGATGCAGTGTAGAAGAATGTAGGCATGAGATGGTAACAGAAGGGACATGGGAGAAGATACTGGAGACCCTTGAGCTATTAATTTAACAGTGGTCAATTACCGATGATTAACTGTGGTTCTTAAACAGTGCCAGCTCAGGCAACCACATGGCCAAGACCCTTCTTATTTCAGAGCCATGATGGGGAGGCACTGACCAGGATAACTGGCCCTTCTGCAGCTACTAAGCTCTCCTGTGTCACAGTCACCAGCAGAGTGAGAAAAACATGTCCATGATGTTGTATAAGAGCCAGCATCACCCAAACTCCGGTATCTCAAGTGAGTACCTTAAGTCAATGCGACTTGGAAGTATCATAAGAGCATTCTTTTAGAGCTCCCAAGCCACTAATTTGTCATGGCAGCAGCTACCCTGGGAAAAAAGTAGTATTTTGGTCTCAGTGGTTTCCAAAATGACTGTTTCATTGAGAAATTGCCAGATACCAGTTCATCTCTCCATGAAGAAGGTTGGGCTTTTGAATCTTTTCTTCATGTAGTGACAGATCATTGTNGGGAGTCTGCCTATTTGCTACAGCAACGAGAAACAGAAGACCCATCAGAAACTCACAGTCATCTGTTTGCCTATCATGTTCTTCCAGACATGAAATTCACCCAACTCAGGAGGACCCAGGAGGAGCACATAGCTGGAGAAGGCAGGGGTTGAAAGTGACCCTGGCAAAGAGAAGCTTAGGAAATCAAAACCTGAAGTAGATCCTTAAGATCTTTGCTTCAGGTAAGAGCAAGAGGACTTTATCAGCGCATCCAGGCTAAGCTTCCCTAGTATCCTTGGTCCACCCCAAAATCTCACCAATCAGGCACTTACCCAAGCACAGCTGCCCTTCCACTCACGTACCATGTATAGTGGAAGGGCATCCTTCAGGAGACAGAAGGATATGCCTGTCCTCAGGCTGAGAATCTTCACAGTCACATTCACATGCATTTCACAGTATGATGAGAGTGGTGCTGAGGATCTGGCCTGTGACTCAGCCCTGACCTTTTCTTCTGTGGCACAGCCCTAAGAGGTGCAACCCAAAAGTGTCAAATAAAAACACGGAGCAGGGAGTGAGGCGATATTTGCATGTGCCGCCTGCCTACCTCCAGCCTTGCCAGCACCTGACAAAGGAGAGGAAAAGCAAGTTTTGACTACTCCAGTACATTTTGCCTGAGTAAAGACTGTGAGATATGTCCTAACACTATTTTAATTAAAATGCAATATCAATTTGATTTGAACCACCACCTTTGATACCAAACTCAGCAACTTTATGTAGTAGGCTTGAGCAGAGATAAAAAATTAATGTGTTAAATAATTTAGGTATCTGAGAGAGTCCCATGACCATAATATAAACATATTGATGTTGGCAAGAAAACATTTATTATTAATTTTACATAAGAGCTACAAAGTTCCAGGTGCATTTCCTAATTCATGCCAAACTTTGTAGACATACAGAGCTTCATGGTAATTGGAACTTATTTATTTGTATCAATTTACATTTATGTTAAGAAAAACAATTATATCGAAGAAGGAGGATTGTTCTAAGTTTTCTATGTATATTTGGCTTGAACAAGCACTCTTAATAAGTTTTCAGTGCTGCTGCAGTAAATGAATAGGTGTTTACAGGAATACAAAAGCTATTAACTAACCATCTTTGGAATTGTCATGGCAATGCCCCAGATTTCCTATAAAATCCTGAAGAGATACTGACTAAAATGTTATTTTTCTTCTGTGTTTCTCTGCCTTACCTAGAATGATGACCCCCATCTACAGAATTTATATATGTGTATATAGATACATATACATACTGTAAGTATACACCCACATGCGTGTGATATACATACATACATTCAGGAGGCTATATATGCATGTGGGATAAACAAAAGGGTGACAAGCACCAAATCTGCAAGAAAGAATTTACATATTTTTGTTGCTGTTAATAATCACCTGGCAAAGCGTCGTTCTTGTGGTTTCGTCATGGTATGCATCCTCAAGCAGACTCTCATTTTCTGAATACTGCAACTTTAAATGAAGAAATCGCTTTGCCTACTCTCATTTAAATTCAAACACAGGTATTACAGTAAGTTACTGTTTTTGCTCTCTTCATGATCTGGGCCCAAATTTCCAAACAAAGATTTTCATGCCAAAATTTTAGACCCCTAAATTTGGAGAGAAAAACAGCGTTGTTCTATTTGTTTTTCTTATTCAGCATTTTCCTGTTCTGAAATAACAGTAATGGAAGCAGAACAGACTGGCCAGGGCTGAGCCCCAGCTCTGGCAGCTGCATGGCGCTCAGCAAAGCAGCTCAGAGGAGGGAGTAAGGCAGTTCTTAGGTGGCATCAAGATGCTGGGACTGGCTCCAGCAAAAGGAGCGGGCTGAGACTGCAAGGAGCCACAGCTGGACCTCCATGAACTCGAGTACTGCCCGAATGGTGCTGCCTTGCCACCACCGCTGAGGCTGCTGTAAACTCCAGCGGGGACCCGGGACAGAAGAGCGAGAGGCTTGACTGGAGTTACTCTCCTCAACCCTGAGCACAGCACAGCTCAGCCAGCCCAGGAGAGCTGTCCGTCCATATTGTGCGGCTTGTGTATAATAAAACATAACTCACGCATTTTTAGATCATCAGCTGCAGTATTAAAACAGGTACCTTGCTGAGAAAATAAATACAAAAAACTTGATTAGAGGAGATGGCACAATCATAGAGTAACTGAGAGTAAAATCAGAACTATTTCTTCTTTTTCTTCTTTTTTTTAACTAATGTAATTAAAGACTTCCTCAGCATGGACACAAAGGGAGTATTTAATGTGAACTTTAAAAAAATAAAAAGATTTAAAGGTTTAATATACCTCCAGGAAAAAAAAGCAGTTAAAAGATTTCCTTAAAAAAAATATAAAGGTCCACAAATGGCTGGTGAAACTCCATAAAGCAGCTGGAACTTGTTAATAGTCACACTCTCCTGTGACCTGAGATGCAGGAATCTAACCATGAATTTTTTACAGATATCCTTTAAAACAAGTGCTGGTTGATATCGCTGTGGCATCCTGGACTAAAACTTTCTGAAGATACTGTGGCACCTAGAGGAAATCAACTCTCCTGACATGTAGGCTTCATGAAAAAAAACTTTTTTTTCATTTCTTTTTCTTAAAAAGAAAAAAAAAAGAAACACTTAATCAGTAGCAGTGACTCGGTATTAAAAACCAACAGTATTCTTTTCCCTCTGCTCTGCACATATGGTTCCTCTGAGAGACCAGAGTTAATGAATAATAATAGTAATTTCTTCACTAGCCATTGCTAACTTTGATACCATGTGAAAAAGATTAAATGCAAGAGAGCAGTCTTCTACAGAGATGGGCCCAACAAACCTTCTGGATCTAAACAGCCAGAATTTGCAGGGAGTTGATAAATGGCGTCTAAATGTCTCTGGCTTAATCACAGCCCCAAACAAACCAACAGCAAAAAACTTGTTCAGAGTCATGCTTCCAGGCACTGACATCAAAATCCATACTCAGATTTTGGTCACATCTTACTGGGAAAAACTGAATGTTGTATTATACCAAGGTTCCTCCAAACACTGTTAACACTCAGAATTCAGAGTTGTACAGAAATAAAGGCCATGCTTTCCTGTAGGATTTTGTCCCAATGCATCAAGGACGAAGGCCCTACTGTGGACCATCCAGTGACACATCTAATATTCCCTTACAGCTCCCTGCTTTCTTTCTTGCACAGGAAGAAAACAGCACACGCCGTTGCAAGCAAGCTGATCAGCGGACCAACGCAATATGAGCTGGCTTCAGACAGGGTCCTAGTGGCTTTCTTGTCATGCACTACACATTTAACAGGGCTTACTGTATAAGCTGGAGGACACCACCAGCCCCACGAGACCACCCAGCGTCTGGATTAGAGTGCATCCACCTTGGGGTGCAGGTGGAGTGAGCACAAAACTGGTTTTAGTGGCCAGTACACCAGCCCCTATGGTGATGCCAGCACAAGGTTTCAAGACATTGTGCCTAGACTGGAGAACCCTTGTTAAGAAAAGCCATGAGGTGGTCTTTAGTAAGTCTTCACTAAAGCCAATTCAGGAGTTGGACCTTCTTTTTAAAAAAACCCAAAACATATCAAAATTTGGGGGTGCAGCAAAGTAAAAATTTGCTGCCTGAGCCATTACCTACTTGCTGGAGGTAAACTCAGGTTCTCATCACCCACCTTCAAAACACAGCAGGATCAATGCACTGTGCTAGCCAGGACACTGGGATAGCCAAGTCCTTTTGTCCACTTAATTGTGACAGGGAAAGCTGTTTTATTTCCCTGTGCCCCTGCTCCTTTATTAAAGAGATCTGGTAGGAGGGGTTGTGACTTTAAGCATTTCTCCTCCCACATTTTTTGCTGTCTTGCTCTGGGCTTGTACAAGGCCCAGCAAGTATTAGAGCCTAAACACGGTTGTAATAATAGAGCCCTTGGGAAAGGTGGCACTTCCATGGCTGCAGGTGTTGAAATACTCACCCTGAGCTCTCCGTCTCATTAGCTCTGCTCGCCAGCCTCCTTATTATTGGAAAGGTTATTACAACGCTGTGCCTATGTGAAAGAAGTCAGGCTCTGATTTGGACATATATCAGCCTCCCAGAAGCACCACCACGTTTGGCACAGCCTGGCTGTCAGTCTTAGCAAAAAGGCCAAGAACTGGAAAGATATGAAGACCGACTTTACTGGGCCCTGCAAAAGGTCATTCAAGGTCAAATCAGGGTGGTAATATGGGGAAGCTCACTCTGCTGGAGCTCGTCCCATGCCCATCCTGCAAGGAAAACTACAGTCTTTAGGGCCGTCACTTTCCTTCACAACCACTAAATTCAGACAAACATTTTTAAAAAAAACAATCTCAGAAAAAGTTAAACTAACAAACTCTAAATAGGGAAAGGTGTTAAATTATGTGTGGCCTCATTCTTGTGCTCTCCCTGACAAACAAAATGTGGCCAAAAGAGAATTACAAGCTATGAAGCTTTTAAACTTTCCTTGGACTCTTTATTTCAGATTGCTTATGAAGCAGTTGATAGACTGGATACATCGGCATGCTGTATGATATAGGCCATGAGGAGAAGGGAGAAGAGTGATTCTCTTCTCTCTACATGCACGCACACACACAAACACATGTGTACACACATTGCCATTGAAATGAATGAGCCCATTCATAGGAAACACAAGTTCTATTGGTTTATTAGGCTTGGAACTAAGTCACACCATCTCAACCTGCCAGAGTTAAGTTGTACATACCAGAAAAATGTCTCACCTGCAGTACCTGTCAGCCTATTTCACATTAATGTAAGCCTTACGATTTCTACTGTCCATGGACCAAATCCTGAAGGCCTTTCACAGTCCTGAAAATGGGCAGAAGGAGCTTTTCTGCCTCGTATCGCAGTCACTGGGACTCACCACCTCCTTAGGAGGCAGGCAGTGTTTCCCGCAGGAATGACTGCCGGTGGGAGGAGGGACATTCCTTGAGGTTCCCCTTTCAGAGACTTCTCAGAATCCCTCTCTCTGGGTGGGTTGGCATCTCCTCTGCCAGCGGGAGAAAATGGCCTATCTCCCACAGGGTCTTAGCTGATCAATCATAGGTGGAGGGCAAGTTGCCTCTAGGCTGTCTTCTGGCCCTCAGTAGCTCTTCCCTCTGTGGTCTTCAGTGCTACTCGGCAGTGGAGGTGCTGGGAATAATCTTCTGTCTGCATCCAGCTGTCTGTGCACTGCAACAAGAGCCTCACAGTGCCCTGCCAAGCTGCTCAGCCTTTGAAGGCACAGCCCCAAATACCACACGTTCCATTCCAAGGCAGAATGTAACGACAGCTATAATTAAAACCGTTATTAATGCAAACACATGAAGTCACAATAATAACTAAACTGTCCAACAGTGTCTGAGGTTGTGTCTCACTTCCTCTGGAAGATCAGACCTGCTCCTGTCAGAAGACAGGACAGCTGCTTCTTCTGGCTAGTTCACAACCTGGAGACCTATTGTCAAAATACTCTGGGTTTCTTTCCTGTCTCACACACCACTTTCCACCCGTCTCCTGGACAGAAGCTCACTGGCACTAGTTCATAGCCGATGTGGTGGGTTGACCCTGGCTGGATGCCAAGTGCCCACCAAAGCCACTCTATCACTCCCCTCCTCAGCTGGACAGGGGAGAGAATATATCATGAAAGGCTCGATGGGAGAGATCACTCAGCAATTACCATCATGGGCAAAACAGACTCGACTTGGGGAAATTATTTTAATTTATTACCAATCAAATCAGAGTAGGATAATAAGAAATAAAATCAAACCTCAGAAAACCTTCCCCCACCCCTCCCTCCTTCCCTGCTCGGCTCCACTCCCAGTTCTCTCTCCCTCCTCCCCCCGGCAGCACAGGGGAACAGGGGTTCAGGTCAGCTTGCCACACATTGTCTCCGCCACTCCTTCCTCCTAGGGGGAGGACTCCTCGCTCATCCCCTGCTCCACCGTGGGGGTCCCCCCCACGGGAGACAGTCCTCCACAAACTTCTCCAACATGAGTCCTTTCCACGGGCTGCAGTTCCTCACAAACTGCTCCGCTGTGGGTCCCTTCCACAGCGTGCAATACTTCAGGCACAGACTGCTCCAGCATGGATCCCCCACAGGGTCACAAGTCCTGCCAGAAAACCTGCTCCAGCGTGGGCTCCTCTCTCCACAGGTCTGCAGGTCCTGACAGGAGCCTGCTCCAGTGCAGGCTTCCCATGGGGTCACAGCCTCCTTCAGGCATCCACCTGCTCCGGCATGGGCTCGTCCCCAGGCTGCAGGTGGATATCTGCTTCACTGTGGACCTCTCTGGGCTGCAGGGGGACAGCCTGCCTCACCATGGTCTTCCTCACGGGCTGCAGGGGAATCTCTACTCCAGCGCCTGGAGCACCTCCTCCCCCTCCTTCTTCACTGACCTTGGGGTCTGCAGGGTTGTTTCTCTCACATATTCTTACTCCTCTCTCCAGCTGCAGTTGCGCAGGGATTTTTTTCTCCCTTCTTAAATACATTATCCCAGAGGCACTACCACCATCACTGATGGGCTCGGCCTTGGCCAGTGGTGGGTCCATCTTGGAGCAGGCTGGTGTTGGCTCTGTCGAACATGGGGGAAGCTTCTAGCAGCTTCTCACAGAAGCCACCCCTGCAGCCCCCCCCACTACCAAAACCTTGCCACACAAATCCAATACAGCTGATTAAGCCAATATTGCACTGCAAACTGCTTACATTCACGTGCACCTAATTCTGGCCCAATGCTGTCAAGTAAGGTGTATTAGGCAAGAAATGATCTTTGATGTCTATCATCAGTTCTTTACCTGTATCTCCCAGCAAAATAATCTCAGAGTCAGAATAATAGTAAGTACAAAGTTCATAGAGTTCTGATTTGGACTTTTTTTCCCTTAATCAATGTAAATAATCTATGTGTACTTTGCTCCAGCCAGTTTTTTTCTCTCTACCATCAATAGAACACTTTCCTACACCTTGATCTTTATTTCTGGCATATGCAGCAAAACTTAAGACCCTCTTCAATACTACTGTTCATTTAAGGTCAAAAAAACTCTCCTCTTTCCTTTAGAAATTTTTTCCTCTAAGAATCCCTATCAACCTCCCTGACTACTTTTCACAAACTTTTTAATAACAACTTAGGAGTCATGATTCTTGAAACAGAATTTCGTGCAGTGATAGCAGCTCCCCTTACACTGATAATAGTGATGAGGAATATGCTGGGTTTACCACTATCATTTTAATCTTAATTATTTTGTGTAGAGCCTCACCCTAAGCAGTCAATCTGAAACTTGCAGTCCTTAGCTCACCTCAGAACACAAAGTTTATTTTTGTTAGTGTAACATGCTAATATTGGACGCCACCTCTGTCAAATGATTTAAAGAGTGTGTCTGCATTTCCAAATCTCTTCCAGGTTCAGATTCAATTTACAAATCATCCATTTGTAGCTGGAAAAAAAGTAAGCTGTGAATTCTCTGGAGTGTTCGCAAGGCCATTTTCAGTAACAGCAATAAGTGGTTTGCAGTCGATTTCAGCTAATAAAATAGTAATAGCTAAGGCCGCCCACAACTAAGACATGAAGTCTTTTACAACCATGCCAAAACCTCCTTCTCTATCTGAGCTTATTAACTCTCATTTCCTGTTAGCATCTACTATGCATAAACCACTGGTCTCTAGCTGTGACCACCCTCTTGCAAGAAGATTGCACCAAAATCCTTCTTAAGAGACACCTGTGGACAATAGAGGTTTGTGCATACCATCCTCTCAAATTAATTCCTTTTACTTCTTAGACTTTTTATTAAGGTCAGGCAATGTCATTGTATAGGAGCATTCTCTATTTATTTATTCAGGCAGCAGTATAAGGTACAATTGTCCTAATGTAATCCATCATTCCAAGAAATCTACTATTTCTTTGTCAGGTGCGGTGGTTTCACTGTTACCTATGTGTCTTGCTGAATAACCTTCTCTCTCAGGTGTGTTATTTATGTTACAGAAAATGTACATTTTGCTGGTGTCACACTAACCCAGCAGCTCTGATTCTGTTCCAGGATGCTCAGAGATTCCAGTCATTCTCTTCTGACATTTCAGTTTCTTTTACCATTTTTCCAAGATTAAAAAATCATCTATGGTGCCCCAATTCCTTCTGTACTATCAAAACTTTTTTTTCTATTTCCTGATGATACAGACAGAGCGCTGTGCACAACCTAAATGGAAGTCTGAAGAAACAGGGTTTTCTCAATAAGACATGGAAAGCCCACAAAACACGTGCTGTGTTTTTCCAAAGACATTCCCCAGAACCCTGCTGATACATCCAGTGTATAAAAATATCTGGTATTAGACAACTTCCCTGAAAATGCTCCCCTAACAACTACTGTGACTTTTTTCATTTTTTTGTATTTATTCAATTCTTCTGGTCTATCCAGACACAAAACATTCTGTCCCTCTTTTCTTCTCTAGAGATGAATAAAGAATGTACCCACAGTTCATTCTCCTACACATTTTGCAATTCTTGGGGTAATAAACTCACCCAGATCCTCTTTTAGCCTCTTCCTTAAGAGGAATGGAATTTGAATAGGAAGAGGGACTGGAGGGAGGCTGATTCTCCTCTGATGTGTGTTCTGCTCAGAGACAGCTTGTTCCCTAGCTGGTGTCCTCTAATGCTTCCTCAGGTATATTGTCCTCCTGTCCCCTCCCGTGAGCTCATCGTCCTGATAAGAACAGTCTCAACATATTATTTATTCCATAATGGATGCTCCTCTCCATAAAGTTAATACAGACTGTATCTGTCCACTTTATTTACCCTCATGTTAACTTTAGTTGCTATTAGCTTACCCCTGTAAGCCTCCCCTGACTCTCCATTATCTGCTTCTTGTCAGGAGGATAACATTATTTCAATCAACACACCATCATGTGCACCAGTATCCAATTTAAAATGAATAAATGTCTTACTTGCTTTCAGGGTGATAGTCCATTCATCTTCTGATGAATTGCTCTTATGAAGAATCCCCCAGAGCAAATGGTGCTGTCATTGATCTCCTGTATGCTGCTTCTTGCAAACTATTTCACAGTGATGTAATCTAGCGCATACCTTTTTCCAGTTTATGGCTTGCGCTATTTTCCACACCATCTGCAGGCCCAGATGCTGCTCTTGTAAGACTCCAGTTATAACATCCTCAAGCATCTTTCTTTGCACTATTCTGGATTCTCAATTATGTCTTCCCCTTCATTATGAACTGGGGAACTGGTTAGTTTGACAAACTCTAACTCCTTTGTCAAGAGTTAATTCTTGATGTTCCAATTATTTGTTTCAGATCCCAGTCACAACCTCCTCTGTAATCAGGGTCTTGCTCCATTAAATTGCAAGATTTTCTCTTCAGCCACAGAGACTCTGACTGTTACGGATTTCACCTTCTTTTTTAATCCGTACTCCTTTTTTTAAAAAATCCTTATATTTCATTATTTCAGAGTAAAATACTCCTGAACGCTTTCACAGTTAATTCTGACTGCTTAAGTAACTGGAAACCAAAGAAACCTGTCAGGACTTCAGTAGGACTTCACCTATTGTCAGACACAGCTATTATCTTCTAACTGTCTTCCCTTTTGTAAGCAGATAAAGAGTATGGGATCATTCACATCTTCTATTGTTATCTTCCACACATCCAGAGTTGTCTCTGCAGTGAAATTTTTCATTGCTTCATTCTTCCACTCGAGGTACTTTCTTCCTTCCTTTTTATTCCCAGCACCATCAGTTACCTCCTGGTGCTTAATTTGCGTACAAGGAATTGACCTAGTATCTCACCCATTTCCCATGCTGTGGACAGCTACACCAGCTCCATGGTCCTCAGCCAGACTGGTCACCTGGGACCCTTTGCCTTTACAGGCTGGAGATCTGATCCCACGCCCTGTGGCTAGCCGGCACAGTGGTTCTTAAGCACCGCACTGACAAGGCTGACACCTCGAAGGAGTTTCTAAGGCACAGAGGTTGCTTTGCTGCCTCAGGGGATTACAGAGCCTGAAGCCATATTAACTGTTGAACAGATTTCTCTCCCAGATACTAAGGTTTTTCATAGTCACCAAATTTGTTGTCTGTCCAAAGCTCACAGAAAAAGTTTCCCGAATGTGGAAACACTCCTTCTTCTTCAAGGTCAGTCTTCCTACAGTGGAAGGCATTTCTCTTCTTCTTTCTAATCCCTCAGAAGAACTAGGGCTAGGGCAATTCCTCTCATCATTTCCTAGGTGTGCAAGCCATGTAGCACAAGTTCAGTAAATCTAACAGTTCTTGGAAGGACTGGACCCATTACACATGCAGGGTGCAGATGGTCTGCACACATCCAGTAAATCTGCTGGTCTCAAGATGCGCACGACCTAGCACATCTGGTTCAAGATGAGTGGTACAGAAATAAATAAAAAAGGCAAATAAACTCACACCTTTGGTATAAAGAGAAGCAGGCAAATACCACAACAGATACATCGAAGTGGGAAAATACCATTTCCCTCTGCTTGTCCTTGGCTACATCTTTATCATACACTCCATGGAAATCCTAGGCTTGCTGCTTCTAAGATTATCTCACCCATGCTCAGTATGACAGATCTCTGAACGTGGTAAGCAAGGCTTGAACTACACTCTAGGCCCAAGCAGGTTGTCAAACATCTGAAAATCCATTATAAATAAAGGCAGTCCTCAAATTCCATGTGGTTAGAATTGCCAAAACATAGAAGGGCATCATCTGGAAAACCTAACAAAACATAGCTTTAAGCAGAGCCGGGAGAAAGAAAAAAAAGGAAAATTGCTCAAAGCTACCTCTTATCTGGGTTTTTTTGCTGAAAGGCAGAGTTTGAATGTGTTGTAGACCTCAGTGACATGCCAGGTAATACTGAAAGTTCCTCCATATAAACATCACACATAGGCATAACTGCAAAGTCTTAAAAGGTATGAAGCTGCTGCAAGAGCTGACCCAGTGAGTAGTGTTGCAAATTGTTGTCTCTTTGTCTCCTGACCACATAAACAAAGCTGTCTCTACATAATAACTGAGAAAGATGCATCATCAGCCCATGAGCTCCTGCCAAGAGGTAGGATGTACTCTCAGATTTTGTTAAGGTATTTAACAAGCCAAAGCTGAATCCGAAGTTAGACCACAATAATAACACCTTTATGGAAAGACCCAATGAATTAATAACATCATAATCACTTTTTTTAGGTTCACGTGACACCTGGTTTTGACTAAAATCCTTACAATCCAGCAGCAATGTGCTATAGAACAGTGCAAGAATTTATAGAAAAGTTTTCATCTTCTGTGTTCACACTTCATATGTTTTTTAAATAACTGCTACTACACTTTTGGTCTCCCCACTGTGTAAATTCAGTAGGATTTACACATAAGGGCTGGTCTATCA
Source organism: Pandion haliaetus (assembly GCA_013401275.1). NCBI lineage: Eukaryota > Metazoa > Chordata > Aves > Accipitriformes > Pandionidae > Pandion > Pandion haliaetus. The sequence continues at coordinate 9,376 of VYZV01025144.1, read as the reverse complement.
TCTGTTTATGGAATATTCAACTCTTGCAGGGAAATAGGCTATCCAACACAGCCAAACCTTCTTTCTCCAAATTCCATGTTCTCATAATCCCTGCAGAGCTACAGATTCCAAGAGAACTGCAGCAATTATGGACCAGTGCAAGGCCAACCTTCGCTCAGATTCAGGGCTCTGGAAGCACTTCTCTTAATCCAAAACAAGAAGTCAGATTAAATTTTTCCTCCCGACCCTGAGCAAATCTATCACTTGAAACCCTCACAGCTTAAAAATATTAATGTTTTTTTCCCTTTTGAATTTGGCAAGATACTCCTGAGTCAGTGAGAAAGCTGATTGTTTTAAGTACAACCTGCATAGATCATTGTGTCCATAACAAAACCAAGAGAGCGGTTTTACTGACATCATTCAAGGTACATTATGGTTACACTGGCTGAAGATATAGCCATATATTTAGCACCGTTTCAAGTCATAAAAGCTTGCTCACAATTTTTTTTTTTTTTTTTTACTTGAAAAGTTTACTGGCTCGTCACACGTGTCCAATTGCAAAATGACTGAACAAATCTTCCAAATGTCAGTTTTCTTTTCAAAATATATTTGTCATTAAACTGAGATGACACATGATCATTTTTACTGCCAATGGACCATTTTAAAGAAAATGTGACTGAGTGAAAACAGGATTACTACAGAGTTTTTCTAATCTACTATAAGCAGTTCAAATACGAGGATAATTTGTGTTCCTTTCTTGATTGTCAGGAAAGCTTCTGAAAAGTTTGGAGCTAAAGGCTAAAGACACCAAAAGGGAAGTTTAGGGTTTTGTCAGTTGCTTCCACTCTGAAAGATTTCTCAGTTTGGCTTTAAAAGAATTTTTGAAAGAGTAGACATCGAGCTACATGGCATGGAAAGCCCTGTACATTCTCAGGTGGGGGAAGGGAAGGGAGGTCCTACCAATCATACTATTACCATTATTATTACTAGCTTTAGAGGAGAATGACCATTTAGCAATTTTAGAAAAAACGACCCTGTATCATCTGATCCTTCTCTTTCCGTAATGCAATATCCTCAATACCAGTTTTGGGGTCCATTCCTCTAAAAATACCTAAAAAGTTACAAATTATTCCTGACTGTCAAAGTTGGTAATTGTAATATATAGACAACACTGACTAGCCAAAAGTCCTGTAATCAAACTCACATACAGAGATAACTGCCTGTGCAGCACAGGCCTTAGCTCATTGAACAGCCCTCCCGCAGATGAGCCTGAATTCATGGGGCTGGTTATGATCAACACCAAGCACTTTCCCTGCCCTTGCTGGTGTTCTTACAGAAAACAGAATACTGTGTCTCCCTATAGCTTTCACTCAAGAGAGGATTTAAAGGATTGAGGGTTCCTAAGAAATTTGTAATTAAATACATTAGATTAGGAGGTCTATGGCATTACAGCTTCATTTGGCTATCCATCAACATTGCATAATCCTAAACACATTACCTTGACCAGCAATGCGAAATGTGAATGAACTAGAACACTGACAAGGTTTAGCCCCAAGAGGTAAAAGAGATAGAGAAAGAGAAGGGATGGTGGGAAAAAAGCTTACTGAAAAGACATCTGAAAGAAGAAATAGAATTACACTTTCTAATGTTCGCAAATAAGACAAATGGACATCAGCATTGCAAGTTTTACTATCCTTAAGGTTTGGGAAGCAGAATTTCTATCAGGAGGGAGAAGTTGTCTCTCTTGCTCTCAGATCAGGATATGTTAAAATTCAAAATACATGACATAATAGGGAAAGATAATCGGTCTTCCAGTACTGAAACAATGCCTGAAAAATTAATCTTAGGTCTCTGTTCTGCCCTCAAGGTACTTCTTCTGAAGGTCATGATCAGAAGTGTTAGCTCCAGGAAGGGAAGTAAAGTTAACCCTAATGAGGTTGAGGCCACAGGCCGCGCCATGTGCCAGAATGAGAGAGAAGCATATGGCAGACCTGCGACCACAGGTGGATTTTTGCTTCCATTGACTAAATTGTCTCTTCTTGAGTCATGTCACATTCATACCCCAGCCAGTAGAGAGCCAAAATCCAGCCCTAAAGCAGGATGTGAGGTAACAGGTTTTGTTAGTAAACATGTTGATGGTCTGCAGCTGGCAATCTGACCTGGAAAAAGAGACTTCAGTAGCTGACAGTCAAAGACTCGACTCTAATCTACAAGTGCTTCAGAAAGTGCCAACTGAGCCCCAGGTTTATGAAAGGGATACCCAGTTCAACAGCCCTGCTAGACAATTCATTCAACCTTGCTCGCACCCGATCCTTTATAAGTGAACAGGGAATGGTCCTCAAGCAACCAGACACTTATAAGCAATAGGCATTTTTCTGATCATGGTAGTCTGCCCTCGCTCACATTCTTTCCTGGACCCCTCTGAAGCATGAAAGGTTTTCCTTGAGGCATATATGGGGTCTAGCAAAGCCGTAGCCAGCCCAGCAATTCTGGGAAGCATCAGCCTACTACCCTTGTGTAATAAAGCCAATGTTACCAAGCAGCGTCAGCTCCAGTGCTCCTGTACAGTGGATCCCATTATGATGGGAGACAAGATGCAGCCTGCAGCCTCATCTGCCACTAGGAGAAGCTACTTGGCTCATCTGACCAGGAGAGCAAAGCAATATTGGTTTATGACATATGGAAAAAAGTAAAGGCAGGAAAAGTATGATTTAAGGAAAAGTGATTTCTGGAGTGCCCACTACAGATGCACTCAGCTGCATCGCATAAATTGTAAGGAAAGACTGGATTTTTGTGCTTTATTTAGCTTTAGGGCTTTTTCTCAGCCTGCTGGATTTCTCAGTGCAGGTTTCTGCTGCTTCAGAGATTCGAATTTATGCTTTAATGTTTTTCCTTTCTTATATGAAGTGAATTCCTATAAATGCAAAAAAATATTTTTGTAACTGACTTTTCTTTCCAGTACCAATATTTTGTTGTGTCTATCAGGAGTATGACAGATGCTTCACTACTGGCCTCATCAGCTTGAGGAGGTGGGATTTCCACCTTCAGAGGGTTACTTCTACTAGTGTGTAAGATTTAAGGCATTTCTGCTACAGAAACAAGTGCAGTCTGGCATTTATGTCATTTCCAGGAATCAAATCATATTTCAGCCACGTATATACTGATCTGTTGATCTTGAGGTATTATTTCCAAAAATCAGTGTTTTGTGTATGACCTTCAAACATGTGCTTTTCATTGTAGGAGGCTGATGTGAAGAGTATGACAATCAGCCAGTGTTTTATCAGCACCCTACCATCACACCTGTCCACCGGTACAACATGGGAGGTTTTTGTATCTGCATCACCAACCATACCCACGGTGGGCATACCGTAAGAGTTACCTCTGATAGTCACAGATTTTGAGAACCCTACAAATTGCTTTGTAGCTCTTATACATTTCCATATTGCCTGGCAGCATGCTTAGTGGCCTGAAGCAGATCAACGATCTCATGTGCTCTCTTGGGATGCTATTTTATATATCTCTCCCAGTTTCCCCACCTGTAAAATGTGTTATATTTCCTACTGAAGGATATTGTTGTGATTAGTTTTAAATGTTTCTGAAGCATTTTGAAGTTGAAAGGTTTGGAATAGTAGTTTCTGGCTCAAGTTTACCTTAAACAAAAGTGAGAGTGTAGACAAGGTATGTTGTAACTCCAAGCAGCAACTAAGGATCACTACAGCAGTTGTGAGGAGAGGCAGGTGATACAGGGAGAAAACAGGTCTCTGAACACAGATTCAAATAACAGCTGGAAATATATTTTCATGGCATTTGGAATCACTTTAGTGCATTGAATGCAAATATTCATATTTTTAAAAAGACAGTTTTTCCAAAACCACAAACTAATATAAACATCCAAACAAGAACAAATTATTATCCATATTCACAAGATAAGCTTTTTGTAGTATTTATTAAAGTCCCTATGCCTTTGATAAATATCAGTTACAAAGTCAGAAGGAATACCACTGAATTTGTTTGACTAATCCCATACCATGTGTCACAGTCAGCATGACCAAATTCCAGGAATTAGTCATGGCACAGTGACTCTGGAGTGGGGATTTTGTTCAAGATTCAGATACCTGAACTTAGGTGTTAACAATGTAGATGGCTACAAAAGAATGAGGTGTCAATCTACTCAATGGGGAGAGATCAATTAGCTGTCATTTCAGATGTTCTACTGTATCTGGTGAGGTGCCAGCTACCTCTTCAGAAGGTCCCTCACTATCTATTACATCAAAACTGATGGTCTCGCTTGGCAGGCTCAGGTACCCTAGAACATCTCCCCTTTGTAAATGGATCAGTTCCTAAGTATCTGCTCTAGGCTCCATTGACTGAATTAACTAGACCCCCATCCCCCTTAGTTTGAGTTTTGGGCACTGAGCTAACATAGAAATGTACGTGGTCAACACCTATATGGAGGCCAAGCTGTATCCCACTCCAAGCTGTAACCAACCCCTGAGGCTGAAGTATGTCATTGTTTACATAAACCAGCTTTCCCAAACTGTGCTGATTTGACCCTTGTTAAAGAACTAATGGAATATTCATACTAGCACAATTCCTGGGAGGTACAAACCATCCCATTTATTTTAAAGGTGTTTTAACCAATTGCTCCGAAGAACTCTTTTGTTGTTCTTAGAGGCACTGTGTGAGGTAGGGAGAGTGCAGGGGCCCAGCAGGCAGTGCTGGGAACTGCTCTCCAGTGTCTTCCCCTAGAGGAAATGGCTTTCCTCCGGAGGAAAAGGAGGTTCTGCTATTCCTGCCGATTTCAATGAGAAAGGGTTCTTTCTGTACCACAGCAAAGGGAAAAAAAGGCTTCCCACCATTCTGCCTGCTGTATAGCAAGAAAAGGAACCTCTTTCCTCTGCAACTTCCAACAGGGGGGCAGGTCATAGCATAGGTGGAGTTAAAAAACAGAATGAAAGCTTATTGTGATATGACACTGTTTCCTAACTGCTGACACAGATAATTGTTAGTACAATGCAGAGAGAGTTAATTTTGTGCCCTTTTGGACAGTTTTTAAAAATTTCTCTTGCAATAAAGATCTCTTTTAGGTAAGGAGGGGTCAGCTTTAGACTTTTGAGCATCATACACCTAACAAGTGGTTCAAGAGGTGTTGCCACGCTAGCACTGTGTCACTGGCACAGGGACAGCTGGAAAAGTGGTGGAAAGCAAGCACAGAAAGACTGACCCTTGAGTCCCAGCTATTCACTTAGTCCAGTCCCATCCAGCAGTGGATCATGGCACCCATCTCCTGCTATATTGCCTCAAGAGACCTTACTTTGGACTAAGAATTTCCTTGTTAAGTGGCTAATGTTACCTTAACGGTGGTTAAAATGAGCAGAACTTCACCACCAGCACAAATGGGAAAGGAAGGGTGGGATCAGAAGTAATGGGGGAAATCAATGGCAATTACTGATGATTTCTATCCAGACTTGTGCTCCCTGAAGGTAAGTGGCCATATTATTCAGGACAGCAGGAAAACCTGGAGGAAAACTAGTGGAAAGAAAGACCTGGTGGAAAAAAAAGCCTCTGTGGGCTTGTGGTGCAAGAAGTGATGATTTTTGCTCCTCAGATAACTTCTTCTAGATTTACAAACACCAAGGAGCAAGAAGGCACTGAAATACTATTCCACCCCCAATGAAACTATAATTCTTATGACCAGTGTAACCCACTCTTTCCTCTAAGAGTCACAAATGCCATATTTTACAGGTGGCTCTCAGAGAATGTCAAAGGATATGAAAAATCACTTGCAGCCAGACAACTCCTGACTGAGTACCTGTCTGAGGAGGCCCTAGAATGAATGCTACTCAAGGAAGTGATATAAGATAAAAAGCATTTGTTAAATTTGCCAGAAATGTCATAATATGAATAATTACAATAACAAAGAAAGATCACCGTTTTGTTTCAACCTCATCTATTGGGGGGGGGGAGATTAGCACAAACATTAAACCTAGGATACCTCTCAGCCTAGCATACATTTTAGTAGGATGTCAGAAATCTCCAAGAACAACACCATTGCACAGGAGCTGCTGATAGCTCCTCAAATGCGTAGATTATTCTATTTTTGATGATATGCATATGTCAATCTCAGAGCAAAATTGAGCCCTTAGGGCAAAATTCTCCTCTCAGATCCACACATCAATGGGAGTTCCCCTCATGCTGGAAGAACAGACTATTGGAGTTGAGAGCTGCTGTGTAGGTCAGGTTGGAAAATTTTGTCTGTAGTGTTTATTTTTGAAATAGCAAATTTAAAATATAAATGTAATTTTCTGTCATAACAACACATTTGAACAAAATCTAAATCTGCCCTACCAGCATCACAGAAAAATATACCATGTTCACAAACATAAACAAATATTTAGCTCAGGGGTTTTGGAGTGAAAGAGGAGGTAAAATTAGCTCTTCAGAAAAACTGAATGTGTTAAATTCTTCTTCTACAATGGTGAATCTCTTCAGAACAAAAACGCTCTTTATTATAACAGACTCACTGGGGACAAGGTGCTTGAAGAATCAGTTTTGTGTAATCCTTCATAAGGTGAGAAATCACATTCCTAGTGCCTTCAGGCCTTACAGTCTGTCTGGGTGCATATGTAAAGAAGAAAAGCCTTATTCCACCATGCTCACCATGAAGCATGTCCAGCATATAAAATGGAATTCCATTTTCCAGAGGGCATGATGAAGAAGGATCACTAATCTAGAGTAGCCACTCAGGAGCTCTAGTGCAACCTTCCCAGATCTGCACAGGCCAATTTTGTATGTAAATTTTGAGTTAAATGTAATAAAATGTACACATACAAAGACAGTAGCCAGTCAAGGATTTAGCTTTGGAATTGCTGCCAAAGTGTGTATCTGAGCCAGATCTGTGCTCACTTTACACATGCTTTTCTTTGCATGCTTCTTTAATGACAAAGTTAACCCCTTCACAGTGAAATGGTACAGAACCTACACCTCCTTTTAATTCCTAATTCTCTCTAATTGCTAATTTGAAAATTAGCAGCTATTAAAATAATGTTTAAAAGAGTAAATTGGTGCATATATCCTATACTGATCCTTTGGATGGGTGTGAATTTCACCTGAAAATTCCAGGCTGCTGCTGTCAGGTTTTAATACTGGTGGTCTAACTTAGTGTTCAAAGACTTCCTTTCTCTCTTGCTTCTGCAATTTAGTCTCTTTCAACATCTTCTTCCTGGAAGAGTTCTGTACTCATTAGTCACTATTGAGATCATTAGCACGCAGCCTGGGCTCTCTGTAACTACTATAAACAAAGACATAAAGTGCTTTCTCATGTTTCTTACTGCAGTTTCCGAAGCAGCTGATACTGCAAGAGGGTAAAGGTACTTACAGCTTCAGATAGATAAGAGTACAAGCAAAGCAGCAGCCAGGGACAACACCTAAGGCTTTGGAAAGATGGCACTATTTTGAATTATTAACAAGAAACAATCTAAATTAGAAACTCCACTAATGTGCCTGTAGGAACCACATACCCCTAACACAAATGTTTACGAATTAGGTAACCATTTAAGTACCAGTTAAATATTCAGCTATAACCCATTCTGCCTGTGGACATGGAGTTAGAAATCTTTGTTATCCTGCTAGAGACACTATGGATATAAAACGGTAACGAGGACAGCTATAAAAAGTTTGCATCCTATTTCCACTTGAGAAATGTCAAACTTTGTTTTTGTTAGTGGCTCTCTGGGAAACATTTCTCAGGCAGTTTTTTAACCATAACCTGAGAAGGGCATTTAATTGCAAGAATAATCACTGTTGAGTATCAAAATTAACTTAATACTCATTAGTTTGACTATGGCGGTATTTCTTGACTTGTAAAATTCGAACAATTAATTATTGAAAAGCCATTATTGAAATAACCTCTTCTTTTCTAACATGGCTGCTTATGTTTCCCAGCTGAAATACAGCATGCATCTGTTGCCATAGCTACAGTTAGTTTCTGAAATAAACATTACTTCTTTCTCATTCCTATGTCCACATACAAAAAGCTAAACTATGCCATCTTTTCCAGTTATATGTATTGTAGGTACAACAGTCCATTTAAATAATAATCTTATTAATGATAAAAACCTATCAAAATGCAGATATTTAAATGACATGAAAGATGGAGGAGGAGTTTCATTAACAAGATGTGGGGGACAGGTTAAGGTTTAAATAAAAAGCAAGTTCCTCAAAGTGTGCTTGTTGTACCTCTTGGGTTCTAGCCCTGTGGTCTCTGCAAGCTTGGAAAAGAACCTTCTATGCCATGGCTGGGTGGAATTTGGGGTAATTTTATTTGATTAATTGGGCAGTCCTTTTTAACCTTGTCCTCCTGCAGGACAGAGAGTTTGTGTAATTTTCAAATGGCTCATATACAATTTCCAAAAATAACACTCAGTTGAAGGAACTTAGGAGACTGTCCCTGGGGGTCAGTCTTGTCTTGTCCATGCTAAGATAGCCTCATGCAGCAGTCATGAAGGAAACACACTGTTGCAAAGAAAACGTATCATACTTGCGGCTGTATGGAGGAAACTGAATTTCCAGAGGTTGCTTTTCTGTGAACTATNCCAGGTCCACTTCCGACTATGGCCAGGGAAACAGACAAAGATATCAACAGGTGCTTATAACTCAGACCCAAAACAAGGGCCAGGAATGTAGAGGATATAAATCAGCAGTTGTCCTGCACCTTCAGCAGAACCACACTGAAGTATGCAAGCAGTACTCAGCCCTCATGGTGTTGTAAAAGATGTGTGATTATTCTAAACATTTGCCTGCGTTTTTTTAAGAACACTTCCTCAAAGCATAATTGACACAGTGCAAAAGCAGGCCATATCAATCCCCAAGAGCCTAAGTAGACAGCTGTGCCTTGCAGCATACCTTAAGGGACAAAGGATTGGTACTATTTTGGACCACTTCAGGAAGCAGATCCCAAAGGGAATACCTTGACAGCAGCCTCCTTTATATACTGAAAGATTTTCAGAGTAATCGTTCTTTATTGACCAATAGAAACATCAAGAGAGATGTGGTCTTTTATGTAGGTAAGTCCAGAGCCACTCAAGGTTTTAAATACTGAAACCAACTCATTCAATATCACCAGAAAAAAAACCAAGCAGTCACTGTTTAGCACAGAAAGGTGGCTCCCAGCAAGATACGCCAACATCTGAGTCAACATAAGATGTAGCTGTATTTGCAATATATTATTATATTCTGCAATAGTTTACAGATCCTACCTAGCATTACTCTTCCTTTATGTAAGCATAAAGACACTTAGATCAGGAAGATAAAACTTACTAGGACTATAAACTTCACAGATTACAACCCAAGTGAAAGGTTGAAACTAGACTAGCTTGTGACCTGGCTGAGCTGTGGT
>VYZV01025143.1:9234-26443 GCA_013401275.1 Pandion haliaetus | reverse complement strand
AAAATATAATAATTAATTTGTAAGAAGAAAATGAAGACGTATGCGGTGGGAAATAGCAGGGGAGGCAATGCTTTTATGAAGCACTATTTCAGTCTCCACAACCGGATAAAAAAGTTACCTCAATAGCTAAGTGGAAAATTTTTATTTATCAGTCCATTGGTCTTAAAGCATTATTATAGGCAAGAAAACCAAATCACACTAATTATCTTTGTAGAAGAATTAAAATACTGCTAGGCCTTGAATTGTGCCTTTCATATCTTTTACAAGTAATAATGAAAATAAGACTCAATAGAAAATACCCAAATATTCCCAGACGAAGGCTACTTCAACTGTCAGCTGCACAATGCAATGTGTTTTCTGGAGCTATTTCAAAACATACTAACTGACCAGCAATCAGATTTCAGAGACTACTGACTTCAGTACTCAGGGTGATTTTAATACATATGGCCATCAGTCCATGCACAAAAGGATTAACTACAGCACAGGACTGTTACAGTCATTAAAGCTTTTCAGAAGCTCAGAAAGTACAACTGTTTTTCATGAAATATGTAAAGTTCACACAAACTTAAAATACTTCATTGGAATTCTTCAAAAACTAAACTATATCATGTTTATAAATTTCTCCAGGAAACATCTTAGCAAAACCAGTTTTACATGTAGCTGATATTTCTAAACAGAAAGTGTCATTAACAGTTAAAAAAAATTGGAAAACAAGCAGTTTACTATTGTTTCAATGTCAAAAACAATTTCCTAACATCAAAGTTATGTTTTGACTAGACATTTTCAAGCTACTGAAGCAGCCCTATGCTCACAGCCCATCTCTCCCAGACACATTGCACTAAGGTTAGTATACAGTTACCACAGATGCTTCCCTACTAACACAGGCATTCACCCTGAAACAGAGTGCTCTGAAAATTGATAAAGCCAAATTTCTGTATTGGGAATAAGTTTCTAATCTTACCTTTTCATAAATCAGATATGTTAAAATAAATATTTATTATAAATCATATTTCTCTTTGGAATACATTAGTGCTTCATCATTAAACTAGAATTATTTTGGTATTAAAAACACAGTAGTTTATAAAATCCTTGAACACTTCAGAGACAAGTACAGTGGAATGTTTATTACAATCCATATATGTTATCAAGCATGAACATACAGCATAAGCGGATTACAAAAAATTACTAGTAAACAGTATAATCTCTAGTGTATAATTCAGGTCACATGATCTGTCAGAACAACAAATATTTTCTCTTGCCATAGGTGTATATATATATATACAGGTTCCGAAAAATACACTGTTGATTTATGAAGAAATATAATAGTGACATTTGACACAAAATAGTAAAAATGTTAAAAATCAATTTCATGCACTATGAATTTTAACAAATCAATGTTTTCTGCCTCTAGGCTTCAGAGTGAACAGATGCTACAAGGTGATTCTGCAAAAGGATTAAATAACTAAAATGCATGTGTGGTTTGATCTTTGTTTGTCTGGAGGGGGTTTATGGGTTTTTTTGATTTGTTGTTTAAACCAACTCCATCCTCTGTCTTGTCTTTGGATTTTTGAGAATTTCAGCCCTTTGTACGTCCACTGGAGAAATCACACAACAATATCCAAATTAACATTTCTCTGTTTCCCTTTTTATCATAACAGATGCCCTGGATGTGTGGCATTAATTGGATCCATGCCAAAAGAAATCATGTTTCATTTTATAGGCAGCACAAAGAGTAGCTTCCTCAGACTGTTCACTCTACATGTAGCTGAGGCTGTTTATTATTAATCAAAATGTACTGTTGTACTTTCATAGATACTGGTTTTGTAGCCTCTTTAAGGGTGGTATCTTACTATGACTTCAAAGTACATATTACTGATACAACTATTATCTGTCATGCTGTTGTTTTAAGGAAAATCTGTAAGAAAAAAAATCTAAATCTCCACTAATTTTTTCCTATTTCATGTGTCTGGTCAGTACAGCAATGCCCTGCCAATCATGCTATAGTGCCCCCTTTGTTACTGGAAAAGGCGTTTTTAAAAGCATTGTATTCTTTGTGTATGAGAAAACCGAAGAATCAAATTAATACACCTCTCAAAATTTCTCTGCAACTTGCCCACATGTGCCTCCAACTGCCACTCAATTATTTTGTCCCTTACAAAAGCACTGCAAAACAGAAAAGTATATTTCAACCCTAGTAGCAGTGAAAAAATGTCAGGGCAAGACATTAACCACTGAAACATCGATTTAAAGAAAAAGAACAAGTGATTTTTAGAACGAGTTAAACACACCTCGATTCTACTTTCAATAACTTTCAGAAATCAAACAGATCCCAGAAAGCAGGATTCTCCTGCTCTTAATGAGTCAAAAGGCATCTTTTAATCTTTACATCTTAAATAGCTCTTTTTAGTCATAAACTGCACAAGAAATAATATTGGTTCATCTCAGCTTCTCTTTACTGTCTTCCTGATAGCCCTTGTAGATTAATATCTGAATTTCCTAGAGTTTGAATTGGATATCTGTCCAACTGTGTGCACAAACACTCGCATGCAACTGTATGCCTAATTTCCATGTGCAGTTACCAGAATGTGCAATATCTAATTGTGGACTCAAATACCTAATTGACATGCATAATCTTGGTAATTCTGAATGTAAATTAGGCACACAATTATGACAATCAGACTCTGATGTCTGATTACAAAATTATAGGGCCAGAGCTCAACAGAAGAAGCTGTGCCTTATTACAGTGAGGAAGCATAGATGTGTTCAGCTGTGGAAGTATCTATGATTCATTTAGAAGTGGTTGAAAAACATGAGCAGACGAGAGTGAGGATACAAATCCACTTGTGCATGTCAGCCAGGACAAGGTCTCTGCATATATCTACAAGGGTTCAAACCAGAACATTGGTGATGTGTACACTTGGTCTTGTACCCTTGCATGCTTCTGATTTTGTCTGCTTATAAACACTATCCATTGTAAAAACCAGAAAGTCCAGGTGATCCTAACATCTGATAATAATCCATGTATGCAAATCAAAAAGGTTCTCTCCTTTTCTTTTTAAACTGTGTAGAGTTTGTTAGGACCCTCTAAGTCAGAAACAAACCAACAAATACAGTTGATGGACCTAGAATCAGGAAATGGGTTCTGGTCCTAGGCAGAGTTACAAATACGCCCATCTGAAGAACAACAGGGGTGTACTGACACTGTTTTTCCAAAAATGAAAATTAACATTCACACGCCTATTTCTGCTTAAAAATCAGGTGGCTCAACTTGACTTGGACTGTTTCAGAACCATAATGAGGAAGAACATAGAAAGGTCTTTAATGGTCTTCATATCCCATGCTTCATGGGACAGTTATACAGAATACTAAAATCACACCACTGTTGCATATGGCTTTGGCATAACTGAAAAAGAGGATAAATTTATGACCATTTATCATGATTGAACTTGGAGTTTCTCTTATAATGAGATTATTGAAAATGGGTTTTGGTACACCCAGGTGTATTCACCTTTTCTAGCCTCACAGCTTCATCAACAATTGTAGGGATTTTGCACCATACTTGGTTAGAAGATTATATTAAATTTTCAGACTTCAGAGATTAGGGTAAAACTCACTGGCAAAATATGATAGCAAGTCATATTTCAGTTACTTCCTTTTTCAATTTCCTGCTTCTGATTTATTAGGGTTTAATAGTTAATAAATTGAAATAATTCAAGTTAAGTAATGTTTTCAGTTGTTGCTACGTAGTGTTTAGTCTAAAGTCAAGGATTTTCAGCCTTTGATGCCCAGCCAGCAAGAAAGCTGCAGGGGCACAAGAAGCTGGGAGGGAACACAGTCAAGGCAGCTGACCCAAAGTGGCCAACGGAGTATTCCATACCATATGACGTTTTAGGAACTGCGGCGGGCACGTGGCCGCTGAGGGACTTCCGGGTCGGCTGGTCGGTGGGTGGTGAGCAATTGCGTTGTGCACCACTTGTATATTCCAACCCTTTTATTATTACTGTTGTCATTTCATTAGTGTTATCATTATCATTATTAGTTTCTTCTTTTCTGTTCTATTAAACCGTTCTTATCTCAACCCACAAGTTTTAGTTTTTTTCCCCGATTTTCTCCCCCATCCCACTGGGTGTGGGGGGGAAGTGGGTGAGCGGCTGCGTGGTGCTTAGTTGCTGGCTGGGGTTAAACCACGACATTCCTTAATGGCAGAAGCTCCCAACTTTGTAGCTAAAATGACACACTGGTTCATCTAACCCATAGTAAAGCTGAAGAATAATTTACTGATTTGGAGACAATTCTGAAGAAATTCCAAGGTGTCTCTTTTTATTGCTCTCTTATCTTATATGTTGTTCTAATGGCTTCACAAGGTTTACTCTCAGAGATTACAAAAGCTGACTGGTATCTATAATCACAACAAGATGACAAATTTTTACATTCTGGAAGTGAACAGAACCTGGTCACGCTCCCAACAAACGAGAAAGAGTCCCATGTCTGTGCAACAGCCAGAGACATTTTTTGGCCTCCATAACCTTCGAGGGTTTACTCTTTTCAAACAAGAAAAAGAAAGGAGAAGAAAAAAGTAAAGCCATCTTCATTTGACATCTGAGGAAACAAACACATCTGAAAGCAAGTAATGATACATTCAAGCTGAGAACTGAGTTCCAATTCTCAAATGCCAGGTAAGTGCCATAACCACCATGCCATCTCAGACATATATAAAAAGAGCAGACAAGTTGTCAGCTAATGTAATACTCCCTAATGTCTGGCATTTGTGTTTTGGTATAGCTTCTTTTTACCATAGCAAACATTTGCAGAATTTCACTGATGGATTTTTCCCTAGCGCCATGACAAAGCTAGTCACAATAGTGGCATGCTTGGCTCAAGTTTTAATGGGTACACAGTCTACAAGACTTCACTGTTTTAATGCATCTTAGCATAAGAACACCACTTAAAGCCTGACAAAGAGAAATATATAACCCAATAAGTTCAGCTTGCTATGGCTTATAGCAGATCTTTTTCCTAGAAGACCTGAAAACCTGTTTGCCTTTATATTCTATATGTCTACCACTGACACGATGGAAGTACACCGATAGTGAGTTTACTGTTGTAAACTTCTGACTAAATCAAGTCCCCATCTCTTATCTTCCTAGTTACCTAGCTAAACCAGCCTCTTTTTTTTTCTGTTTAGGGCTTCTGAATTAGTTATTGAGTTATGCCCAACTTCCTATTTACAGAGTTTTCAGCATTTTTATTACAACCAACAAAGTTTTTATTTCCCTCTCATTAAGGCAATATGCTACACAGTAGTCCCAGTACCCTGTACAGATAAATTTTATTATAGCTTACTTGTGATTACCAAAAATAAGGTACCATTTATGATGACTAGGAATGCTCAAACTAGATGAGGTTGCAGGACCATGGATCCAACTCTAAGCATGCATGAATAAAGCATTTTCCACTGATTCCAAAGAGGGAAGCAACAATTCACAACTGATACATGCAGCAGAGTTTATACAGTTACACTGGAAAACTATATTTGCTATTAATTGTTTGATGAGGATGAGCTTCCTACAGAATAGCATTGTTAATGGGTTCAACATTCCTCCAGATTTCTCTGCCAGTTTTAGTGCAAGTCTTTGCTACTTCTAGTATTAGTTCCCATACTCATCCATGCATGCTGTAACTCCAAATGTTCCTGAGACATACTTGGCAAAGATGTATCAGATTTGTGAAGATGAACTACATCAGTATATAAACCAGTTAAAAAAAAAATAAATCAATAAATAAAAACCACAATCGGGAAGCATATGTGGGAGATGGGAGAGTGATGTTTACTGATGTGTCACAGGGAAGCTTACCCACATGTACTAACAGTTGATAAATGTGCATTCACATCTGTAAAATGCCTTTAAGCATCATCCCATTTAAAATCCATTGCCAGGGCAATTACAGGTTAGCTTGCTGGTGATGATTATCCCACCACTTGGGTTCCCTGGCACGTTGTCTTGGTAGACTGGATATTTTTCAGGAAAACAATGCTGAACAAAGAGCTCAATATTCAATATACTCAGATTAAAAACAAGTTCTTGTTAAGTAGATTAGTTGCCTGGGGCTGCAATAAAAAACTTCAGACCAAATTTCAATGGTCTGGTGCTAGTTGAAAGTTTTCAGTGTCTATAACGACTAGCCAGTTTTAAAAAAGTAGATTTCAGTAAGACTTTACATTTTTGGTTTTTTAACAGCTGAGCAATGCAGTCCACAATCTTTTTGGAGATCTGACAAGAGATGGATAGATAACTATACACCTAAGTAATTTGCTTAAATAAAATTCAATATGCAAAAATTGTGTTTACCAACCTCTTATTGGCAATTTCACTTGGCTTCATTGCTGGATCAGTCTTCTGGTTATTTAATTTCTGGTAATTGCATACAAAAATAAAAGCTCATTGGAAGGTATACACTACATCTGCCTATTTTTGTCATTCTAGTTTACACGGGGGTAAGTTCTTGATTTAGTTTGGAGTTACTGTGCCTATCTGTGCATCTAGAAGATGATATATTTCATCTGGAAACGTTTACAGAGAAATGTCCTCAACCCATATATAGTACGTTAAAACAACATATAAAAGAGGAATGTATATTGTAATATTGTTACTTTAAATCTGGAGTTACATTAAATCAGATTGTCATCCGATTCCTTTGGGGTAGGTAAATTGTAACATGGAGTTTCTCAAAGATGAAAACCTCTTGGCCCAGGAAAACTAGTATTAAAATAGGCAGTTCCACATGTTCATAATTTGTGGAGAAAGTGCAGACGGTGACAGAATAGTGTCTGAACTATTTCCCACTCTTTTTTAAATTTTTGTATAGCAAATTGATACACTTCAAGGTAGCAGCTGTTTAATGCTGATGCCAAATTATAAATTAGTCTGGTAAAATTCAAATATATGTTACATATTTTATATTACTAAACCACATTTAGGATCACAGATTAATTTCAACTTCATTTATGCTACCCAATGTAATTATAGATTTCATTTTTGTAATAAATGAAACTTGAAGCAAGTTTTGCAAATTAGGGATAGCTTACAACATTCTGAGAATACGTCTCCACGTATCTAAACTGAACCTTCAATGCAGAAATGTGCCAACATAAAAGTTTCATGTCAAATGCTAGGCTATGAAAAATTATAGAAATAAGTGGATGCAACTTGATGCCTGCCATATCATCTGAAATTATAATTATTCTTAAAACAAATTACTATATTCCCCTATTGTAAAAATGAAAGCAGAAACACTGTATGTTGGAAGAAATCTAGTATTGTGATGCCTACTTTGTATTTTAGTAAAACTGTTGGCACATATATTAACACCACTCACATCAGTCTGTCATATTTGAAGTTGTAAGTTTGTCTTTTATAAATACATAAACCAGACTTGATTCGATAAGGTTTCTCAAAAGGATTATGCTTTCTGAAGTTGTATCTGACAGAAATTCAAGGTGCAATTAGATCCTCACTAAAAAGCTACACATAACATATCTTTTACAGAACCAACAATTTTGCAGAAAAAAAAATACTTGATCAAAACCTGTGGAAATTTCTAAACATATTATACTAACATCTCTTCCTTGTAGGTTGTTGCTCACAGTAAAAAAAATACATTTAAATGAAGATTTACAACTCAAGACTGCATTACTCAGCTGTTCTTGAAGCTGGTAGGGAACAGGTTTAGGATGCTTAGAATCATCATTTCTTTCAATGTGTCCTCACTCTTTCTTAAAGAAAAGCATGTTACTTGATCAACATGCTGGAGATTCAGAGCTGAAGACCTGTTTTCTCCAACCTTTGTTCCTTTCCCATATTAAAAATGCATTAATATATTAAATGTTTAAATGCTTAATTACATTAAACTACACATTTAATGCTTAATTACATTAAACTTATTTGATGCCTGTAATGCACCAGACATATTTTTTAGTGCTTTAATCAAGGAGTGATCTTGATCAAGTGACCCCTACAGGTATTATGAGGCTTGTTCAAAAAAAAAAAAAAAAAAAAAAATCCTGCCTTCACTATGCCAATCGCTATGAAACCTGCTGTACCACTCTTCAAAAGATGCATTTGGCTAAGTTGAAAGTTGCAAAGGTAAAAGTACTCGCGCTACATTTTCTTTTCAGTTTAACTATCTTTACTTAAAACAATGCATGATCAAGAATCTTCAGCTAACTTGGGCTCCTGTATCATATAAATTAACAAGTAAATCTAACTTGTCACCCCTTACTAAGTGGCTGTGAGAACAGAGACCTAAAATACTAACTACAGGGGTAGGGAAGTAATAACTTAAGTAAAGATGCAACTGGAATACAGATTGCACATTGCAGAGGAAGTGAATGCAGCTTCATCAATATAACTGGGTTGTCACTCAAAGAGAAATGCAACTTCCTTGCTCTGTATGCACTTTGTACAAATTTACTCTAGTGTTGGGCCCACATTCGTACCTGAAAGAGAGAAAAATAGCCAGGGCAGGGGCGGGCAGAGGGGGGCAGGGGAACGTGGGCTTTATAATATCTTTCCTGACACTTGGAACAGAAAACTGAGCCAGTTACTCAAGGGAGAGTGTTACCAAAGAGTGGATATAAGGCAGTTACAGTGCTTTAAATGCTTTTTCATACTTTAACAAGAGTGAATTTTTTTTCTTTTAGGTAAGTAGTTCCCACACTGTGGTCCAGAAGATAATAGTAAGTGGTCTAGAGCCAAAGTGTGGAACTAACACTATGTTTACAACACTGTTTCCCTCCCAAAAAAAGAAGAGATGTTGTGGAGGGGGGAAAAAAAAAAAAAAAAAAAAAACAAAAAAAAAGAAAGAAAAAAGAAAAAAGAAAGAAAAAGAAAAAGAAAAAAAGAAAAAAGAAAAAAGGGAAAAAAAGAAAAAAAGAAAAAAAAGCAAGAGTGATACTGTTTCACTGAGCAAATGTGTAAACCAGACACCAGATAGCCTTTTTTTTTTTTCCCAAGACTAATTGGATTTTCTGAAAGTCTGGTTCTTTGGAAGTCTTTATATTCCCTGCCCATTACAAAGAATTTCTGCAACCCATCCTTGAATGTGAGAGAGCACGTTCATTTGCTACCCATAATTCCATTGAATATTCAGTACCAACACAGTTAAGAAGCACTCATTTCCCAGGCTGCTATAAGCCCTAAGGCTGAAGCAGTTTCCTGTAGCCTACCAAAAAAAATTCCTTATGCTCCATTCCCTGAAGATGCTCCCAGGTTTCGTATTACCTAGACAGGCTGTGCATGGGAACAGAATAGGCCCTGGCTGTAGCCCAACTGCCTGAGGCAGCAGACTGCTGCGGGTGGCAAACCAAACTATTTTACTTATGCCTACATTTTGGAAAGCCAGGCTGGCTGCTGCTGCAGCTGTACAAGAGGCCAGGATGAGCAGTGCAGTGTCTGCGCTGGCGGAATGGAACCCTCTCAGCAGAAGCAAACACCACACTCAGCCCTCCCAAAAAAGAGGACCTGATCTCTCACCAAGTCCAGCCCTGGCCCTTCTGCCCTAAGTTAGTATAATTTAACCCTATTTATTCTACTAAGAAGCTGGTTTGCCCTTTAGCTTACTATAAATGAAGTGCAAGTGATAAGGGTAGCCTAATCTACTAGATTTTCTTCTTCTATTTCTTTGTTTTGTTAAAGTTTAGAAATCAAAGAAAACTTGATTCAAAGACAGACGTTCAGCATGTTTAAGTGACATTCTTAGAGTAGAAAGATTTCATTTGAAAACATCTGAGCCTTATATAAAGACAGCATAGTAGTTCTTCAATAAATTCCTTCAAGGCAAATATAGACTGGGGTACTGATCCTGTGAAAGCAATTTTCATTTGGAGTTATTGAAACAGCTGCTTTCCTCCTGAGATAAAAAGCTCCAGTCAAACATTTCAAAGTAATTTCTTAACGCTGCTTCTAAGAACTGTGTTTATTTGCTACATGTGATGTCAGATGAACATAGCAAGATGCAGTTAGCAAGAACTGGGGTGTGTGTCTGTGTGTGTTGGGGGGATTTATTTTTTTTAAGGGTCATTTGATGGGAATTTTTTATATTGGCACTCATGTATTATAGTTCAAAAAAGAAAAAAAAAAGAGAGAGAAATATACTGCCAAAATGGTAGAACTTAAATTTTACTCAGCACAAACTAATCGCTTGGTAAAACTGGCTTTATGCATGCTTCCAGCAACAAATGCTGTATTAAGAAATACCTGTCCTTAGTAAGGTCAGGTGTATATATAGCAAGATAAAAGAGTGGTAGAGTGAACTGTTAAAAATTCAGTCCCTGTAATCATCAGCAACATACATCTCCTCTTTCCACATAAGGGAAAACTATAGCAATATGAAATACCATTACAGCAATTTCTAACTGCTTCTGTTTAAAGTTAGCACATGGGAATAGATACTTGCTAGATAAAGAGAAAACATTCTAATGTATTTTTAAAATGCTTGTAGTTATTTTGGTGCTAATGGAGCTTATACTGGTAGTAACAGATGTGGTCATCCTTGCCCTCATTCAGTTGAGGAGAATATTTGACATTAAAAGATAAATAGAAATTTCTGGAAGGAATATATAGTTACATCTTCAGACCTACATTGGACTTCCAAAAAATCAGGCATATGTATACACATATAAACTGAAACATTAGCATATATTTTAAACCATTGCCTGTCAATCACCTGCTCTACTTTGCCAATACAGAAACTTCTGGTTATATGTTGATAATGGCTGTTTGACAAAATACATCTTACAGTGTTTGTCATGATATTTTTCTTGTTTCTGTTTTATCATTTAATTAACAAAAGAAAGAGCTATTATTACCAGTGAACACGCAAAGGAGTATTTACTTTGTAAGACTGGTTGAGAAAGCATAATTTCATCTACTTTCATCTGATACTACAATGGACACCTGGCAATTACATAGAAAAAAACTACAGGAGAAACCTAGTATATCTTTCAGACTCACAGAAATGAAAGTAACAGCCCAAATGATAGAATTCCTATGATGAGTTCCAAAACTCAGCTAAATACTCTGATAGCTCTTGACCAGTTTTGGAATGTGCATAGTAAGTAACAACTTTTAAAGACAACTTTTTTCTATGGACCTGACCAAAAGGCTATGAATTCAAGAGAAACTCTTCCAGGAAATTCAGTGAGTTTTTGATGAGGCCCCCAGGTAATTTTGCTGTGTTGGTATATTCAAATCACACAGTATCAGATCTTAGAACCATATCAGACAATTCAGAAAGCTGTTTGTAACTATGAATTCAGAAGCATAATAACTGAACTACTCATTTAGGATTAAGTGGCTGTCCATCTCCTTGACAGTCTTTACTTTATACTCTGAGCTATACTCAGGACAATGGCACTTTTGTGCCTTCCAGTGTTTAGGCAAATAAATTGTTAACTTCATTACACAAACTACAAAAAAAATAAGAACCTATAAATTCACAGAGGTTAAGAAACAAATGAAGACTGACAAAGTCATAGTATATAAAAATACATGGAACTATTACATTCTACCTATCTCAAGTTTATTCTCTAGTTCTGGCCTTTCAAGGAAAAAATTACTAACTCACTAATATGAATAACTGGAAAAAAGGTCATATTTTGTTATTCTCTGAAACCTTGGGTGTATTATTCAATTTATAGGCAAAATAAAGCACAAAGTGACTCCAGAAATTTTAAAAAAATTAATAATTTAGCTAATTAGAAACTATATTGAAGCTTACTCTGAAGAACAAAATATGAAATTGTACTTAGCTATTTTGAATAATTGAGCACTGTTCGTCTGAGCATCATCTGGGTGGCATAAAAACTTTTTGATCAATTACATTAAAACAAATTTAACATTAAGGAACATATGGGTGTATGCTGATCTGCAGTTTGATCAGTTGCAGAGTGATGGAGAGGTTAACAGTAGGATTAATTCCAGACAGTACATCTGGACAATATAGTTGAATCTTTAGTTTTAAGTCTAGAACATGCACAGCTTTCATATGCCTCATTAGATGCACCCACAATAAAGTGCTCATTTAGAAAACTGCATCACAGTTCACAAATAAGGGTCTTCAACACTAAATGATTAGAAACAACCCATGTCATTCCACATAGTAAACAAATATTTAGATAATCTAAGAATCAACAGTGGAGGACATTGAGTACATTAAGGAAGCAGTCCATGAAGAATAATTCCTGTAGAATGTAGGTGTATGTGTAAGTAAAATGCCAAGAAGCCGTGTGAATAATACAATGGAGTGAAGTTCAGCATAACAAGATCAAATTCATTTTGTCTTGGTATACATAAAAAGACCTAACATTGACACACTTAAAGTGTGTTTTCAGAGCTATGTTTCCTACTTCCTGTAACAACTCATTGACTTCTTCAGCAAAAATGAACTACCACACTAAATGTTAAGCACAATTCAGTGCTGAGCTGAGACTCTTCTGACTTGCATTTAAGTAAAAAAAGGGAGAGAAGTATTCGAACAAAGATGCAGGACTGCTGCCCTCTCCAGCAATAAGCAAGACTCAGTATAGGTGGACAAGTCACTTTAAGAAGAGAGGAAGCTTTAGCAGGGAAGAAGTTCTATAATAGAAGTGGCTTATTTTAACAGGCCTTTCCCTCTACAAGAAACACAGGACTTTTCAACTGTCTTATTTCATAATTTTACACGGCATAAACAATCTTACCTTACCCTTCTAAGAAGTGTGATGGAGTAATGCTTGCACAGAGCAACTACATTTGGATGGCAGGCAATAAACTAAACTTCAAGCTGTAGATTCATACTGTGATCTCCCTTCAAATAAAACTTTCACTGAAATCACTGCAGTTTTTTTAACTGCATTAAAATTGCAGCAGGATATAATTCATTTGAACACTTTCACAGACCTTTCTTGAGTGAATGCATTATTATTTTGACACACCTGTTTGGAATGCTGATTTTTTTTTAATCATATAGTATTATACTGGTTTTCATTTGTTTTGAGATTTTGTTTAAATTTTTGTGTTAGTTTGACTTAAGTATGCAATCTCTTCCTCAGTAATTTTTGGTAACGGAATGATAGTTCAATTTAAAGCAACAGGAATACTTTAATTAGAGTAATTACTAAACTGTATTAACAGTGTATTTTCAGTGATTTCTGTATTTTTCCATTAAGTTTATTGACTAGGAGATTATTTCTTTTTCTTCCTACTGAGTCACATAAGACTCTTCTGAAATGGCATAAGGAGAATAATTAATAAACTCTAATAATGGAATGCATTGTACTAGGAAAAGATCATTATAGCACATTGTTACCCACTGCATTCTGTCTCTCTGCTGTTCTGTTACTTTCATTCCTTACCTCTTTGTTGGCTCTGTCTGCTTGAACTAATGTTCCATTCAGACACGGCTCTACATAGTGAAGTTCTTCATTATACTACAGAGAGAAATAAAAAGTATGATGAAAAATTTAATTAAAAGCTTTGAAAGATACAATTTAATTTAATGATTTAGAACTACAGTGAAACATGCACATAAAGCAAAACCAAAAGGATTTGGTTCATTTTTAAGAAGTGGCTGTGGTATTTTTTTTTCCTTTTACATGATCCTTAACGTTTCAGAGGTTTATACTCCTTAAAAGGAGCATTTAATTGAATGGATGCCAACACTTAGGTGGAGTTAATGGGTACTATACACACTAGCTGGCATAAATATCCTTCAAGTTGAAATCTGGGTAGTATTAAGAGGTCATGTTTGATACATCACAGTCACAACTCCCAATTCTTTGCTACAAATAAAAAAAGTCCTGACAAATATTTGAGGCACTGGCTAACATTTTGGAAGGTTAATAGTGGAATAACTATGCCAAAAAGTCTGTAAGCTTGAATCATTCTGGGACCTGTCTGACAATAGTCAGAATTTCAGTCAAGCAGAGAAGCTTATTAGACACTAAGTCATGAAGCTGCGACAGATCTTTAAGGAATTATCCGCTTACCTTGCAAGGTCTAAGTAAGTTAGATAGCCTAGTCCTATTTTCAGAAGCATCTTAAGCATGAAAAGAAACTGAGACTCATCTGCAGTCAGTAGATCTTGCAGACTCATGGATGCTTAAGTCACCTAATTGAAAATTGGACTTGATTGTTTAAATCTTTTAAACCTTTCAACACAGGTCAAGTTAATACAGAAGTACCTTCAAGAAGCCTACATTAGTTGTATAGATAGAGTTTTAGCTTAATTCCTCCTCTCATTAATTTAATCTACTCTAAAAGTTACCACAGGTCAAACTATAAGGCCTTTGCATTTAGGCTTTAAGCAGTTTCACCCTTTCATAGGCATTACATGATCAGAACAACCATAGTAAACAATGAAAGGTGACAAGCCAAGTCAAAAATAATCAGGAAAAACATTTCATTAGATTAATATATGCATTTACTCCCTTCTTCCTCCACCTCAGTGGGAATAAAAAAAGCCTTTACAATGACCCGTTACAGAATGCTGCTTAGACAAGGTTCTCTGTCACTGCAAGTTCTCGCTGCCTCCATCTGCCTGGAGCTCTGATTTTGTTCTACTCTCTTCAATTTAACACCACTCCTTTCTCTACACACGTGTCTAACCATAGACCCTGGCAACCTGTTCCACTTTGGACACCTATCATCATCATTCATTTTAACAGTGCACTACCCACCACATTCAATTACATAATTACTGTTGCATAGGGAAGAGTGTTTCATTTGAACTGCATCAAATTATTCTTGAGGCACTGTGCTAGATTCAGTCCTCAGCCATAAGGAAATAGACACCCAGAGTAAATCCACTTACTATTGCTGGTTATACAGACTATTTACATCAGCATCAGCACAGTAAATAGGTGGTTGTATAGAAACAAACAAAATGCTCGAAAGATATTTATGCATAATTTCTGCACCACATTTGCATGCTTCCCTAATTATTTTATTTCCATCAATGTTATTCCAATATATGAGAGCCTGTGGACATGGCTATTGCTCCAAAGGCAATATGAAAAACAAGGAGGCTTCTAGAACACTTTGGAGTCACTGAGAGTGTCCTGTGTGCATCTCAGTGTCGTAACAGTTTATTGACATGATAAATGATGTACTTTTCCCTGTAGTTTCTCTCTTCAGACTGCTTTCCAATCTATCTCCTGACAGTCGTTGCAAAATAACAATGCCAAATCTACACAGCATCCCTTACTATAGGCCAAAGTCAAGACTATATTCCATTCTATTGTAAAAAAAATATTGAAAATCTGTGACACTGGTACACCAGCCCCTGCTCCCAAGCTTTTTCCTGTCTTCACAGGTTTTTTTCAGCATGTTCTTTAATCAATATACTTTCTGGTCAAACCTGTTCTTAGCTTGATTTCTGTAGCTGTCATTGGAAATTACACTAATATACATACTGTTCTTCATATGATACCAGGAATAGTGTCTGTAATTAGCCAACATGAAATAAAATACTAAACTCTACCTGTCTCTCAGTCACAGTCTCAAACATCTGCATGCAAGCAAACTCAGAATTTCCTAATGATGTAGCAGTACCACAATTTTTTTTCCAAGCCTATCACCACCAGCAAACAGATGAAACAATTTCCTGCTCTATCAGACCTTGCACCTAAGCAGCATAATTTCAGTCAATTAGTTTTCTATAAGACTTATTTTAACTACTGTTTTGAGTAACTCGTATCATCAGCTATTCCCACAGACATGTAGTTTGCACGTCTCCTAGCTGCACCATAACCCAGATAGACTCCCAGTAGCTTCCCACTATGCCTTTAGCGTTATTCAGTTGCATAGTATAAAGGATGCCCACACTTTCACAGAGTACGTGCTTTAAGTCCCCTAGCAACCCCATTTCACAGAATCAACCTACTTCAAAAAAGGATGAATAAAACTGTTCATTCTCACATAAGCAGCACAGTTACATAGACGCCATGTGGACAAAGCACTTTCATTGTCACTCTGAACACAGAAAACATAGATATTCATCCTTCTGAAACCCAGCTAAATTGTGACACTATTTGCATTTGTGGCATCTAATTCACCTTGAGATTATTACTATCAAAAATATTTTAAGTAATCTGCTATGTATGGCAGAAGAAACTGGATTATGGCAAGATGTGTCAGTGAGTATTTTCTGTAATGGTGTTCTATGGATAACAAACATAACCTGGAAGCATTCTGTTTGGTAGTTCTTCCTCTACTGTATGGATACAAATGAAAGCATAGTAAGAAAAACCTTTATATAAAAATGTCTAGCAGCTTTTGATAGTTTGAATTCTTTCAAGGGTGCATTTTTATGATCTATTTTAATTTTTTGCTAATTGTACACACTTTCTTTTCCTTTTTAAAAAACTCAGATATGAAGAGATGGAAAAATTCTCTGGACAAAATTATTTCAGTTCCAAAAGAAATTCTCCAAACAGCAAACAACTGCCTCTCTTAAGTCCATGGAATCTGTAGATTTCTGATGCAACACGTGAAAGCATTCAAGCAGTGTTTGCTGCTTAAACTAGCATATCCACTTGATAAGATCTTTAGTACAACTGTCAGCTTCTAGTAAAATACCCAGCTTGTGCTTCATAGCATATATTCGATTTCTTTGTCCTTGTCATAGGGTGCTTTGCAGTGTTATTGATGGTGCCCTTCTTTAAACTGTGCCAAACCTTTAAAGTGGAAAATGGAAAAAAAAATCCCACTGCCCCCTTTCCCACCACTTTATCAGCAATTTGAACTCAGTTCTGTAGCTTTTCTGTGACATTTAAAATTTTGTATTTAGTGAAACAGCTTCCTGATCTTGAATCAAAAGGCTGATTAGTAACTGCTGACTTTGCCAGCAACACCCAGTATAGATCTCGTTAATTTACCTCAGTAAAAGCCTGCATTTTGCTTTTTGAGACTCTTGCATTACACTGTTTTCTTATATTTTCTAGCATTGCAAAGTCCCATACCCCTATACACTGGAGTATGACATCTTTGCTTGTTATAGTTGTGATAGCTGTGATGCAATAGCTGAGAATAGTCTGTGTTTTGCTAAAGGAGGGAGGGAGAGAAGTAAAAACCAATTACCTTCCTCTCTGAGCTCCTCTTCTAAAACCTCGGTCTACTTTCATCTCTTTTGTAATTTAAACATTTGATGACATTGATTTTTATTATTATTA
>VYZV01025142.1:61691-92826 GCA_013401275.1 Pandion haliaetus | reverse complement strand
CCCCCCCCCCAATACCAAAACCTTGCCTCACAAACCCGATACATGAGCAAATAACATTTTAATAATCTCCCAAAAAGACTTTCCAGCAAATGCCGTCAAGAATTTCAAGTTTCCTTTCTGCTGCTGTTCCAAGTGACATCCTGAACACAGAACAGTGGGACTATATAGAGTTGCATGCTGTTTGGCAGAATCTATTTTCTGAAAGAGAAGGGGGAGAAAAAAAATATTCACTACCCTTACTTTCTCCCATAAATGTTATTTTCCCATGTGTTTGGTGAAAACGTGCTTGAACAATCCACGTGCTGGAATGTCAACATGAACAATTCTGCAGCATAGCTCCACTACACAAATTATTTTTAATATCAGAAGAAAAAAGAAGAGCTTTTCCTAGAGAATGCTACATTCTCAAAGGCCATTCAAGGTCACATTCCTTATATTGTATTTACTGCTACATAGCTTCATATTATTTAATACAACAATTCAGTATCTATTTAAGATATAGCATCCTCAAAGGCTCTGAAAAGAATGCTATCCTCTGAGGTAGGAAAGGGTAAATAATCCTATTTACAGCCAGACTTCCAAAAGTCTTTAGCCTATTCCTGTGCCAGGTGACTAGACTACAGCGCTTCAAGTTTTTTCTCCAGATTTTACACGTTTAAGAAAGTAGAAAAGACTGTTCCATCAAGCACACTCTTTCAGCCTGTAATCAGCCCTGTTACTTCCAGGAGAGTTTAAGTGACACTTTAAATAGAAGCAGATTTTATGTTTT
Organism: Pandion haliaetus; assembly: GCA_013401275.1. Classification (NCBI taxonomy): domain Eukaryota; kingdom Metazoa; phylum Chordata; class Aves; order Accipitriformes; family Pandionidae; genus Pandion; species Pandion haliaetus. Next base: position 92,057 of record VYZV01025142.1, on the reverse strand, counting down.
CTTTGTACATAAAGCACTGTAGGTGCTACTAAAAGCAGATACATTAGAAATAATTCCATTTATTTGATAGTTCTTAGTTTGCACAAGAGCCAATTTTTAAAAGGTCTTTGCAGCATAATTGGTGTTACTCTATTGTAACTTTCACTATATCCATTTCCCACCAAAGAAAGTTATTTCTCATAATGATGACAATGCTGCACACATCCCGACACAGAAGAAAAAAAGTAGATGAAGAAAGTGGACTCCACTGTTCAAGCAAAAGCTGCCTGAATTTCAGGGACCCTTCTATGTTGCTGAGTAATACAGCAAGCCCGGCTGACATTACTTCAGCTTTTATGCTTTCAGCCACCTGGTCAGTACAGACATCCCATGAGAAAGTTTGAAGAGTCAAGATCAATTCACCTGAAGTGATCAAAATAATAGGAACAAAATTAATTTTATTGGCCACCGTAGAGTCACAGCTTTCATGATGAGCAGGAGTTTGGCCTGAAGAAGCTCTCCACCCAAGCATGCATCTGTCTCATTATGAGACCTGTGTTTTGGTCAGGTTCTGTAAGAGTCAATTGACCCTATCTGTTCCAGGCTGCATATACACAACTAGAAACAACATTTGAGAAAGGTGCCATGTCCTGTTGAACAGCAATTAACACAAGAGTCATGCTTCTGTCATCTGTATTCAGAGGCTTACAACATGCAGAACCATTATAGGTTTGCGGTAATTATATTTTTCTCTACCAACCCCTTATAAGGTCAGGTTTAACAGAAGCTATAACAACATTATTTAAGAGTTCGGAAATGAGACAATTGGTAAGGAGTTCCCAAAGTTCTGTTTCCACGGTGTTTTGCTCCTTGCTGTGTGTATATTGCTCACACACAGTATTTGCATGCACTGCTAGCTGCACAGACTTGTTCCACATTTCCACATCACTAACATTTTACATCTTTTTAATCTCTGTCATTCCCTTGCACTGACTCTTAAATCGCACTGATTTCCTTTGCTAGAAATCATAACAGGGACAACAACAAAATCAGACTTTACTGTGAACAGACTTAAATTGATTTTTCAAAGGGATTTAGACAAGTAATTCCCCTGGCACCTAGCACAAATCCTTGCCAGTAATTAGGGCTGTAATAAGAACAGGATGTTCTCTTCAAGGTGCTATCAAAAAAGAGCAAAACACTTGCCTTAGGGAGGCCTGATCCAAACCTGGCTGTGTGCGTCCCTTTGCCCTGCGCCAGGACCTGATAAAAGTACTTTTTGGTTGCCCGGTCCCAATCCCCCACCCAGCAGGATCCCAAAGGGAAGCAAAGGACGGGTGCCCACCAGATACCACCACAGCTCACTGCAACTCTGCAAATGCTACTGTCTAGACCTTCCCTTAAACATAAAAACTTCAGAAACATGTGTTCTCCCACATACATTCCAAACCATTGTTCATTTACATTTTAAGCCAACTTTAATTTACTTATGTGATAAAAAAGGTTCCTTTATTACATTGGTATTAAGATGTAGAATCATAGAACGGTTTGGGTTGGAAGGGACCTTAAAGATCATCTAGTTCCAACTGCCCTGCCATGGGCAGGGGATGGGGAACCTGCCCTTGGGTGGGCTGGAACCACCAACCTTTCAGTTAACAGCCGATACGTTTCATCATTTCTGTTAACAACTGCTTTCAAGCCACGTTATGTTCATTGTGTATTCTGGCCAGCTAATAATTATAGCCAGTAAATGAGTGATTTTCCACCAGTGCAGACTTCTAGCAACAAGTTCTAAAAGTAGCAAAGAAACTGAAACACAAATTAGACTGCCAAGCATATACTTAGGAGTGAGAATAACTCCAGAATGAGATCCTTACTGACTAATACATGCTTATTCAGAAAATTAGCAGCTTTCAGGATCACCTTAATTAGAAGAGAAGATTGTTTAAAATACAATCTCTCAAAGAATTTCACTTCACTGAAGAAGTCAACATGTTTTTTTCCTCTTTAAATGTAAGCATTCATTGCCAATTTTGTGCAGAATAGTTCAATTTTTAGCTGTAAATATGAAAAGTCCTAGAAGGATCATCTCATTAACTACTTAACCAGACAAAAACAACATCATAAAAAATCCCGTTACTTAACAGAGGTCTTCACTAGAAAACTGTTGGCTATTGAGTGCATCCAACAATACTGAGCTGTATTTCATAGCTCATAAGTCGTTTGGGTTGAAACATAACAATTTTAGGACTTTTGTCACTAAAATCATCACCTGGGAGCCATCCCTCTACATACCTACTACTGAATTAGAACATCTGTGACAAAAAAATGCAATTGCTTAGTACCCAACAGACACAGTGAGAGTGTGTGTACATCTTAAGAGTTACCTGATTTTTAACAACGGCACATTTCATTTGTGCTTGGTCTAAGTTTATCTGTATAAAGTATAAAAGGTTTACTTACAAGTGTTCGAGACTAGGAAACCAAAAGAGCCACTAGGAACTGTAAAAGAAAAGTGTTAAGTGCTTTCAAGGACAGAAGAGTGGCATTTGAAGCACATCAATGCTGGTGAGGCACAACTGTGATGGAAATAATCTGAGAAGAAACACAATAGAATCTCTTACTACACTTACTCTATGGTTAGATTCACTTTACCAATAAATATCACGCTCTTGGTTCCTATATTTACAGTGCTTTCCACATGAAGGAACTTCTGTTATCAACTGTCATTATAAAACACCTTTCTAAAGACCATTCTACATGATGTCAAAACCGGGGCTTGACTGTATGACTGAGTGACATTTGAGTCACAGCACCTGTAACTAAGTACTACGTGCAGCATAAACTTTCCATGGCAAATACTCCTGAGCATGTGAATGGATTTGCTTCTACATATCATTTAGTTTAGTTGTCTTGTTTTAGCAACTCTTCCAGCTGTACAGCTGCTGTCTCTAAACACGACCAGTATGATCATTCTGTCACTTCTACCACCACCTCACTCACCAGCCATTACAGCATAGGAAATGTTATTGCTTTAAAGCAGGATAACATTTCTTTCCAAAAGATCTGTTAGAAATTTCTGACTACAGCCACAGAAGCAAGTAGGAACTTTCTCTTTTACCATCAAACCCCAAATAGTTAGTTCCCCTATTTGGAGCAACTGATGCAAACTGCATGGGGCATCTGCACCTCTTTCATCATCAAAACTGAGCAAATGTTGTCTGGAAGTGGAGGCATTTTTGCCTGTTATAAACAGAAGCAATCCACTTTTTTTTTTTCTTATGTATGTTTTTCATTTGACTTTTCCCCTGAAAAGGGTTTTTGCAGCAGTGCAGTGGCTCTTGTCTCATCACAAGGGCATGGATACACAAACTTATTGGAGAGGGGAAAAGGAAAAAGCACAACCCAAGCAGCAACCCAGTCAACCCTACTTATTTGGGGGCTGCAAGTATAACCAGACCACAGAGTGATACAGACTTTGCATTTAAAATTCTTCCTTGAGGAATGATTATTGATACTACAAATGCAGACATGTTCTGTGGTTTGCTCCACAATGATCTTATGGACAACCAACATGGTTAGTTTCCCCACAGTTGAAAAAAGCCAAATAGCATCGATAAAAACCATTTAAGTCATCAATTGACATTCCAGGTCTCAGAGACAGTATTCACAGGTGAAAATATTCAGCAATCCAAGTAGAGGTAAGCTAGGTCTTAACAAACTACTAAGGAGATGAAAAAACCAATGCTCTCCTAACTGTAGCACCACTAGAGGACTTACATCTCCTAAATGCTATCTAGTATAAAATAATTAATGTTTCTGTTATCTATTAACTCTTGTGACTGCTACTTGCTGATCCCTGGAAACTGAGCTGAAAAGGAGACTCTGCATATTCTAATCTTTAGATAAAGCCCAGAAGCATTTGGTCTGGAGCCCAGGGAGGTTTCTGCAGTCTTCCTGGCTTTGTCACTAACCTGCTGGGTGACCCGGGACAAGTCACCTAACTTGCAGATGTCTTTGAGAACACCTGTACCCATCATGAAGTGATGTGCAAACACCTACAACTGTCCCACCTAGTAGTATCATGTGCTGTACACGTGGCCTTTCAGTGACAAAAGTACTCTTCTGGTGCAAACCAGAAGCCAGTTGACATACCAGTCCCAGATCTAGGAGACAATACAGTGCTTGACAGGGGAAGGTGTCAGATCACAGCAGCAGTGTTGGTCCTTATTGATATTATTTGCACACAGCTCAAGCAGGGGTTCATTGGCATTCCTGGTAGAAATTGTCCTCGTGGAAGCCCTGACAGAAATCCCTTTGTGGGATGAAGAGGGCTAGGAGCTCATGAGACTTACAACTCAAACATCACCACCCCAATAGGGAGTGATTTATCAGCCGCATTACCTCATTCCCCGCTCCAAATCCAGCAGAGGACCCTCTTTGGTGCCGTAAGGGTATTAGACTTTAACATGGGCAGGCACTCCAGTGGGGTTTAGGGTATGTAAGAATTAGGTAATTTCAGCTTTTTTTCCATGGATATTATAACAAGATACTGTCAGGACAGAGCATCTACCTGCAGGAGAAGAAATTGAAAAAATTTCAAGGTAACAAAGGAAAGCAGGGTTCTAAACATAGCTGAAGGAAAAAAAAAGGACAAGATGAGGGCGGAAGAAATGCATAAGAATAATGACTCCAAAACTTTTTCTGGGTCTGTACTTCCCTGTTCAGAGAGGCACAGCTGAGACAATGTGGCTGGCTCCGTGACAAATGTGAAAAAATAAGCCAATTTGAGCTGGTTGTTAGCAGTCGGAGCACAGCATCTCAGATAAATGAGTGTCTGCCTCAGGTATGGCAGCAGATCTTCCTGAACCATTCCTGAGAGACTTGCCAGGATTGCAGCAGCCCTTAGCCATCAAAAGGCAGCAAGAAAGTTCTCTTCAATCTCCCGTCCCTGTAGTAAAAGGTGACCTTGGAGCCGGATTTTCTTCTTCTTCATGCCCTCTGCTCCTCATACCAACTCCATCCTTTCTCCTGTCGTAGAGCTAGACATGTTGTCTTATTTAACAGTAGATAAAACCAACACTTTCCCCAGCACAGTTGCTCAAACTGATCCGTGTGGGTTGTCACACCTCCAACCGTATCACTGTCTTTAACTCGAAGTGGTATTTTCAGCCTGATCTGAGGTTTGCCAGGAGTCCCAGTTTGGCTCGGAAGCTCTCGTCTGCTATCCTCATTTGAGCCAGCGGCCCCTTACCAGGGAACAGCGTGCAGAGAAGAGTCCTGCCGTACCCTGTGCCTACTTCTCTCGCCGGTCATCACATCTACTGAGGCTGTTTTCTCCCTCAGATAAATATTTCACCTGCTGACGCTNGAAGAAAACAAACATGCAAATCCCACAAAGAAAATGAAAACAACAGCCATAGCAGTACTGTTCACCCACCCTTGTCTTCAAAGCCTTATAAAGTAAGAACAACGTCTTTGGCTCCTTTCCTAATTCCACAATAGAAAGAGCCACATAGAGCAATCCTTGTCAAGGGCTGAGAAAGACAGCTTGAAAAAGAGAAGAAAAATATAGAAGGAATGAAAAAGGACCGAGGGCAAAGAAAGCATAAAACTCCTTAAATCCTGAGAGAAAGGAAAGGACCTGACATTTCCTCTCAAAGAGGAAACAGAACTATGGGACGGTTGACCACTCCTGGCCAACCACATGGGGCCAAGAAGGTTTCTTTCAAGGGCCAAAACTGCACCAAGAGATGGAGGTAGCTGCATGTATGGAACTACAGGTCCTCTCAGCCGGCCAGCGGGCAGCCAGTCATCCATGCTCCAAGATCTCTCATGAAGCATTTCCTATTCAAAAATTCCTTCTGTTCTGAGGCTGCACTGTGGTTTCCTATGTAAATGCTCGTATCATCACACCACACATAACGGAGTATGCTATTTTCAAGCAACAAAACAGTATGATTTCCATGGCAATAGCAAGGAATTGGCGAGGCTGCTTGATAGACTTGGTCTGGTGAGAAAGTTTTTGAGAAAAATAAAACAACTGAATCTCTCAGCACTAAGGTAGTGTAAAATTCTCCACATTACCTATCCTGTTTACCAGCAGGCTCAGGAGCTTCTCCTTATTTGGGGATCTGCACCAGAAAAACTTACTTATTAATGGCAACATGCCGAGGCTGCACTTGAGCTAGTCACCGTACCAGTGTAAGGTGAATGAAAGCCTGCCTCGAAGAATTTACAATACTTCTTTACAGACAAAACATTTAGTATTTCAAATGGAGTCGAAGCTCCTTTGAGGATGCCACATAATAAATTTCTATGGGTTGCTGAGATTTATCATGCACTTGTGATTTTAGCCTTAGGCTCCAAATCACCATAACGCAAGCCAACTTGTAACAACTTCTCCCAAAAAGCAGTCTTCACATAATCGGATTACAAAATATTACCCCAATTACATGTGGGGACTGAGACAAATGGAGGTAATATGATTCACCCACAGCCACCCAGCAGATCAGTGACCAAGTCAGCAATTGAAGCAAGCCCTGGTGTCCTGACTGCACACTCTGTCTCTCAGCAGCACTGAACCCCTGTCAAGAGGAGAACCTTGCAGGAGGCTTTGAATCACTTGGAGTTGACCTGCAAATAATCCATACTTAAACAAAAATGATTCTCGCAGAGATCAGCTTTTAAAAATATGCAGGCTTGTTTTCCTCTTTCATTTTCTTTCAGCTTCTGAGAAGACTTCAGCAATCTCAGCCTTATGGGACACGGATTGGCTTGTGGCCACAGATTTCACACTTGGTTTCATGAGCAAAATCTAAACAGGCCTCAATTACAAGGACCGTTGTGAGCAGCTGAGCTGCAGATGGATTTCTGGGGAGGGCAAGAGAGGTAAGAACTTAAAAAAAAATATATATGTATCAAACATTTAGAAACACTTAAGAGACTGGAAAAGCAACTTCCTGTATCACGTTTAATGTTTCAAACGGTTTAGCAGCTGGAATAGCAACCTTCTAGTGTTAACATTTAATAGCTTATGCTTTACAATTTTCCATCAGTTGAGTGGCACATTTAACCTGTAGGAAAGAAAAATAACTTTCCAGAAGTAGTGTTTTGGTGTGGTGGGGTCTTTTTATATTTTATAAAAATAAAGCCTGAAAGAATGGTAATGACATTAGCTACACAGTAGTTTCCAAACATTAAATAAATTCTCATCTAAGAGCAAGCACCAGCAGTAACTCAGCATTTTCATTTCATAGGGGCTTATGCAATCATCTTGAGTTTTGATCCACACAGGTACATGCCTTGCAAGCATTGATTGAAGTGTCAAAGCCCCATGTCTCAGAGTTAAGTTACCAACCAAACAACACTTTAAATTCATCAAAAGCAGGCATTAAATTTAATGGGATTTTAATTAGTGATGGACTAAAATCCAAGCCCTACAATCCTCTCAAAATGTAAACAAGCCTACAAACCCACAAGTAGGCCCATCTCATTTTGAGATCAGAACCAAGTAGAACAACCAGCAAAATTAAATCTTGCATATTTCCAGGTCTGGACAAGCCTCAGGGCTAAAAATNAAAAAAAAAAAAAAAAAAAAAGAACAAGAGTGTGTAAAATTAAAATTAAGAAACAACCAAGTATACTGCTCTGTAGTGACATTCACCCGGTAAAAATCCTGCAGCCACTGATAGATATCATCGTAGGACCTCAGGGCTATGATACTTCAATTAACACGAGAACATACAAACATTTTGTTTCTAGCTAGCTTTTGTGTTTGGCCGCAAAAGGAGGCATGCACACACAAAATAAAAACCGAAGAGAGGTTTTGGATAATGAGCATTATGGACAGACAAGTAACAGATGGTAGAACAAAACAATCTAATGTTAAGGAAAAAAAAAACCCCAAGCAAACCTTATATGACACAATGAAACTGCAGTGGTGTAGAAGAGAACATAAAAATATAGATGCTGAACAAGTAGGGATAGCGGTAGCTGGTACTGCCAGAAGGTATGGCCCAACCCCTTCCCAGAACCCATTTGCGTTATCATAAACATCAGAGTGAATCATTTCACTAAGCCAGCAGTCTAGGCCATAACTCTTCAAAAGTATTTGGGCTTAGCAACAAGTAAGACAATACACGTTATCCGGGTCATGGAAACACCTTGAGAATTTTTAAGCATACAGAAGCAAAGTAAGAAAACCACATAAAAAATAATTTACTGTACCAGAGATAAAATTATTGGCTTCTATGTCACAGGCACATTACTTTTATGACTGATTATGTGTCCAAACAAAGTTTTTATGAAAAGTATTTAACATGTCTGACAGACACATACTCTCCACCATTTAGGTTATAACCCCGTAGAACAGACGCTAGTTATTAGGTAGAAATGATGGGATCTCGGTGGTATTTCTGCCACATGGCAGGCTTTATTTTGTTTAATTTAACAATAAACTCATCATACTAACTGAATTCAATAGAAACAGCAGGGGGAATCCTGTTAATTTAATCTTGAACATCAGAGAGCCTCTGAATGTGCTAAAAGACGGAACACAGAAGGAATTAGAGGAATGGTTTCATAGAGGAAGTTTCCATTTCCTCAGAATGCTCATACTGAATTTAAAACGACTATGTCTGATTTGATATTAAATGTTTTAGACATATGGTTGCTGTTTGAGACAGGATACTGGGCTTGATTTGACCTAGTATAGCCCTTGTTACATTTTTTAGTATGGAGAAGTCCAATATAGCAGTTGCCATAAAAAGGCACCACTTCTACCCCTGTTAGCACATGGGTAATATCAGCAATGCCATTCTTCCTTCTCCTTCAAATGTGGAAAGCAAGAAGTCTCATACACATCACGGCTCAGACAGTAGCTATTAGTTAGTAATGATCATCACACTGGTCTCCTCGGGTGGCAAACCTTTGTCACCAGTGACAAAGTCTTTGGGTTGAAACTCAAAGGTCTACTCTTAAATTAACTCACAAGGATTACAGCAAGCTCCACAGTTTCTCCACTGTATTAATTTGTGTCCTNTACCTCGATGCATTCCAATGCTTTCTATAAGCAGAACCAAGAAGAGACACTTGGAAGCAGTCAATAAACATCCATATTAATTACTTACTTACACAGATACTTCCTCTGCTTCATGTAGGTGGTAACTGCTGATCTCTGAACACTTGTGCAGATCCAAACACTTGGACTTGCACTCCCAAATCCAAAACAGAAAGCAGTGTGAAAGGTGGAGTGTGCTGAGGTGAAGAGCAGATGGGATTATGCTTTGAGATGAAAAGTAACATTCAACAACACCAAAGGGAAGGGTTAGAAAGGTTTCTTCCTGCACATACGCTTGCCCTGACACAGGAGCAAAACTAAATTCCACTCATCACACTATTCTCAGCCATGGCTACCAACAGCATCTGTTGTACAGCCTGCTGTACTACTGTCAAGATAGAATCTAGACACCCATAGCCAAAACCTCCAGAGGTAATGTAGATGACCCAAAGACACATTTATAGGCCAATGAGGATGACAAGCTCTGGCAGGTTTCTGACAACCAACAGATCTGCCCAAAACAACATTCTCAAAATGGAAACTTAATGAACAAAGCTGATTAACTGCATAAGAAATCGCAGTTATCTTACCTGTACGCACACACCTGCAACAAACTGACAACAGTATAAGGGGTTCCATGGAAGTTGGTGATCTGATCGGTTGTCCTTTTGAAATGAAATTCAAGGTAACTTTAATAATGGATATTACCAGATGGAAAAAAACAGACTACCTCTGCCAGATCCTGGATTAACCATCAATCTTCTGCGATACGCAGACATCATAAGATAAGCAGTTTGTTCAAATGTTTCACAACATTCAACATAAAAAATTCAGCTGTGAGTTTTCACAAATTCACAACCTGAAGAAAACACTCGGCGGCAGCCAATACAGACCATTCTCAGAAGGGCAAGCTTATGGGCTTCTGGCATCGCTAAGCACATCACTGCAATTAACTCTGAAAAACACAGCAATTTTTCTTTTTTCCATGCTTTGTGGGCATCTACTAATTAAGCCTCAATAAAGCCACAGAAGCCACGGTGAGAAAAGTATTATTTACGCGTTTTTCAGTAGCAGAAAGGGAGACGGAGACAGGTTATAAGCCTTTCACAAAGTCACATAACAATCTGGTCACAGAGCTATAAACAGATGCCTGGATTTCTGAGTCCTTCATCCCCTGCTCCCTTGGCATATAAAACCACTCCTCTTAGCTTCTAATTTTGTGCAGAAGACATTTTTGAGAAGGTGCTGTCAAGTATAAAAAAAGAGAGACATTGGTAAGCAGGATTTTTCTCTGAACTAAAGAAACAGGCCTCACCTATTCTGGCCTCCAGGTAGAGCCAAGCCTTGTTCTTTAAGTCCAGATGCATAGACTCCTTAAAAAAAGGCTGACCAGAATGAAATGACTCTGGCATTCTGTGCATAGTCTGGTTTGAGGGAGGGCGGGAAAAGCAAGGTAGGAGAAGGAGCGCAGGAAGGAAGAACATTGACGCTAGGGGAGAAGTGAAACCAGAGGCAAACTCCCAGTCTCTAGAGGAACAAGTTTTGTACTTACTGTGCTCTTTTCACGTTTTGTTTTTAACTATAAAACCCCCGAAGTATCATTATACCACTTTTAAGGAACATATTCCCTCATTCTAAGGTTTATCCTCAGAGAAAAAGTTTACAAAAGGAACTTTCCTGCTTGCAGCAGGAACAAACCCCAAAATTCATAATGGCTGCATTACGAACCTTCAATGTAGGAAAGTTCACTATGCTTAAGAAATCTGGGCACCTTAATTCTGAAAAGAAACTACCAGGTAGGACAGAAATACATATGAAACACTGGCAGTTTATGAAAGGTACGGAATACATACCTGCTTATCCTTTCACACGGGAAAGGACATGAGGAGATCCAGCCGAACACAGATAACAGCTGGCAGAACTCATTGCCATAGGTTATCACAAAGGCCAAGAGATTAGGAGAAACTCTTGGACTTTGTATAGATCATTAATACACCCCCCTATCAGCAGGGTGAGAAAACCTGTTTTGCTACATAGGGTCTTTGTATCTTTTTCTGAAATGGTGCTGTCAGAGACAAACAGATGGTCCAGTGACCTGATCTGATGCATCTTCATAACGCCACGCTAACTCAAAGGAGAGAACACCCAATGATTAGTAAGGGAAGTAAGACAAATCTATTTTCCTCCTTTTGATGAGAAATTCCTTTCCTTATTTCCCCCTACTGCACAACGTTTACTTGCTCATGATATTTTATCATACCTGCCTTTGGGCAATTTGTGCAGTGTTCCATCTATGCTGGCAATGAAGTCTGTATGCTGCCTTTCCTAAATGGATGCAGATCACAGAATCCTTTGCGTATGGCCATGTCCCAAGATTCTATACAACCCCTGACCTGCAGGATCCTGCTTCACAGATGCCACAAGACAAAACATGGAAATTTTTCAACCCTTCTGAATGTCTCACAGACACTCACTTCGTAACACACAAGAAAACAACCGTTTTTTCTTCTCTATTTCCGAGATTTTCTTCCATTATGTAAATTGCTTATTATACTCGTGCTCATATTGACAGTGTTTCTTAACAGCTAAGAGATATAACATCCACTAACAAAGAAAATACAAAGGCAAAAAAGAATTTCTACTATTTTAACAAGCAAAAAAAAGATTTCTTTTTTCTTGTTTTGTAGAGTAAGCTTGTGACCTTTTCTCCTCCTCGAGGCTACTTATGCTTCTGCATAATCCTGGATACCTGCGAGTGCTTCAACAAGTATCAGTCAGGATATTTGTTTGGAAAAGGCCTTAAGGCCAATGCAAGGTGCAAGGATCAAGCAGAATTCTTTCAAGCCAGCTCCAAAGCAATCTTAATAAAACTGATGCATACATCAAAAACACGGGCAAAAAGCACAAGTAAATCAACTGCAATGCTAAAAGCCTTGTACTGTTGAATTCTGAACAACACTATACACAAGTAGTATAGCTTCTTAATCCATGGTTTCCTGATGAGCTATGTAAAAGTACAACCTTAGTACCAGTCTGTTACGACAGTAAACGTACTTGAACACATGACTGTAGTGTAATAAATTAATTCATGGCTAAGCCTTTGCCACAGTTTCTCTGTCTGTCTTTAGATAACAGGACAAAATTATGTTAAAATGGTTACAAAGACTTTTCAAAGCTCAAAGCCTATATAAGAACCATAAGACTAAATACAGAATACCAAGGCATGGCGAACAGAAGTAGATTTAAAAGATCCGATGCAGCCATCTCTGTCTTGATTCTATTAGTGTTCTGCCAGGGCAGAATCTGGTCACAAGTCCTCTTCATTAAACAAAAGAAACAGAATGGTAGAAATGTGTTTTGTGCTGTTAAGGTGTGTAACTGACAAGGAAAAACAAAGTTCCTTCAGAGTAAGGGGACACATACTTTTCCTGTGTGTACAGTCAGACTTCTGCAAGCCAGCCCATCAACATCTGTTCCCAGTGTGACTTTGCATTTTGATATATTTGATGATACATTTTTGTCGTGGCTTAACCCCAGCCAGCAACTAAGCACCACGCAGCTGCTCATTCACTCCCCCCCGACCCAGTGGGATGGGGGAGAGAATTGGGGAAAAAAACCAGTAAGACTCGTGGGTCGAGATAAAGACAGTTTAATATGACAGAAAGGAAGAAAATAATAATGATAATACTACTAACAAAATTACAATAATAAAAGAATTGGAATATACAAAACAAGTGATGCACAATGCAGTTGCTCACCACTTGCCAACCAATGGCCAGTTAGTTCCCAGGCAGTGATCCCCCCAGGCCAACTCCCCCCAGCTTATATATTGGGCATGACATCACATGGTATGGAATACCCTGTTGGCCACTCTGGGTCAGCTGTCCTGGCTGTGTCCCCTCCCAGCTTCTTGTGCCCCTCCAGCCTTCTTGCTGGCTGGGCATCAGAAGCTGAAAAAGCCTTGACTTGGTATAAACCCTACTTAGCGACAACTGAAAACATCAGTGTGTTATCAACATCCTTCTCATACTTAATCCAAGACATAACACTATACCAGCTACTAGGAATGAAATTAACTCTATCCCAGCTTAAACCAGGACAGCTTTGAAAGATACAGCTATACCAGGCCAGACCATGATGACGAGTTTACTAGTTTATTAATTTGCACAATTGAAAGGAAAAGAAATAAAAGCAGGCAGATTAATCAACACATGAACTGCAGACACTGCTAGCTCATCTCTCTTGGAACTTTTTAGTAAGAATGCCTCTGCATGCAACTGCTGTGTGCTATAAACCAGAAATATTCTGAGGCTTTACCTGAATGACCAACAGATACAATAAACTGACATCGCTCCCATTCCCTGAGCTCAGTTTTGTAAGTCATTTCCTTTCAATGTTAAATTTTAGAACGTTTTGGTTTTGAACCCAAACCTACGCAACTAAACATAGACCAATTTTAGCTTTTAACAGGTAAAAGTAGAAGACAGCTATGTAAAACCTCCCTATTTCAATTGACTTCTAAAAAACTGCCTGACATAATGGGCAGGCCACCAAGTATTTTACAAGTTCCCAGCTTAGCCTGCTTCCATCATTTCAGAGCATAAATTTAAGAGCAAAGCATTGTAGAGTTTTTTCTAACTTCCCATTACAGTTATGCTATATGCACTGTCTTGCAGTCCCCTCCACAGACACGTTTATCAGCAGCTCTCAGAGATCTGCATGCTGGATAGATTGACTGCATACACTACACATTTAATTTTCCACCCAATATTAAGTGCACATCAGAATGCATTAGAGACAGTATGCTAAAGATTTCTGAACACCTATTTGACAAGCCATATGTTAATTGCCCAAAGGTCAGAGTAACTATTTTGGAAAAACATAGCTCCCTCTTTAAATGAGTAACAGCTAAGCAAAGCAATACAATTATGAAATAAGGGCATCATTTCCAAACAATCTGTATCTTGTGCATGAAATGAATACAAAAGATTGATGAGATTTTGTGCATAATTTCTCACAATTCCAAAACATTGCCTTTTAAAAGTTAGCAGTAATTCTTAAAACATGCACTAAAAGAACATATGCCACCATATTTCCAACATTTGGGAGCGCATGTGCTACAATAACAACACTCCTTCACTATTAAATGCCAAAGGCTGTTTAGTGATAAATACAAATAAAAGCCACTAATTGCAGTAGGAACAGTGAGTTATGTTCACAGAGAGACACGTGACATTGAAAAATATTACATGTAATTTACAATAAGTGCAAGAAGAAAACAATATTTCATTATAGGCCAGTAAAGGCTAAATTCAAAGCTCGCTCAGGGCCACAGCCAGTTGAGTTCGAAAGTCTCTAGGGACGGAGATCCAACACCCTCTCTGGGAAACCTGTTCCAGTGCCTGACTGCTCCCATACCCAGCAGGAATCGCCCTTGCTGCAAGTGTACACTGCTGCCCGTTGTCCTTTTGCTGTACACATATCTCAGAAAAGTTTGCCTCTTTTCTCGATAGCCCTCCATAAGAAAGCCAAAGAATGCAAGGAGATCCCACCCTGTACTATAACCTTCCCGCTTTCCCCTGAGCAGGATGAACATACCCAGCTCACTCGGCCTCTCCTCATGGGCCAGTGTTGCAGCCCTCTTACCATCTTAACAGCCACAGAATCCCTCCTTGATAGTTGAGGTTGGAAGGGATCTCTCCTCCTCTCCCATATATTCTGTCTTTCTGGAGAATGACTTTAAAAGATCTTAATTTTTGTCATTAATACAATGGCAAAAATGTTGAAGTCTTCAGGTGGCTTCTGGGAATCACCCCATCCTCTCTCTTCTAGGTGATTCACTACCAGTTCTTAAATCATACACCAAAGTGTGAAGTCTGTACCTCTAATCCTCCCAGTCACCTTGCAGCACTAAAAACGTGAAGGACAGAAAAACGCAAGGGAAGTATCACCTCATACATGTCACCTGCCTGAGTCTGCTGACAGTCTGAAACAATATTTGCATACCATGAAGGGTCTAATTGATTTCAGGGGGTTGCTAAAGTTGACCTTTAAGGATGACCATTTAAATGCCAGTGTAACTAATTATTTACAGCTGATTATCAACCACTATAGCCAACTGGTGTTAGCTAACAGTGAAAAAAAAACTCTCCAGGTGACCCATGACAATTTTGTATTTATATGGACTGAAAAAAAGAAACTCAAAAGCCGCTCGTTTTCTTCCTGACAAATTTTACAGTGCAGTTGAGCTTTGGTAGTACAAAGAAAAAAGAGAACAGCACAATCAAAACAAATTCTAATCATCAATTATACATAGAGCATTCTGAGTTGAATTCAAATCTCTCAGTTTTTTTAGTACCACTTATTTACTGTGGGAGTTTCTTTTCCCTCTCCTTTTTGTGCTTAATCTGGAAGATTTTCATTAGTAAAACATTAATTTTTTATGCTCTATTTTCTGCATTCTTCTCTTATGTTTTAGTTTCATTTAAGACGAGCAGGATCTACAATTACCCTCCAGCTTTTTAAACCCTCATATAATAGGTTATAAGCAACACATTCATTATCATCATCTAGATAATTAGAATGTCTGTCTGTAAATATAAAAGCAGAAAAAGTTACCTCAGAAGAGCACTCTCCAAGGAGGGGACACTTCAGAGTTCATGGGTTTTGAAACTAAGCTCATGTTTTACTAAGCAGATATGAAAATCATTTTCAGAACTTATTTTTACAGAATTCATATGGTGTAGAATGCACTTACAGAGAAGCTGCTCTGAAAGCCTTTTGTCTGAAAAGGGCCCCTATGGAAAAAGCTCTTTGATTGCCTTGGACGAGATGACGTTAAAAAAAAAATAATTGTGAATGTCAGGAAGCACAAAGTTAATATAGAACTAAATTACTTAAACACAATGCAGTCAGTTTTTATTCAGGAGCAAACCCAGCTATTTTCAGGCAAGTTTTCCCACAGCCACAAAAGATTAGAGATGCAGGAGCTGAGTCAAGACTTACAACCATGTGCTGTCCTCGACTTGTAAAGGCAAAGCAGGTATTGCATACCTCATGCATGTGCTATATTGTCTTCAGAGAAACTGAAGCTCAGTGCAGAGGAGGGAGCAGGAAGGAATCCAAGTTCTAAACAGGCCAAAATCCTTGACTTAACTTCACTATTTCTGAAGTATTTACCTCGCTGCAAATCTTTACCTGCACATGGTTGTTGAGATGTGAACGTTTACATCATTGACAGTCCAAAATACTTTTGTCTACATTGTGATTATCAACATGAAATGTATCTGATTTTATAAGGCACTGTACAGACAGAATCATAGTCGATTCGGCTACACAGGAAACATGGCAATCCTCATCCCTGTTAGTTATACCAGTATCATAGTGGTTAATCCAGCATTAGCAACTCCAGTTGATGAAGCCACATCATCTGGCAGACATGGTGCTGTACTGGCTCAGCTGATTTCACATTGCTATAGGAACAGTATGCCAGTTCATAGCTTCCCAGATGAGTTCAATTGTGCTCAATTTGTAGTGGAAGCAGACTAAAGAAACTAGTGATACAAAGTTTATGAGGTTGCACTGTTTAGAACCCCTTTGCATTTATCTGGGAATACTGCAGAAGGGAGGATTCATTCTGTTCCTGACCTAACACAGGAACACATGTTCCTAAGGCATCTGACCAAGACAATGGAAAAACTCCAGTTAACTTCAATATTGCAAAATCAAATCCTTAATTCATCAGCTTGCTAACTTGCCAAAGCTCAGCTGTCTGTGATGTCTATGCAGATGAAAGCAGTCAGATAAGTGAATGCAAAGAAGTAAAATTACTCGCCTGCAGATGAAAGATTGTAGAAGATTTTATTCATCCTTCTTGATTTTTCCTATTACTTAACTGCAGAGACATAAATTAACATTTGACTCTCCTGCTTTGTGCAACTCGTCTGTAGCACAAAAGTCAAACTCCTAGTTTCCACCTCAGAGAATCAGATCTGAAGTCTGTCCGAAAAGAATGTGCCTCCAATATGTTCTTTACTAGCCTAAGCTCCAGCTGACTCCAAGCTCTTTTCATGCTTTTTTAAGAAAGTCTGAAAAGGTTTTGACATCATCATAATCATGAAATATTTCAATCCCCCTAAGCAAAAAAACAACAACAACAAAAAAAGACTCAGTTTTGCTGAGTAAAACATACACACTTCTGCTGGCATGTTCTTTAAATTGACTATTCAAGATGTAAATCTGCATCTCTTGGACTGAATGCTTGGCCTAAGCGTCAATACACACAGATTCTTTGCCCTGCAAGGTAACTCACTTTGTTTCTTTTGCCGACATCCTGCCACTTGTAGATTCCTTTTCTGATTTGAGATAAATGAAAAATTGAACAAGCCAGTATGCTCCCACAGGAAAACACCGAAGAGACCTCAGGATTTTCCACCATTGACCATTGGCAGTACTTTTGAAAGCAAAATAGTAAACCAACAATCTTTTACACGCCAGAACTAAAATCCAATAACCTCAGATCTTCCCAGAGATCTGGTTTTCAGCTACTGTTTAAACTCAGAGTGGGACCAAGCTGAAGTTTCAGAAATGAATGCCACTTCTGAGCGAGCATCCTGACTGACGATGGCACTCGTAGCGGACTGTATATGCTCAAACTTCAGGGTAAGTTTTGGTGAGTATTGGAACAGTTTGACGGTCTTGCATGTGTAGGCTCTAGTTAGAGCAGGGGCTCTAACCTTTAAGCTCTTCTTGCTCACTTGTTTGTGGGAAATAGCCCAACAAACTTATGATGCTAAAAAAGAAATCCAAATTTTTCAAGACTGCTTGAGAAAGAAGACTGTATGCACCCATATTTTTTTGCATGCTTATTCCCATAAAACCCAGGGGGTTTGCATGCTTATTCACAATATTGACTGTCAATGGTACTTGGTTAAAATGATTATTGCACGCAGCATGGCTAACTTTTAAATGTAAATTTTATGCAAATATATGCAATGCCATCTTTAATGCAGATGTAGCAAAAAGTATTAAGATGTGTAGGGCCTAATTAGGTCCTACATCAAAAACTATATATGAAAACTTGACTCCAAAGTCTCAGCAAAATAAATTTGAGCTAGAAGTCCTGGTGTACACTCCTAGGGAAGCAGGGGGAGTAACTCTCTCTGCGATGTCTGAAAGCTGAAGAATGCAATGAACTCCAATGAATGTTTTGTCTGTTCTTTCTTCAAAAGCACTTTCCTTTTAAGCAAGATGCTGATATAAAGGCACGGCTGTTTCATTCTCTCCTATCTCTTGATATTTAAAATGACGAAAGAAAGCCTTCATTTGTTATCCAGACTGTATATGAATGTCAGGAGTAGGGACACAAAAATTCCTGGGCAATGTAAGGCTCAGCCTAAATAGAGGGGAAGGGGGGTGGGGGGTGGGAAAGCATGACTTACCTTTTCTAAGCCGGGGGCTGCTCAGCACTGGCCCTGCCAGTGGGACTTAGATTACTGAATTCATTGGAATAGAAAAGCACTTGCACATAGCAGACTCCAGAGACAATAATCAGCCTTAGGGACTTGCATTATTAATATACTGAAATAAATGAGGCAGTTGACAGCCTACAGTCGCTGATCAGGTATATAGCACTGAATGGGATTTCCCCCACATACACACACTTCTGTGCTTGCAACTGGTAAAGTCCATGGAGGGCAAGGACTGCATAGAGCCTGTATATGTAGACTTCAAATAGAAAGGAAATCCATCTTGCATCAGGTCAAAAAAAGAAAAAAAAAAAAAAAGGAAAAAAAAGAAAAAAGGCCAAGGAAGACAGACTTATTCCAAGAAGGGTACCAGTCTGAGTGCTGACTTGAATTCAAGACAAGTCTAGCATCAGAGAGACCAGAGAAAAATCTGACCACATCCCCTTCCTGGAAAGGAAGCAAGTTTAAACTCTAGTTGCTCATGAGCAGCTATGGAAAAGTAATAAAACCCACTCCACCCTCCAGAGGTACTTGGAGAAAAGGACATACAACTCTCCAGTAAATGCATAACCCCTTTTAAGGAAGGAGCTAATACCTTCCCTTCCTACCTCAATATGTACAAGCCTAGAGATGTTCCTTGGCCAACTACAAGCCAGGTGTTTTCTCATATCTTTTCTCCACCCTGCTGTCTCCTCTTTTCCAATACACACCTGAAATTCTCCATTTAGCTGGTCTGCTTGGAGGCAGCTACCAACCCCACCCCACAGCTGCCCACAACCATGCCTTTTCCCAAGTCACACAACGGGGCTGCAATAATTTGGATATTCAAGTGGACTACAAATCTGCAGAAAATGTGATGCTGCTTGCTTCGTATCTTTAGTGGCAGCCCAATTTCTTTGAAGAAAGATGCTGCAAAATTATTCACTGTGAAATATAAAGCTTGCTTTTCATTTTAATTTTGTTCCATTTCTATCTCTGTATTTCCCTTATATCTATTTTTCCAGCATTATGAGAAAAAAAAAAAATCTGAGGCACCACGTCAGCCCAAACCAAGCCAGACATAACATCCTGCATATGCTGCCCAGGGTATTATAAAAAATGCCTTTCATTTCTCTCCCCCCCAGCCCTCGTCGCAAGGCCCGTTCCCCTCTGCTGCCCATGAGCCAGCAGCGCTTTCCAGCAGGCTGCACACTGGAATTCCTCTGCTCTCGCATTCCTACAGACGCAAACATAGTTTACTGCTCTCGGAGTAAGACGGACTCAGCAAATCTATTCTTTCCATCTTCCAAAAAAACAGGGTGGGGGTTAATACTGGCCACAGTTCAATTTTTCCAGCTTTAAAAGACACCAGCAAACCCTCTTCAAATCCTGTCTAGGCATTGCATCACCAACAGTGAAGTCAAGCAGCTCACTGCTACATACCATGCCACCAGATAAAAGAATATCGGGGAAGGCTGTAATTATGAGATCCCTAGAAACAATGCTAAGGATATAAATGAAAGCAAAGCTGCCCAAGTGTTCATTTTATTAGTGCACAGGACTGACAGAGGGGAGAAGAGAGCAGAGTAGCTTCAGAAAGGGAATCTTCAGGATATTGGCACCTTTCAGCACAGGCATCGCAGCCGCACAGGCTCTCTGCTGCCTTTGTGCAGATGATTTGCCATTCCTGCATTCTTGCCGACACTGCACCTCTGTTCTGAGGCTCGTATTTGAATTAACCAGGCCCAGAGGATAAAACTTTCAAATTAAACACATTCCTACAGGATTTCAGGCTCATTGTGTATGCACCAAGGAAACATAACATCCTAAAAATAATACATATACAGAAAGAAAGCACATTTTGCAGGCATATTAAAGTGGAATATGAATTATAAGCAAGCTCATGGGAGAAGACGTTAGATTCCATGCAAAAAGGAGCTTTTGTAAATAACATCATTCTTTGTAAGCTATCACAATTATCGTTTGCCATTTAATTTTGCCTCCATCATTGTTGAAATCGTCCACTTTTTTCCCCCTACTGAATTGTAAAGCCCCAGATTTTACAGAGTTTAAGCTAACAGTTGTGTAGATTACTAATCATGAGCTAGAAGTCAATTTATATTCATTTCTGTAGATGCTATTTCATGTTTGCTGTTTAGACACGTATCTCACCAAGTTGCCGTCATTAGAGTACAATACTCAGAAAACGTTAAAGCTTTTGGTAAGATTTAATCAGTGTCAATGCTCCAAGTTTGTGTGTACCGAATTGCATTGAAATCTTAACACCAAAGACTCATCACATTAAAAATATTCAAATATTGTACTAGTGCTCAGTAGTGATTCAGAAAGCTTCAGCAATGGCAACATCTGTTTAGTTTAGAATCTTAAAGCAAAAACTTCAGCATTATTTTTGTGGGGCTTAGCCTTTTAGACACAGATTCACAGGGTCCCGGTATTTCAGATTACTAAATATGACAGAATATTTTAAGGGCTTTGCACATTAAGCCCAATAAAAAATTCAAAATCACTCACTAGAATTAGTAATTTAGCCCCAAGCTAATCAGAGATGTTATTCCAGTAGAACCAAAGTCTTCCAGTTGGCCCTCAGCTTAATTTCACTGATTAAAAAAAATTAGTACAAGTCAGTTTGCTTTGCTACAGTGCCTTTACAAGCTAGCTGAAGCTAGTACAGAGAAACTACAATTTGAAAAAAAGTATTTTGAGCATCTGAGAAGCACTTTTTCCTCTCATCTCTCATATTAACTTATGACTGGCTTTAAACTCAAGTTTGAAATTAATCAGAAGATGGTGAATGGGAGGCTCTTAGTGGTTAGAGCCCTCATTTGAAGGCTTCTACTCCCAGCCCCATCAAGACAAACTTTCTCTTGCAAGTTACCCCTCCAGGAAGAGCAAGTCAGGAGTTCAAGCTTATGCACTTACACCAGTGGTCTAATTTTCAGAAGCATCAGACAACTCAGGACACACAATCAAATCCTCAAAAGCTGAGTGAAATTCTGGTGCTTTAGTAATTCCTGCCTATATTTTGAAGTTATTAAAATGCATCACTCTATGTACAAGAAGCATTCATATGCTAGGACAAGTAACAGTCATTATGTAAAATAAATAAATGTAATATTATAACATCAATAGGTGAAAAATAGCGTAATCCCTTTCCGGTCAAATGTAGCCAACTTTTTCCAAAGGTCATTGTTTCACCCAATCTGTGTTTAAAGGGCTTTATGAGGAGTGCCTTACAGTGGACCACAGTTCCTGCATCAGAGACTCAATGTCCCTCAAGACTCAGAGCATTTCAGGCAGCAGAAGGATGAGAGACANTTAGAGAGATCCATTAAAAAAAACCCAAACAAACAAACAAACACCAAAAAAAAGGAGGTAGAGTGGTGTCACTCACAGGCAGAACTTCTTTTCTGAACATACCGTACTTTCAGCCCAGCTAGTTAACAGGAACAGACCCATAGTGAAAGACACATGCAAACCCCTAACAGAGATCCAAAATTTACACTAGGCTGTATGCAGTGAAGTATAATCTATTCACACTGGAGCTGTACATGTGTGAATAAAGTCTCTCTAACCACAGTTAATGACCAACATTTTTGTATTTCTCTCAAGGATCATAAATATTTTTTCCAGTGTTTAAACATGGGTATTGATTCGACTGTTTTTAAGCTTTGGCCAGAAGAACCACTTCTTCACTGACACAGAGCTACAGGAAGAGAATTATTATCTGACTAGCTGCTTCCAAATTTTTCTCTTTACCTTATGCAGTAACTTACATAAAATAGACTGTTTCAGGTATCACACAGGTTCTCAGACTCCAAGTATCTCATACCAAAGAAGAATCATTAATTAAAGAAGTAATTAGGGAAATATATATCTCTAACCATAGAACCCAGACAATGATCTCTACAGCGCTTCGCATCTTACCAATTGCGCATAACCCTTTATAAACTAGCAAAAATAAGAAACGGAAAAGGATCTCAAGCAAATACTATAGCAACACCCAAGAGTTAAATACTACAGCAGACACTTTTATTTATTCTGTATCTAGAGCTTGGCAATACTGAATCTGTGAATAGGCAACAGAAGCACTTAATATGCTCTGCAACTCATAAACCTTGGACTAACGATATTGCATTCTCTCAAAGAACTCGATGCCCTAGAAATCAAGGCAAAACACCATTAAGAAAATCACTTCCTATTATGGCACCATCTGCAGTGAGGACCCAGCAATGCAATGCCTCCCCCCCGCCTCCCCCTGAAGTCTGAGAAAACAAAATGCAAGCAGTGGCATGGCCTAACATGATACCTTTTCTACAAGCAGCTGTATTTGACTGCAGGACAAGGTAGGGATGCAGTATAATACACAAGCCAAATGGAAGGACATTTACCAAGCCTTACAAGAGAGTTCTAGTGACAACTCATCGTACACAAATAAATTCAAGCCGTAGTCAGTGTGCTGTAAGCCCACAAACAAAGCCTTGCAATTAGTCCATTTAGATCTAAGTCCTCAGCACACTCAGCATACATTAAAAAATGTAAAACCCTCACACAAGAGGTGCTTGGTCTTTGCAGACAGACCTTACAGCCATCTGATCTGAGTTACTGCACACCGATGCGCTGGCGTAGGACTGCGAGACGTCTGATCCAGAACAGGTTTTTGCAAACGTAGTCAATCTGGGCTCATATGCAGGCATCACACCGCAGTGCCTTTCCTCTAGAAATGAGGAACTTCTGTAACGCAATGTATTGCACTACTACTCTATCTTTGGCTTAGAGGCAGCCTATTATATCTATTTTTCTAAGCAATGCATTGTTTTGATGTTGATATCCCTATCCTTATTGTGCACTTTCCGATGTATGCCAAAACCAGCATTTTCTTTATGTTCTCACTGAAAGAAACTTGTGCATGCATACACGTGTGCGTGTACGCATGCATTTGTGCACAGTCCTAGAGGAGGTGCAAGGATTTGGAGGGTGGGGCAGCAGGAAGGCACAGAATTTGACTTGCCAAGTGTAACACAACCATATTGCCAATGTTTGGTTTTGCTTTTTAACTCAAGGATCAAGAAGTACCACACACCAGCTGATACCTATAACTTATGGATAACTTAAGGACACATAAAAAAACATGAACACTAACAGCAATCAAATAGATGAGCTTGAATATACACAAATCACTGACGGAAGATCCTGAATAATAACTCAGTTCTCTTTCTTAAAGGCAGATCTTTAATTCTTAAGGTTTGAGTAAATAACTGGAGCAATAGTAAAGCTGGAAAGCTCTAATCCTATCCATAATTCAAGGCAGATTTTGGACCAATGTCCTGATGAGTCCACGTAGCAGCCCTGCAACCACAAAACAGACCTTTACTAGCTACCTGCTCAAGGAACATACTCCGCATCGTGATACAAAATTTAACAGTTCCCAAGGTCAGACTCAGGGGTTTGTTCTGAGCGGTTTCTGTCTTCCCAATCACACAAAACTGTGAACATAACTTAGCATAACCAGATTCTTCCCGGGCAATGTCCTTTAGTCCTAAAAAAACAATGCTGCAGTGAGTGAAACCAGAAAAGAAAAAAAAAAAACCAAAAAAACCACAACAAAACCCCCCACCAAAATCAACAAAAACCCCCACTCAAAACCAAACAAACAGCACACAAAAAAACCCCAAGCTAGAGCATTTCTTTGGCATTTTCCTTTCCTGGCAAGGAAGAAATTCAAGTAACCCAGAAGGAGCATCCAGATTTGAAGTCAATATTGCACCAGAACATATGAAAACACCAATGCAGAAAAGCACAATGCCTAGATTACTAAAGGAAAACGATTATTTATGGGGCACAATAGCAAGGAAAGATTTTTTTTTTTTTTATGCTCTTAGTGACTACTGTTGGCAGCGTCCCCCCCTTCCCCCTCAGTCTCTATCCTAGGAAGCCTGCTTGCATACTTATTGCATCTGCTTCTCATTTAATGACCATTGTTTTGGTCTGTCAGAACTACTACAACAAGTATCCAAATCTGCAAGATTAGGCAAATATTTTGACAATGTTATGTGTCTCATTTTCTGGAGAGAAAGAATAAAGAGGATTTTCACTTTTCACATAACTTCACTGGAGCTCTTAATCAAAATGCTACAGAGAATCAAATAGCAGATTGAACATACTTCTAGTGACAAAATAAAGCATGCCATTTTGTTTCCCAGAGCTTGCCAATTCTCTACACATTGCTATCAAACAAACCCAAACACAGGACTTTAAAATATCATTCACATCACTTGGCAGCTGTTTCTAAGCTGAAAAACCAACAGACCCAGGGAACAGTAAATGACAACTAAATGGTAATGTGGGCTATCAAGAGGCTCAGGGGCAAGGGGGGGAATTGCAAAATGGATGGACCCAGCCCTAGGTTTTTAACCTGACAGTGCTGGTTATCCTCTCCATTGAGGCTTTTGTTTGACTCACTGCAATAGCAAATATTCGTAAAATGTAAATTCATATTGAGATGCTAAACCTCAAGTCTCATGCCAAAGCTAAGATTCAAACTCGGACTTGGCATACACCTTAAAGGTAAACACAAACAGCCCCAACTTAAATCATTATTGGCTGTAAATCGGTGCTGCAATCAAGCAGAGCTACACCAATTTCTATATTGCTAGAGAATCTAGACTCTAGAAAGCGTATTGAGAAGCCAACAACAGCGGCTGTTTGGCAGTGAAAGAGAGCTCACTTAACATACTCGTTTCTAAGCAGGAAAGTGAATGCTCTCAACAGGGATGAAAACCGGGCTATGAGTTTTACGAGGACTTGCTGTCTCACAAGTCTTACTCACATTTCTTTCAGCTTTTCAAGGGCTTCTTTACTCACTTGTCACTCCAAGGCCTACTTCTTCTGTAGCTCTGAGTTTAGGCCAGCCAATGCAGTCAACGAGTTAAGTATCCAAAATGGCAAATAAAGAGAATTCCTCTGCGTTGTTGCCTATGATAGGCTACTTGCTATGCTGTCAGGGAAAAGAAACCACTTGGGCAAGGTAACCTCGGGGTCTCTGTACGAAACGTCCTATTAAGGATCCAAATACCAGAGTAAACTTGTTAAGCTATGAATTTGCTTCCAAAGACCTTATCTGGTAAATAAAGAGACAAGCAGAAGAGGTCTTTTTCATGTCTAATTTCAGAACCACCTCTGTTCAGCTTCTAAATCCCCCTACTCCTCTTCAGGCAGGGAAATAATTATTTATTGTAAGGAGATTGCTTAGCTTGGTACTTACCACATTTTCTCAATCAACTGACAGATATTTTAGACATATATGAAAAAAACTTCTTTGTTCTGAACACTTCATCTTAATTAGCACATGGCCAGCCATACCAGAATAACATACAACTTCCTTTTGTACTTTTTTTTACACCTTTCCATCTTTATTACAACAGAGCTTTTAATTAAAAGCCAAGCTTGGTCAAACTTACCTACCCATGGAAAGCAAAAATTAACTTTAAAAACAATAACTGTATTTTTCACCTTGGATCGTTGGTAACGTCTCAACAGCAGCCCAGGAAGCACACACTGACCACAACACCCAACAGCCAGAACCACTTGCACCAGCAAGAACCTGAGTGCAATCCCAGTGAGGACAAAAATTGACTCAATCACTGTCATCACTAGCCAGTCAGTCATTGGCTCCACCAGCCACCCTTCCACCACACCTCCTCTGTGGAATGGTAGGGTCAAGAGAGACTGTTTCGACATTTAGAAACGATTTCTACACCAAATCTCTTGCTATGCCAGGCTCCGAGGAGACACTGGAATTCACATCGGTGCCTATGCACATCACAGACAGAAATTGGCGTAAATCTGCAGCAACTCTTAACACCTACAAGGAAGAAAACATAGTCTTCTGACCAACTGTCATAACCTTAAAGCTTCAGAAATTATATATGTGTTCAGGCAGTCTGTAGGAGCCAGGACTGCTAAAGCAGCTGGAAACTCACAGCAACACTCATTCCCCTCATGCTATGCGGCCAACACAGCTACAGCAACCTCTCCGCCGCAGATAACCTACAGTTTCAGTTTATAGGCTGGGGTTTTTTGTTGTTGGGGTTTTTGTTTGATGAGGGGGTTGTTTTTTGTTTGTTTGTGGTGGTGGTTTTTTTAAAGAGATGGACAAAGGTTCTTTGGGTTTCTTTGCACCTTCCTTTCACATGCAATGATAATCGTGTCATGGTTACAGATCAAATGAGTAGATGCTGTAGCAGCACTAAAAGTCTTTTCTGATCTCAGACCTCCCTTTCCTACTTTCCTTAACTTCTACTGATATCACTGTGTTACTGCAATGCAAGACCAGAAAAGTCAGAGATGATTCAGTCTCAGATCTGGCTCACCCTCTCTTTCACACCATGCCCTTCTGCTACTATAACGCAGACAGAATGATAAAATAACCAAAGCTGACCTCTTCCAGTATAAACACTCCTTCTGTTTGGCTGGCTTCCCTGCAAAACAATTATTTCTTTGATTTCACTGAATCCTGCATCACCATCATGGTTGTCTTTCAACTGCATTTGACTCTTATCTGTCCATCTCCATTGTTTTTCTGCACAGGATTTTAATGATTTCTTCAAAGAACTCTGGCAGGCGTAACAATCTTTCCCTTCCTTTCAATCTGACACATCCGTAATGTCATCCTCCTTCTCTACCAAAGATAAATTACATGTTAAACTTTTTTTCTTCCTCCAATACATCTATTTTCCCCAGGGCAATGCTTGATCACTTTATCTTTCTAGTGCCCAGTATCTTTCCTTCCTGCCTACTTCTACTCCATCATCTCATCTTCTCTTTTGACACTGTTCCAAGTCAAGCCTTAATCTTTTCCACATCAGAAATACTGACCTAACTCACTACCATCACCTTAATGTCCTCTCTAAGCTCGCAGATGTTTTAGTGCTAAGAACTCTTGTCCACGTGCAGTACGGGAACTCTAAAACAAATTCTCTCTCTCTCTCTCACATGGACAGAGTCTGGTATCAGCGCACACTCTGACCCATAACACAGAATCAATACTTTGCAGTTACTCTTCTCAAACTGCCAGCCATCTTTAGTGTAGCCAAGTGTGCTCCTTTTGTTTCAGTAACATCCTTGCTTTAGCTCCCAGATTTGTTTTTCACTCATGCTTTTTCCTTCTTCAACACTCATTTATATTCTTTTGAGATCTCCCCTCTTTCCACATGCTTACACAGGACTTGTCATTTAATTCACAACATAAATTTAGCCACCAGCTCTACCAATTTCATAATACTGTCTCCATCCATCCTACTCTCTCTCTGCTTGTGGATATATCGCCACAAATTCATATCTCAATCTCCCCTTGCCAGCCATTCCCATTGTTTCCTTACATAGTTCACTATAGACAAACATCGCACTCGTATCTCACACTGCAAATGGTAACACGGTAACGTGGCATCTTATTTCACTTAACCTGGATATCAGAACGTTAAAAAGGCTTGTGTCTAAATCCTGCAAGTATCTACTCATGGCATCATTAACATATGGCCTTCTCTATTTACATAAACAATGCTCACACCCAGAAGGAAGATAGGCCAGTGTGTGAATGTGCTGAAGTTGCTGGAATAGCTCAAAAAAATAATTTGATTTCTACAAACCAAAAAGTCACAGAAGCTGTCCCTTAATAGTGACCAAGTGTTTTTCACAAGTCAGAAAACAGACTCCCTGCCAGGTCAGCTGCCTGCAGCCATACAGAACACGCCGTACCAGTGTTTTCCCATGCCTGTTCAGAATCGGTTACAGGAGGAGAAAAAAAAAGCTAAAAAATTCTAAACAAATAGAGCTAAACAAATTCCTAAAAAGGTGGTAAGTCACTAGCATTGAGGGAACCTCTAAACCATAATATACTGTAACTGAAATTCCAGCCACATCAAATCATCATGCGTTGTGTCAATAGATTCCACAAGCCCTAAATTCCATTTTTTGATTCTGTGTCTTACCTAGCACTTCGACCTGTACCTGACAGTCTGCCTCATCTAGGATAAATGCTCTTACTTTCCTAGCAAGAAGCTGCTGATTTTTGCTTTCCCCATAAATGCTTTCACAGTTTTGGTTACATACTTTTCCTGGAGGCCTTCAACCACAGAGATCTTCCTCTCAGTTTAAACACCGGTAAGAACTGGGAGAGGGAAGGAAAAGAGGAAGGATGGTGTGTCAGATTGCTTTTCACCAAACTGACTTCAACACTGGGACATGTCACAGTTCATTCCCAGCTTTTCCTCAAGTAATTGTTACTTTATACCTTCCCTTTATACTACCTTAAAAATACACCTCCTTAAACAATCACCATTCCCCTCTGGGATTAATCTCATAAATTTCACCTCCATTTTCCTCATCTCACTTATGCTCGGGACTTGTGTTAAATAAGGTGGGTTTTTTAAAATGTTATATATTTATGAATGCACTTTTTCAGAGCATGTTTTCAAACACGTTATAGAGATGG
Source organism: Pandion haliaetus (assembly GCA_013401275.1). Classification (NCBI taxonomy): domain Eukaryota; kingdom Metazoa; phylum Chordata; class Aves; order Accipitriformes; family Pandionidae; genus Pandion; species Pandion haliaetus. The sequence goes on along the minus strand of VYZV01025142.1, from coordinate 63,061 downwards.
GCAAGCATTATTATCCTCATGCTACAAGCCATATAACTGCAACACAGACAATTAAAACCACCAACACAAGATTGAGCAAAACCAGCAATGAACAAAGTTGTCCCTGAATTCTCTGGCTTTTAATTGATTAATCACTTAGATGCAGAAATCCCTACTGACTTACTGTGCATATACAAGTAAATTAATGATTTTTCACGCGGACTACAGCAAACACAGGTTGTAAAATCACAATCCAACTTTTACACTGCAACACTGCTGTCATCAAGAGCACTCCTGCCGTTTTGAACTAATTTTATAGCATGAAACCAATCCACAGTATAACAAAAACTTTCTAAAATGTTTCTGAGTGTTCCTTTATTTTTAGGCTTCTGGGTAGAGTTGACCATTTGCAGATTGTTCCTGACAAAAATCGAGCATGCTACGGACAACAGAAGCTTCAAAGCTTTGCTGTAGCTTGTAAAAGGGGGAAAAAAAAGTGTGGCAGCAGTCTCAAAGCATCTATTTCCCAGAACTTGTTTTTCTGACTAAAGAATATGTGGACTTGGTCAGCCACAGGATATTAATTTCTATCTCTCAGGGACTGGGAAGGCATAATGATAGCTCCATAATGTGTGCTAGAAACACATAATGCAGCTTTCGCTGCAGCTTTTCTTCCCATGCCAGTCCTGCTGCATGTTATCCTTCTATGGCCAACTTAGAGCATTTCTCCTGAAAGAGCTTCTCTTTTCAGTGCCCTAGGGTCTTGTTTCCTATTAAAGGGGATTTCGCCTGAATGGTTTTAAAGATACCCTACAGAAGGGCTTCACTTTGAAAAGACCACATGGATGCACCCACGTTCACTTGTGTAGTTTTGGAACCACCAGCATTAAGGAAGTCTGTCTTTATTTATGTTGAGATTTCCACCATTAGTATTGATCAACTCTGGTATCTAGGACACTAAGTGCCCACTGATGCTCCTCCGATGTTTGGCCATTTTATTTTGTTTGGTCTCAAGTGGATTCTCTCTTATCATTTTGTGGTCTAATCCTACATCCTTCCTCAAGAGGTGGAACAGGAAGCAAATAACTAACAAAATCCAAGTATAAGAAACACTTTTAGTAAAATCTAAGAACTTTTTGAGATTATACATATAATTGCCAGCTGAAGCTTGTAAAGTGCAAGCTAGAACAGCTTTTCTGATGTCAGCAGTTACATACTGACCTTTTGCATCAACCTCTATCTTCATTTCAACATGAATGTAATTTGCACCTGTTTAAAAGGGCTAAGCACAGTAATGGGGTTTTCTCCTGACGACTGGCAGAGGAACCTCACTGCTGTGAGCATGCCCTATTATCTAGCTGACATAGCACCAGTCTAAGACATGGGCCGAG
>VYZV01025142.1:38233-60170 GCA_013401275.1 Pandion haliaetus | reverse complement strand
AAAAAAAAAAAAAAAAAAAAAGACACCAAAACAAAACCCAACATAGACAAGGGACACACACAGGGAAGAGCTACGTTTCCCACTAAGGATGTTTTTATTTTCAGACAGTGATTTTATAAAAGCTCCTTTTCTGCCTGCAAAAATCTCCAGTGCATCACAGCTAGGGAGCCAAACCTGCTTGTGATTATTCTGCTCAAGAGGAAAGAACTGCTCATCTGCATGGCTTCAGAATTTCTGCAGTCCCAGGCTGTGGGCGAGCCTGACGTCAGTCCCAGTGTGAGCCATAAAAATACCCTTCAACAACTAACTCTCTCCTGTGTGGGAAGCCTATAGCATTAATTTAAGCAAGAACCGAAGATTATCCTGGTGTTTCCTTACAATATTTATCATAGAGCCAGAGATGGGACTGAACCCAGGGCAAATGCAAATGTGTCCATCTTAAATACTTCCATGTGATCTCCACATAAAGGACGGTATATTCTAATGGGATGTATGTGTTAGGCTCCCTAAATCTATTCTAGCATCACCATCATCCACTGTCTCAGCATACATGTTCCTGTTACAATGAAGAAGTTTTTTTCTTCACACTGCAAATAAACCTGATATTTATGCAATATTCTGACAATGGGGGGCCCTTGGGAAAAAAAAAAAAAAAAAAAAATCTTCATTTCCTGTTATAGGCAAGACATCCCCAATTCCCTATGTTTAATTCACAGCTCTGAGGTCTATTTTACCAGACTATTCTGATTTTCTAGGAGTATTTTGATGAGGGATCCTGGAAGGAACCTTTATTTTGCTTTTGATAGGTGACTAGAATGAGTTTCAAACAACATTAATAGCAACAATAATAATACCACCACACTCTCTCATAGCTCTTTCCTTACAAATGAAGTTGAAGCCATGCTTTATTTTTTAAACAGCAGCAATCTTTTAAGTAACAGTCACTGCACTTGAAAACACATAATTGCAGCAGCTAAGTATGAATACAACCCATACACAACATACTTAAGCAGGTAAGAGTTGTTCTGTTAAATCTTAACTTCTAAATCATAACCGCTTACTGTAAATTCAAATCCATATTCCATTCTTAGACATATCCCTACTACTCCAATTAAAATCACTGCTAACAAGTCAGTGTGCCTGAAAACTCATGTTGGTTTAGAAAAGTGAATCGGCACATCACAGTTCAATGAATTTACTTTAAAAATAGACACTCATCAATTGCCGAGTATTTTCTGAGTCCTCAGGACTAAAGACGTTCTGATTTTAAAAAACCCTCAAAGTAAACTTGACTTAGATCCACCTACCTCCCTCATACAGTCCATCCTACACTTTGATTTCTACCAGATGAGAAATGAACACAGAAACCACCATATGGCTTGTAAATGGAGTTCCCCCAACTAGTTTCAGAAGTAAATACTCAGAGAATTCCCAGCTCAAAAATACACTTAACTGATTCTCAACTTTGAACACAAGCTTTATATCACTATTCTTCATTTCATGAGTGAAAACAGTTATGCATGTGCTTAAAACATAAGCACCTACTAGAAAGTGCTTTATTTAAATTTGGGATTGTATACTGGATTTCCTGGAATAAATTCCAGAAGGCTGAAATAGAGCTTCACGGGAACTGTGTAACTCAACAGGAAGATTAAAGTATGCGTCTTGTAAAACAACATTTCAAGAAGTTTTGGAAACGTTGTTTCAAATTTTTTTTTCCCCAAGTAAGCAAAATCTTCAGGTTTTCACCTGTACTGCCTTAACAGAAGCAGGCCAGGTTTCTCAGGACAGCTCTAACTTGCATGAGCCTGAGCACACACACCTATCTGTCTTACAACTGAGTCCAGCAATTAAGTGTTAAGAGTGTGCTATAAAAGGCCAGGACATAGTGTCTTTTAGACAGGAATTATTTCAAACTACAATCAAAACTTCAGTTGCTACAAATGCGGTTTAACCTGGGTAGTACACCAGGGTGGCTATGCCACCTAGTGATATTTGTAATGTACTGTTCTCAGCCCAGAGCATGAGGAAGGAAAAGGAAAAGGAAGAGGAGGGAAAACCGGAGTAGATAGGCCTCAGCAAAAGTCAATGCTCGAAAGCGTTCCTTGACTTATTACACAGCCGTTTATGTAATTCACTAAACAGCAAGCAGCAAAAAGGTAAAAAGAGTAGGCAGCAGCCCCTCTCCTCCAGCCTTTGCAGCCACAGAAATAGCCTTTGAGNGCTTTCAAGACAGATGCACACGGCAAATACCAATCACAGAAAAAAGAACAAGGCAGGATCACCAGGGTAGTATCGCCAACTACTTCAGAAGGTGGGTATTACCCCATCAGCTATTTATGACTTGATTTATTCTCCTTATGTGCTGCAGAGTTTCTGTCTTTTACACAGGATGTAGCTACTTTGTGTGAATAAAAGAAAAATCCTCCAAGCTGGAGGATAGTGCCCATCAAAACCACCATCTTTGCTAAGAAAATATCAGCATATTCAGTAGTTCCTTTTGTCCAAAAAGATCCTAAATGAGCTTCCAAGAAAACATAGAGCAATAACCCTATCCGGAACGCATGTGAAAAAATTAACATGCAAAATCTGACAAAATCTGTAATTGCACATCTGAATTACAGATCACTCTGGCTGCGGTAGGAACGCAGTAGTCCTTCACCACAAGAAGACACACCATTCCATGGCAATAGAAACGCAAATACTGCCCAAACCACTCTTTTCCATAGTTCAAGCAAGAGGTGAAAGTTTCTAGGGAAGGTGACCAAGCTCCCAGAAGTCTGAAGAAATAGAGCTGGTGGTCTATTAAAATCTAATGAATTGAAAGAAAAGTATTCCAGTGGTATCACACCTGCTAGCTAGGCCACCCTCTGCACAGGCTGCCCACCTGTTTCCCAAATAACAATTTTAATTCATTAGTTCCCAGCTTCTCCCAGCAGCATGAGAGTTCCCCTATGCAAACATTGACATACCACCTTAACAAGCAAATGTCCGGCAAAACGACAAGATAGAGTGATCTCTGACATCAAGATAATGGGGAAAGAAAAAGAAAGAAACCAAGAACAAAATCTCTTCCTGGCTAGTACGTAGCTGGCACTTCTTGCTTTCTAGTTGCTCAGAATTGCTCTTGGTATGCTCCTTCTCTTATTTTTCCTCTTGGTATGTTCTGGAAACCTCCTGTAGCTCCTACCAGCACCAGGCCAACAGGGAGAAGATGCAGTCCTGTTGACAGCACATCACTGCTTCTCAGGTAAGGTCTTTATGAGTAACTCGCAAGTTTTTCTAGTACAGAGGCTCATCACACAACCTTTTTGTTTGCACAGCTATGACCTAAGTTTATATTGGTACAACTGGTGTTAAGACACTGATAAAAAAAAAACTCATTACCACATATGCCACAATAACAGCGACAGGTTGGACCATGACTTTTAAGAATTAGAACTTGCCAGAGTTTATTACCCTTCAGCCAAACAGTAAAACAGCAATGAAATGCCGTGATACACATTTTAATACATTCTTACAAAGCCTACATCCAATTATTAGAAGTGGCAAGAAAAGGACTTTTAAATGGCCTCATTATCACTTAGTGTACACAGCAACTGTTACAGTTGGAACACTAAAATGAACTCCTTTGTTGAATTACTTCAAACTCTTGGCTAGGTGGATTTAAAATAGCACTCAAGAGTATGCCTAGTACCTCTACTTCTTTATTTGCTCTTAAGTGAAGACAAAACCAGGCAGGTGAATGGAGCAGTCAGTCCTTGTTCTAGTGCTATCAGTAGACTGTAATTGATTTAGAGGGAGATGACCAAAATCGGAGACATCCTGTAACACACCGAATTTAGCCACTGTAGCCCACAGACATTTCTTAAAAATGCCAGGTGGCTTGGGAAGCCAAACTCCATGTCAGGTACACCTGAGGCACTTGGGTCCCTACATACCCACTCCTCCCAGGGACTTGGAGACACCGAAGTCACTGCAGAAAGTGGAACTTTGGAGCCTAAGCTGCTCTGATGTTTACAGCTTTCCTCTATACATCCTTTTCACTTCGGCTCAGCAGCAGTCCAATTTTTAATTTCAGTTCTGCCTCAATTAGAGCCCTTCTTGAAGTTGACCATGACTTCCTAATTGTTTTTTCTGCCCTCAGCTTTCACACACCAATTAGATATGAAGTGCTCTCCAGCTGCACCTTCAGTTCACACACAATTAGGGGATGCACAGAAAAGCAGAGCTGCCTGGTGGCAGAGACATTTCCTGTGTTAAAACAGTAGGAAATGTGGCACATCCTTAAGAACACAGCTTGACAAAGCATGTAATCCCAGCCTCCCCTACGCCACAAATGTGAGGACACTAGAGTGAGTTACCTGACTTCTCACTGCTCACTTGGAATGATTTGGGGGGGTGGGGGGCATCACGCTCAGTAACCAATTACATGACATATTCGAGTTATGCTAGGAGAAGGAGACGGGGAGGGGGGGAGGTTGCCTTCTTTTCTAAGTGCCCTCACTGAGCCTGAAGATTTCATTGTGGTAAGAGAAAACAGAAAACATAATTACTTACTTGGCAATTGTTTTTTAAAAAAATAAATTTAAAACATAACCTGTATCTCCTATTCCTTCAGCATTTGTCCATTCAGAAATCTTTCAAATGCACTATTTGTGGTATGACTGATAAACAAGTGTTTTTCTCCTACTTGAAGAATCTTTTAGAAAAACCTATTTCTTTTTCAAAATAATGTTTGAAATCCAGTACATTTAGCCTCCCCAGCGAAATCTGTTGCATCCACAAAGAAATTAAAGCCCGTTTCCTGCAAACATACAGCATTTCTTCAAAATACAAGTTTTGAAGGGGAGAGGAAGAACCAAGAAAAACAATGTTTCAAAAATACTTTACCCAGGTATTTGTAATCACTCTACAAATCATTCCAGAAATAAGTCCTAAAACCCAGAAGTGAGAACAGATATTCAAAGTCATCCTTACCCTTACAAAATCTCTCACAAAAGGTTTGTATAGAAGTGTTTCTCTCCCTTTAGATTTTTCTGACAGGACTGAACGCAGGCCAAATTAGGGCCTCATGCACAAATGGATAAAGGTATTGTTGGTAGATGTACCACTATTTAAAGTATCCATAGCAATTCCTGAGCTTCTTTCTCCATAGGGAGCGGAGGGTGAAACATTCCCGCATCCACAAGCGCCCTATGTGCACAGTTATCAGGCGCTTGTATAGCTGCAGCGGAAACTTAGAACCAGCCCCTTCTCTTATCCTTCTAAAACCATTCTAGGTGCATCCTTGAAAAGGCATTGACTTTAAAGGTATAAAATTCAACAAGACTTGAAATTAACCTTTTAGTGAATCTTTCACATTCAATGTGAAATAACAGAGCAGGTTGTGATGTGACATTTTTGTAGGTGAAAACATCAAAGGCAGCCCTGCCGCAGACTGATCTACCTTTGAACACCCAAGGGTATCTGAGACTGCCAAGTCTCTGTAGACTAGACAGAGAGAAAGAAAAAAGGAAGAGAAAGAGATCTAAGATATTCCACTATTTAAGGTGAAGTCATTCTAACTAGGATTTAATTCAATCTTTTACACTTTGTTACTGCTGGTGGTTTTTTAATACACAGTCAAAAGAGAAAATCAGGATAAAAGGAAAAGAATATTCTTTCTGACTGTCAGGCCATAATAAGGCATAAATACATGAAAATTTAACTGGCACCACTTATTCTTTCCTTCCTCTTTAGTATTCATGCCTTAGGAATTCCTTTCTATTGGAGTTATGCAATAAACAAACCAAAAAAAAAAAAAAAAAGCAGTATCAGCCTTTGAAAAGGCTGCACAAAAAAGGTAAGTACCTGTCTAACAACTCAGAAACATCTGAATTAATGGACGCTGACAACTCTTGCCCTTCTTCCCAAGCACACACACTGAATGCTCACCTGGTGTTCTGGCTGGGGTCTTGCTGGAGTTATTGAGTCTCTCTTGAAAGCACTCCTAGTAAGATCCACTTCTGACCCTCACTCTGGGCATAACAAGAAACGCCAGCCCAATTTCTGGCTTGCAGCTCCTTCCATGCTAATAGGACACCTTCAGTGCATCTGGCCATGCCAAGCCCCTGATCCACGGAGCTGCGACCAGTGGAGTCGCCAAAAATTCTAATGTATCATCATCAAAATAGTGCATTACTGGATCCTAAAAGGTTACAAAGCTCATAGAGCAATAGGAAAATAAACACCGTTTATTTGAAGGGTTCTGCTTCCTGCTGAGTTCCTTTAATAACTCCTTTTTACCCAGACTCCAGAGAAGTCACCAATATACATAACAAGCATAAGAAAACATGCTTTCTCTTCTCTGGGATAATGCTGCCAAAGGTTTTGATTTTCTCAAGTGCTTTCAATATCGTCTTGAAAAAGTATCAGTGAATCTTGGAGCGAGGATACAAATGCTCAGTGTGATGGAGCAAGAGGTTATTGAATCAAACCATGTAATCCAGTCTGTCCTGTACAAGCCATTCTGTTTCGGGTGCTAGAGCTCATGTTTGGCCCTTTGCTTCAGAGCAAGGCTTTTCTGATGCAACTGCATCACAGACCAGAGCAGCCAGCTAAGAAGGACTCTGAGCTGGTATTCCTGGCTCTGCTTGAGAGCTACAACAGAGGAATCTAGGGCCATCTACATCATCTTTCAGCAATAAGCAATGAAAAAAACTGTACTTTGAGACAGAAAGAGGCTGAATTTGCCAGATATGGCACCTGTTTGGGAAATCAGCGCCTCTTTCTGCTAACAAATCGAGTGCTTTATTTAAGGAAATGGGCTATAGCAAAAAGCTAGACTAGGCCAAGGAAAGAAACAAAGAAAACCAAAATCACAGCCAGAACAGGTTAAAGAGAAGCTCAGAAAATCCACGGCCGACTATACAGGCAAGTGGTAGAACAGGAGATGCAACACCCTACTTCTAAAGTTGAAATGACTGTATCATGTTTATAAAACCTTACCCTCTAACAAACAGCACACTCCCTAAGGAATGACTTCATGCCAGAGTGGTCAACAACAAAACAGGGAGCAGCCCCAAATTTTGTTCTACTGTTTGGGTCACAGACGCCGACTTTCTTTCTGAAGAAAGGTCAGAGGTCTGCACGTGGGCACCAAGGAAACGACAGTCCTCATTTATGACACTTGACCCAGGAATATATGTGATCCAGAAGGCAGATCAACTGACAACAGAGAGGTCTTACCTGCAGAGAGGAACAAGATCAGGACATAACAGATAAACTACCTATGTGTCAATATACAAACCCGGCCTCCTAGAGACAGTGGAATTTGTATCTTACAAATACCAGTGGCATTTTTATGGCTCCTAAGGATGTGAAAGAACATGCCAGAAAGTGGAGGTGGGAGGGGAGAACGTGCTGCTGCCTTCAAGTTATGTACAACCTCTCCACACAGAGCAATCCTGTCTCGACCATGCCTGAACTTCCCTCACAAAACAACATCTTATACAGCCTGCCAGGAGCCTCCACCAGGAACAATCTTTCACCTCCTTCCAGAGCATGTGAAATTAAGCGAACCACTTGAAAAAGTAGAGAATTCTTAAATGGCCTCTTTTCTGAATCAGCTTGAATCTATTTGAACTTTATCTTCAAAAAGATCCTGAGATCTCACATAATGGCAAAAATTATATATATGATACAATTTCTCATGGCTCTTTCACAGTCACTAAGAGACAGAGGAAGAAAGACAACTTGGAAGCGAGCTGAGATATAAAGCCTTAGATGAAGTTGCTAATTCTCACCCAGCTTCCTCCCACACATGGTGGTATCTTGACCTTGATTTCATCTCTATCAATGATAACTTCAGTGCAGCAAAGATTTTTCTGATTATCATTTTTCTCAGAGTCTGTGGTGCCACAGTAGACAACGGGTATGGTTTCATGCATTAAAAATCTGAACTGTTAAGTTTAAGTTCAAAACTGTCAGTTTTTATCCTACTTCAACACAAAATTCTGATATTTCTGAAAAAGTTTTAATTTGATTTGTTCATTGATGCACCTGTGAAGCTTTCAAAGTTATCTTTCTTAAGAGCATGAGCTAGGTATTGACTAAGTGGGTTGAAGCAAAATCAACAAACTCACAGCAGCAGAGCACAGACTCCTGTTTTCACCACCCGTCCTGAATCGCATAGTGAAATGACAGCCAAGGTTCCTACCTTCTACAGTAGTTCTTCCTCTTTTTATTGCACAACAACTGGAATTGCAACTTACTATGCTCCTCAGAACTGCTTTTTCAGCTTTCCTCTTTGGAGGAAGAGCTACTACCAAATTAAAAAAAAAAAAAAAAAAAAAAGCCCCAAAACATAGCAAGCAACAGAATATAGGAGTTTATGACTCAAGCTGCATTTCCAATGAGTCAAAAATTTAGCAGCGTAGCACACCGCAATGTCAACAACTTACCAACACAGGATGATATGATCAAGGATGGAAATTTTCTTAATGTTCTGTTATCTCTTCCTATCACTCTTTGAGGAAGGGCTGTTAAGTTGTTATATATATCTGCATTGTTAAATTCTAAGAGAAAGGGAAACATGAGGCCTGTTGATGTGGCCCAGACCTGAGCTTAAAAGGAGCCCTGGGCCCTTTGGGTGGGGGTGCAGGTGGAGGCCCCAGGTGAGACTGGTCAGGGCAATTAGTGCACTTAGGGCCCTAACAGGGTCTAATAAGCATTGACTGACATAAAAATGTTGGAGGACAGAAACACCAGGGCTTTGCTTCTGATGCCAGAGTAATGCTTAAGCAAAAACTTCTGCAACATGACGTTGAATGTTTGCAAGTCGCTATTGTACTTTTTCCAGAAAGCAGAAACAAAGACTGAAAGAAGGCTTGTGAAAGCATAAAACAGCTTCCTTAATACATACAAGGTCCCTTTTTAACTTACTTTGAAATAGTAACATTGCACAGGTATCAAAAATACGTAAGATGTGAGGATTATATTAGTGTGTTGCTCCCCACAGCCTCTGCTTTGGCAAAAAAAAAAAAAAAAAGAAAAAGAAAGAAACAGAAATTAAGACTTCTCTGTGATGCACATGGGTATCGGGAACGCGAACGCTTGATTAGACAGCGCCATACTGTCACGCATCACTCCTGCGCTTCTGAGAGCCTAATGTCTGAAGACACACAACTGAGTGCACACTAGCAAAATATATTATTGGTGCCTTCAACCCCAGTACTTCTGTGACAGTCCCCGGGGCCCCTGCTCAGAACCATACTGACATATAAAGACACACAGGAAAACAGACCCATCAGAAACATTTTACAGGCTAGGCCCAGGTCCTTGGCAGGTATTGATGGAGGATGTTGCTGCTCTCCTCAGAACCATACCTCTATCGGCAACTGAACAGGAGAGACATGCAGCGAGGGAAATGACTCTCCCTGCCTACAGAGTAAAAATCTACGTCTAGTACTTTGGGATTTAATGGTTCTACCTACATTTCTGAAGTAACCAGTGATTTGGGATTACCAAAGACTAAGTTGGAAATGGACTGATTATTAGAAAATTTTTCAGAAAGTTTTCCCGTTTCTGAAAATTGTATTACTGGAGGAGCTTCTTGAGGGCATCTGGGCTTCGATGACCAGATAAGTTAGTGGGAAGTGACAGGCAAAGCAATGAAAATGGATAATGCAGGGATAGTCCACCGTAGAAAGAGAAGGGTGTTTTTACATGCAGGCACACTCAGAGCACGTTCTACTGACGAACCTGCTTTTTCTATTGCAGGCCCGATTGCAACACAAAACACTCAAATAGTTAATTTACCTTACTGCTTTTTTACAGCTGGGAACATTAACCTGACAAAGCACAACACTTCGCAACGTACTGTAGCCCAAGATGCATTTCTTTCTGCAAATGTGTCTGAACACACAACAAAATGACTAATGGCCAGTAAATTGCTTCAATTCCAGTATGAGAACAATAAGCTGTTTCAAAGAAGTGGAAGTTACCAAATGCTCAAGTTTCTGAGTAGGACATCTCCTGCACTCTGTTCTTCCTTGTTCAAGCACTAGACTGAATGCACTGTACTTCTATACTCGATCCACGGGTATGAACAGCAGACTTGAGCAGAGGCAGCATCAGGCAGCCTAGCTGCAACTAGTGCTACTGCTCTAGCCTATGCAGGTCTGCAAATCCTAGGCAACAGCCAAATTCCTTCTTTTCTACTTACACAAAATTTCCAGCGGGAGACAAGAGACACACTGGGAAAATCTGGACTTACGACAGCTCTAAGATGGTATGAATTCAACCACATAACAGCACAGACAGGCTTTCTGCACCATACTGGTTGTGTGCGTTCCCTGTATCTTTCCAAGAACCTAGTCCCTTTGGTGGTTCAGCATAACAAAAGAGAACTAGGGATACAAAGAAAGATTTGTCAAAGATTGTACAACAGAAAGCCTCTACGGGTTGTTTGGAGAATGATTAAGAGAACGTCAGAGTGAATAGCATACATGTTCTCGATGCTTTTAATGTCTGCTCAGTTTAAAGAAACACTGTAATTTCGTTTCTGAACTAATATAAGCATTAGCCTTCGCTTTTCTGTGTAGACATCACTTAACTAAGAACTAGTTATGGGCTGTTACAGCAGATAAAAATCCCAAATTATCAGAAATACCATTTGGATTAAGTGCAAGATCCAATTTACCACTGGGATATACCTCAAGTCACACATATAAGTAGCAAAAGCATTTCAATGTTTGCTTAAGGTCCAACAGCTGTCTACTTTTAGCTTTGAAAAAAAAAAAATGGTTATCAGTAATAAAACAGAAAAAAAGAAAGCTACAGTCCTTCGATGGAGTCCAGGGTTTCCCACAGTTTCTAAAATTTATGGAATGAAGAATCCTGACAGATCAATGAAATTCTTTTAATACTGGTTTGAACTGCTAGTCAGAATCCAGAATCTCTGGGACATGAAGAAAAGATGGAAAAAGCTAGAAAAATGTAAAAAGTTTAATCTAGCTTCACAAATGAGGCCTCTGAGGCAGGGATAAGCAAAGTGGCTTGCTGCTGGTCACACAAGAGACCTGCACAGATCTAGGTACTGAATTTATGCCTTCCAAATCTCCCTCCCCGCAAGTAATCCACAAAACCTCCTAGTGCCCACTGCCAGCATAAAGTCTGCAGGATGGGATATTCTTATTGAATACCCTTGTATTAAACACACCCCCTCCCCAACAGGAATTAATGACATCAAGACTTTCTCTGAAAACCATACTGCACAAATTTGTAGTTTTCTCAGTTAGCAACATACGTCTAAGAAAGATACTCACAGACGTGCCATTTTCCTACTAAGTTTTCAATAAATATTTTTCCTTTTCTACATAGGCCATATGTAGTATTCAAAGAAACTCATTTGTAGGTAAAGCATTAGCAATAGTATGTCGAAAATACATCATCAATGATTCCATTACATGCTACTGTAATACAACAGATACGACTTACAGTAGCTCAATATACACGGGTGCTGTACAGAGCTAACTGCTGTCCGAAAACAGCAGATTTCAGATTTTTTGGTTTTTTTTACACACTAGTTTTAAATGAGAATGATCTGCCATCAGAGGAGTCACACAAACAAGAGGGAACATACGTCCTTCAAAATTTGTCTGACTTGATAATGGGAAAATAATACTAAAACCAGAAAATCACCACCGCTGTAGTTACTACTAAAAAACTAGCCACGAGCCTATTACAAGATGTAGAGTGACCAAAGGCTCTCATAACACAGCCAGACCATCTCATCACTGGTTTTGGCCTACTCATTAAAATGCCATATTTGTGAATCATGTGTAGGTGTTTGTGCACACAGTTTTTAATGGAACAACTGGCTGGGCCATGCTGCAGTCCTTGCTGCAAGGTATCCTGAAGCTCAGTTAGCATAATAAATGCCGTGGAAAGTGAATGTGTATTGTCTTAAACTGCATCTATTTTCTTCTTTATTGCCACAAATCGTGAATGGCACTGGTACGATATTAAAAACTCCAGATGTAGGTGGCATGACATATTCAGGGCTTACCTATGCTTATCATATGATGGGGCAAAAAAAGGGGAAGTAAGAGAAAAATAACTTTAAAAATTAGTTCTACAAGTATAAATGGCATAGGCAATTTATGAGCCACTTCTTTCTGGGGAGTTATTTCTACTAGTCATTAAGGTCTTGATGCACAGCACGGAAGTGTCATCAACCTTACCAAAGCTGGGCTGTCAGCTAGGGCAAAGCAACAGCCGCGCTGCCTCAAAGCAGGGGAACACGTCCTACAGTACGTCTCTATGCAGAGTCCTTGCAGTTTGTCCCTCCCTGCCTTTGGTTATCATCATTTCTTTGTTAGTTTTTTTGAGGGAAAAGGTGGGTTTGTCACAATAAATGTAAAAGTATTTTCAAACTTCTCAAATTATCTGAAAACTGCACCTTCAAGCAACATCTAAATATGCTTCAAAAGAGTTAATATCTGTAAACCAAATTAGGCCCAAAGTGATAAAAACGGGCATCAAAAAAACATACCTAAAATAACGCATTTTGAAAGCATTCTGGGAAGAAGCAAAACCAAAGCAGAGACAAATGACAGAAAGTGAGATCACAAATTTGTTTTACAAAGTCACAATAAGAAAGGGAGACAAGAGAGAGGGAAAAGGCTGGTGCATCCAGAGAGGGAAGAAGGGGTGAGTGGAAACAGCTGGAATTGTTCAGCTGTGTCAACATTCGGCTGTTTCGCAGATTGACTAGCAAAGTGTCATCTGAAACCAATTACATTCCCAAAACCCCATGGACCCAGTTCATAACATTGATTAATCCACATTGTGAAAACGTCCCCAAGCAAAACTGGAACAGCTGTCAGCCCTTGGAGCTCAGAAATAGCTTTTTTTTTTTTTTTAAAAAGAAGAAAAAAGCCATGCACACTCTTTAATACCATCTTTGAAATTTACAGAAGATCATATACCTGTTTCTACTGATTAAGAGCAAAAAAGATCTCCACTTCTTCCTACCTACGTTGCTTTTCCTGCATTACCAAGGCTGACGATAGAAAAGGTTGTCGGCATTATACACAGACCAGTACTAATCCCCACAGACAAAAGCACCTGCCTGAGAACTAGCACACTCCTAAAGATGCTTTTTCCTCTCCTTTGCAGACCCTGGGGGACCACAATTTACTTTCTGAAGGATGGAAACTTCCTGTTTCCACTCCAAATGCCGTGAAATTATTATCTTCAGGCAGATTAGTTATGCAGAAATCATCACCTGCACTTCCAAGACACGACCTGACTGTAAAACAGCTGCTGTGCCCAAGTAAGGCATGGGTCAGCTCCGCTCGCATCCCCACACAGCACTCCTTCTCACAGCTCTTCCTGCTCAGTTTGAACACTGATGAAATGCCTTCCATAGAAAGATCTTGTACTTGACAAGTTGCTTCACTGCTACCATCTCCATGGTCACAAGGACCTTGCTTGCTACAAGGTGCTTCACAGCGCAACCATGTCCTGGTCAAATACCCACTCTCTCCATCTGAGAAACACCAACCCGAGAACCTGTGTACTCCCATTCAGAGCTCCTTATTGGCCAGGAAGACATAATTTATCTGTCACATTTCCCAAGAGACTATCAGACAGATGTGTTCTGACAGTCCATAAAATATTTCTGAGCTAAACCAAAGTCACTGCAAGAATATTGTAACAAATAGGAATGGAAGTGTACATAAATGCAATCAAAACAAACAAAGAGGGAATGGGAAGATTTTCAATTTTCACAGCTGTCAATTAAAGGCTGCAGGGAAAAAAAAGCTATTTTTGCTTGCATGTTAATTAAATCACCTTATTAAAGAAGGTATTTTTATGTGGAGCTCAATGTATTTTGTTTTTTTCAGATGTACACATTTATTTTATCAGCTATTCTAAAATAAAGTTTAGAGGAGCAGGAAGGCTCCACCAGCTAGCGCCAAAGGTCAAGAGACCTTGCACTTCAACCTGCAACATTCTTCCTGCAATTCTATCAGCAAAAATTGCTGTCACTGTGTAACATCACAAGAAATTCTGTACTGTATTTATATTTCCCAACTTCAGAGCAAGGAATTGTCAGACTGACAAGGTGAGTAACAGAGCATAAGTCCACAGAAACAAAAGCATTCAAATCACATTGCTATTGTATGATTCCAAGACATCGGTGAAGTGACAATTCCTTTTCCAATGAATAATTGGTATGTGTAACTCATTCATCATGCATCTTTTGAAAGAGTTAATGGATTCAAACACAGATACACAAGAAATCTTTAGCATTAATGTACAGCCCGTACCTGAACTGAAATCAATAAAGTCAACATCATTGGACTTAATACACTCCTTATTCTGTACTATAGAGAAATATTTCCCAGCTTTAGAGAAGCTGTTTGGGAGGGCAAAGTATATATTAAGAGTTAGAATATCTTTCAGCTTATCCCTTCCTTCACTCAGTCCTCTTATATTTCTAAGGACTTGTCATAGATCGAAAAAACCACATTGTTTAAACTTCAGCATTTCATTTCAGTTTCACAACTGAATACACACGATATGAACCAAGATGCAGCACACCTGATCAACTATATCAATTCGTTACTCAAAAAATAAGTTATGCTAGAATGGTTATTTTTGGGGGGACAATGGTATACTGTTGAAAACCTTTCTATTCAGAAAGGCAAATACATTTCCAAATTCAAGAGAGAGAATTTCCTTTTGACTCTTTACAAAATACTCCAGCAATATTAGTTAGTTAACACCACTGGATACAACGCAAAAGCTACTACCATTTGATACGTGTTTCCAAACCCCAACCAAGATCAACATCCAATAATGTGGGTGCTGTACAAACAGACTAACATCCAATCATTACGCTCCCTATTTTGCAGGGTACCAGGATGTATCAACTCAATGGAGCATTATTCAAGCCTATAAAATGGTGCAGTATTTACACCATTTAACACAGTGCTTAGCGTTAAGTATATGCCAGTAATAAGTTACACTGCATTAAAAAAAAAAAACACAAAAGAAAAAATACTACTTCACGCATATGGAGTTCTGTGGACACTCACAAGGTGTTCTTGTTTCCCATAAATGTTAGAAATAAAAAATAGTCACTGGATCTAATACTTCATATTTTGCAACAGAAAGGAAATTGACAGTGGCATTAAATACAAACAAGAAAACTGTGAGACCACAGCAAACCTGAGTTCAGACGGATGGTCTACATGCAGAAGCCAGGCTTTTTAGAGTGGCCAATATCTCATCTTCAAAGACCAGAATAATTCAAGAACTACTAGGTACTGGATTCTGCGCTGTTGAACACACAAGCACAGAGTTGTATTTTCTGACCACTGAGACCAATTATAATTTTCTCATGAAAAAAAGTTGAATGACTCATAACGTTTGTCTCCAGGAACACAGAGTTGAAAGTCAAAATTACATCCATCTTATCAAAATCCAGCATGAGAAAGTGAAACTATTTCCTGAGTAATTCTTGCAACACCAATAGCTGGATTCACATGGGTTGCTAATAGTAGCTAACAGACTGAGGGAATAATATGTAAGGTATTCTTAAGATTATAATGAGAAAAATTTCTACAAAGACTTGTAGAATTAGGACAAAGTACAAAGAGTTATTCAAGCTGTATCACTAGCAGACATCCATCAATTCACAGAATTTAAAGTCAAAAAAAGACAAGTGGGATGATCTATTCTTGCATATCCCAAGATGTGCGTGCCATAGGTCATTGCATTTCATATCATTAACCCCTGCACTGAGCCCCATAAATAGTGTTTGATTAAAACTTTTCTAACAGAAAAGCATCCAAGCTGAATCTGAAGACTTCAGGAAATGGTACAGCAGCTGTCCCTCCCAGTAATCGATTCCAATTTTTAACCACATTCAATGTTGAGCATTTTTACCTACTCTCCAATTTTAATTCATCTGTTCCAGCATTCCAGCCACTGGTTCCCATTTTGACTGTCTCCATTAGATTAAAGAGAGTCCTTTAGTACCCAGTATTTTCTTTCTCTGAAGACTCTTAAAAACTGTTATCCTACAGACACCCAGCTTTCTGCTGATAAATTTAAGAGATGATGCTCCAAGTAGCTGAAGACCAACCATTTTCTCCTACCCCAAATATTTTGTGGTGACTTTTTGAACCTTACCCAATACTTCAATGTCCTTCCTAAGACATAGATCTTATAATGACAAGGATTATTCTAATATTGTCTTGCCAACATATACAGGCATATAAGCAGGCAAAACTCTTTCATCTCTCGTTCCCATTTACGCAAACAAGTATAGCACCACAGTTCTCTTCCACTGGAAGCCTGTGGTCAGCTGTTACCCGAGAGGATCACCTCTGCTTTGCATGACCGTCTTCTCCCACTGAATCATTTATTTTTCTTCGGCAAGGTGATTTACACGGGTCCTCTGCTTAAACGGGCAAAACAATTCAGAGCTTTCTGTGTAAAGTATCTACTACACTTTTACCTCATATTCTGCCACTGTTTTGCTACCTAGAAATAAAGCATCAGTGGTTCAGATAGATTCTTCCAAGTAATTGACAGAAATATTGAATAGTGTTGAAACTAGTCCTGATCCTTGTCAAATTCCTGTACCAGCTCACGCTGATGCTCCACAAACATGTGTCTGAGATAAGGCAGTTAGCCAGAGCTGCATTTAGTGCACAGACTACTGCAACTGAAGCAGAACTCGCAGGAAGAAGCAAGAAGGAGCTTCAGATTAAACCCTAGTGAACAATGTGTACTGAACCTCACACTGTGACGGTATGAAGAACTCTGTCATAAACAGGAGCTGCAACTGAGTTTAAAGTTCAGAAGTTCTCAAGCCCAGGAATCGCATCTGTAATGTAAAGGTGAAGATGTGCTGATGTAAAGTAGCAATTAAGACAATCAGGAGTTCCTAGCACTGTCACTAAGAGTCTTTTTGGTTCCAAGATTTCTGAAGAAAATATGGATCATCACCACAGATTGGTTATCTTGAAGGGTCAAGTGTTGAAGAGGAGGTATGAAATGGGAGACTAAAATAAGTGAAGGCGAACAACAGAAGGAATGTCTTCCCAAAGAGAGTAATGACCATATATAGCATGCCTCTTTTTATATATAGTTGATGTGTTTGATGTCTGAGGACCTTTCATCAACACTGTCACCACGCGGTATTTCCTAAATGGAAGACTGGTGTTCTGTGAGTGCCAGCATTTATTTATTTAAGCTTTTGAAAGCATGACTGCTCTATTTATCCTTATAGGGACCATTACACCAAAGAGCATTTTGTGAAACTTGCTACTGACAGCAGGAAATCAGGGCAGTAACATGGACACTCACATGACTATCCCATTACCTCTCCGTAGGTGCTTAGAACAGCAAGAGCTTCCTGTGCAGATGACCTATCCAGAACTGCGGAACTTGTGACAACTGTGGAACTTGTGACAACTCCCTAACCTAAGAGATCCTGTGAGGTTTCCCCAGTCACAGCAGTCACTGGGCTGAGTTACTGTGTTTGAACATCTTGTAAAAATAAATATGGATTAATACCTGCATGCTCACAACACATACCTTTAAAAATGTCCCTGCAGGCTTGATCTTTAATATCTTTCAGGGTAGTACCCAGAAAGACCTGCAACTATAACTATGTAACCACCAACAACATAATATAGAAGTAATAATACTGAAAAAGAAAACTATCGGATGACATGACAGTTCTTCAGATGGCCTAATCAGCAAGCAAACCTTAGACGGAAATACAGCAGAGGTTATAATACCCAGAAATATCAAAAAAAAAAAAATCATTTTTGATGCAGTGCAAGTTTGAGATGCCATGAAAGAATGAATCTGAATAAAGGTTCTTCCTTTCCCATTCTAGAAAATCATCATCTGCTTTCTTTTGCTACATGCTGAGAAAAAAACCCACAACAAAACCAAAAAGAAACAACAAAAACAGAGGCATATCGTATAAGGTGTTAGGGAATACAAATTTTTATTTTTAATTATCCCCTAAGAACAAAAATAGGGAGACATGGATAATTACTCTCATGAAGGCTTACACTAGGAAACCTACTGAAGTAACATGATACAGTTGTTACCAGCCCATGGGTTATCTGTCTACTCCTTTCACACCTCAGCCACTGGATTCACTGGGCCCCAGGTAGCCTCGGAAGGGACAGCAAAGGAACAGCTCTTTAAAGCTGAACTCCCACTGTGATTAAACTGATCTGATTTTATGCCTCCTCAGCCTCTGCACTGGGACACAGTAGACTGGATCAGCAAAGGCAACACATGTCAATAAAACTTCCCTCACTTAGCAGCTTCATCACTGCTAAGTTTGGCACTGAAATCACCTAAAAACCAAAGTGGTGTGCTAATAGCAAACTAATTTTTTTTTTTTTAAATGCTCTACAAAAAGGTCTAGAGACTAGCAATTTGCAGAGAAAACTGCCAAGAAAAAGTCATCAGCACCTTTAATTGCCTTTTTTTCTTCCTTTCAATGTTTAGGAACAAGTAAGTATGTAGCAATTTAATACAAGATTCAGATGCAGAAGGTATCTAGGATCTCATTTAACCAGTTTACATTTAACACCGCAAGAACTTTATTTTCTTTTCTCTACACAACGCTATGACTGCCCTGTCTGCATCTTCTCCAGACTCTAAAAGCATCCACAAATATGCTGATACAAACCTGGATGCCGTAACATCACAAAGGAAAACGTGCTCTCAGTTCAATGGCCCAGCATGCGTGCTTCACAGACTAATGCTAGAGGGAGACTACTGCTCCCTCAGCTTCTGTAGTACAGTGTATCATTGCATAAATAGGGGGTTAAAGTTTTGGCGGAAGGACCTTTAGATACAAGATTCCTCACTTCCCATGCCTTCTTCCAGCACTGGCCCTGCTAGCTCATTTTTAAGTGGCCTGTTGCTATTTTTTTTCCCAGACACATGCTCTCTAGGTGCCTTTGCTACTATTTCATCTTTTCAAGTCACTTATTCTATGAACACTCAACCAAACCCAAAGTGCTAAATATCAAACCATCCGTTTGAGTGGAGCGGGATCTGTTTGTTTGCTGAGCTTTCCAACAAGGCCAGCTTCCTAGGTTACGTTTCAGTAGGAAGTAGCCTTGATACAGAAAAAGGTTTTCCAGCGTACGTACTAATAAAGTGACAAAACCCACAGATTCGCTTGAGGACTCGCTCCAGGTTACGCAATGGGTAGAAAAATACCGATCATCTGAGCTTACGTTTTAGCTGTACAAGAAAACAACCATGCCACTGATTTATATACTTTTCCCCCAAGTATAATTTCACAGATTGCCATTGTTTATTAACACTGTCGTACCAAAACTTAATAATTTCTCTAAACTAAAAATACATTTTAAGATATACTTGGACAAAAAAGCTAATGTGAAGGAGTCTGTCTGCATTTGTATGTTGCTGAAATGCATTGTCATACACACCAAAGACTGTCCTACAACATAAGCCTCTGCAACAGGGAAATGTTTTCTGGAAATTAGGAATATTATCCTGAAGGTTTCTAGAAGCTATTGAAGTTACATAAATAAATTGAACTATAGTGCTTAATCCTAGAAATGTCGAAAGGAAAATTTTATTTAAAAGAAAATACTTCGGTGACAGCATGATCTGAAAGGTCAACATTTAACTGAAGTTATGTTCCGGTCTTTTACAGAAAAATTACACTGTGCTCCTACTGTTGTAAAAAGAGTACTTCCCACAGAACTTGTACATTTTATTTTAAATCCTTGAAGCCTGTTAGTAAGTTCCTAAAGAAGACATGATTGTCTTGTTATTGTCAACATGCCCACCCACCCAATCAACCTTCAAAACATCAAAATTCACTTTACTCCCACTATCCCCTTGATGTAAATTATTCTCGTATTAATAATTCTCTTTTGTTATAATCATCCTTTCCTATCTTGCATGAATTGCACTCATCATAATATGACCGAGTTTGATCTTACTTCTTAGAAAGAAAAAAAAAAAACCTCTTTGGAAAAAATATAAATGTTTGGGAAAAATCCTTGTCCCTCTCTAATCACTAGAAAAAACTCTTCCTGTTTGTGGTGAATTTCGCCCTTTTGTCTGCATGATTTAAAAGCATCCCTGTAATACAACTGGATATATGACATGGGAGAAACTGGCCACTACTAACAGGTATATGCCAACTCACTGTATACTCATGCATTCTATCTGGAAGTCAGTAAAGACTTGCTTTGCTCCAGAACGCGTCTCCCTCTCCAGCTCATGACAACTCTGAGCATTCCCAATGGTGTCATTCCTTGGAATGGCCTGATGAGCCACATTACAAAAAAGTAAACGTACACTGTATGCCTTCCTGGCTTTATTGGGTTAGCATGGCAAGGGTTTGGTAGCTGAGTGGCTACAGGGGTGGCTTCTGTGAGAAGATGCTAGAAGCTTCCCTTACGTCCGACAGACCAATGCCAGCCAGCTCCAAGACCTGCTGCTGGCCAAGGCTGAGCTCATCAGCAACAGTGGTAGCACTTCTGCGATAACATACTTAAGAAGGGGAGGAAAGTTGCTGCGCAACAGAAACTGCAGCCGAAGAGAAGAGCGAGACTAACAACCCTGCAGACACCAAGGTCAGCGAAGAAGGAGGGGGAGGACATGCTCCAGACACTGGAGCAGAGATTCCCTTGCAGCCCATGGTGAGGCAGACTGTCCCCCTGCAGCCCATGGAGGTCCACGGTGGAGCAGATATCCACCTGCAGCCCGGGGAGGACCCCACGCCAGAGCAGGTGGATGCCCGAAGGAGGCTGTGACCCCGTGGGGGACCCATGCCGGAGCAGTCTGTGCCTGAAGGACTGCACGCCATGGAAGGGACCCACGCTGGAGCAGTTTGTGAAGAACTGGAGCCCGTGGGAAGGACTCACGTTGGAGAAGTTCATGGAGGACTGTCTCCTGCGGGAGGGACCCCACGCCAGAGCGGGGGAAAAGTGTAAGAAGTCCTCCACCTGAGGAGGAAGGAGCAGCAGAGACAATGTGCGATGAACTGACCACAACCCCCATCCTGCTGTGCTGCCTGGGGGGAGGAGGTAGAGAATTCAGGAGTGAAGTTGTGCCCAGGAAGAAGGGAGGGGTGGGGGGAAAGGTGTTTTAAGATTTGGTTTTATTTCTCATTATCTGACTCTGATTTGATTGGTAATAAATTAAATTAATTTCCCCAAGGCGAGTCTGTTTTGCCTGTGATGGTAACTGGCGAGTGATCTCTCCCTGCCCTTATCTCAACCCACGAGCCTTTTGTTGTATTTTCTCTCCCCTGTCCAGCTGAGGAGGGGAGTGACAGAGCAGCTCTGGTGGGCTCCTGGTGTCCAGCCAAGGTCAACCCACTACATTGGCAAACGGGACTGAGACAGTCACCAATGTTTGTTCACTAATCCCACATTAATGTCACCAAGGCAAAGCAGATCTGTTCCATCTCTGAACTATCCTTTTCAACCTTACTTAAATGAGTAGCTTTATGCCACTAAAGGAATAGTAAAGGTATCATGAGAGTTAGTCTGTATATACTCCCTGCTGCAAACATTATGTTCAACACATGAAGGATGGACTTGTTGGCAGAAAATTGGAGGACGCTTCCAAAGCCAGATACCTATAGCAGAAGGCATGAGTTCTGCAGTAGGATATAGGCTTCCTAGTTTTGCAGTGAATTTCCTTGATATACTTGATCCTTCCAATGGTTTTCCAGTTTCATGGAAATACTGCTAAAGCAACCCATCTTTCTTAAGCTTACACTATCTGTTCAGCTTCTGGTAGTATAGTGGTCAGAGGTATTTCTTACGGCAATAGTTTCAACTCTCAAATCACATGGAAACGCCAAAGGTAGAGAGAAAAAAAAAAAAAAAATCTATGGGCTTGACAC